>CM077147.1:28458318-28907545 GCA_039583875.1 Platanthera guangdongensis
GATGATATGCCTGCAGAGAAGATTACCGCTGCCCCGAGAGAAGGGGTAGGGTCGTTATAATTTGGTCAGTTGAATGCTGACCGTTGCCTCTGTTTGCCACCAGTTGGGTGGATTGTCCCTGACAGTGCTGAGAGCCAAGCGGACGTATAAAGGTTGATGTTCCTGCTGCTGTTGCTGCTGCTGCTACTAGCCCTCGAAGGCTTATGTTTCTTGTTGTGTTGTGTTTGCTTTTATTGTGGCCGGCCTGCACGCCACTGTTTGAGGCCACTGTTTGAAAAGTCATGTAAGGCTATAAGGCTAACTTTTGTACTCTTGTAAGACATTCCTATGTAAGAGATATACAACGTGGGGTTGTGTTATATGTTGGACATTCACTTGTGGAGTTCACGTTTTCGTATAGGCTTCCGCTAGAATGCTTTGTGTTAGGTGCGCTGCGTACTCTGATATCATCCCGCAGCTTCATCATCTGTTTTGTGGTATATGTTGTGGGGCCCCGGCCGGACCTTCTAGTATATACCATATGAACGGATGGGGTTGTTACATTGCATACGAGCTTTAAGGATTCGTAGAGATCTGTTGTGGCAAGATGTCGCTTGTGATGTTTTCTCCCTTTTCTCGAGTGAGTACGTGTAGTCGGAACCGGACAAGGTTAGCTCCTCAATGGCGGTAGATGGTTTCCTTGGTGAACAAGGTTAACTCTGCATTGGTGGTAGATGGTTTTCTTGGTGCACGGGAACGCTGCAGTATGAATGAGGGACTAGGGTGGAATTGTCTTGGAATGTGTTGTGCCAAGGCGTGGCTGTGTCTCCGTGGTAGGCTGGCTATCCCGTGACGTGCACGTCATGTGTGGACAGTGTCCCGGCGAGACTAGTCCCCTTCTGTGAGACTAACGAGAATGCCAAGCATGGGGCAAGCATGACAGTGAGGCCATGAGCGGGTGGGGTCCAGCAAGGCTTCTTAGAATCGGTCTGTGTGTTTGTTGGAATCCTGACATGAGAAGTCAGAGGTTGCAGGCAAGCCCGGGTCTAAGACCTTGAGTGGGTGGGGCCTTTGCAAGAGTTCCGTGTTGCGGCTTGTATGCCATTTGGGGAATGTTGGTAACCCCCTTTGTTTGCGCTTTAATGCCAATGGGGAAATGATGAGTACCCATATGATGTGATGATGTGTTAGTTCATACGTGATATGGTGCCTTGGGTGAAGCCCGGGTTTTTGCATACATGCTGCATAAGTAGGCCCTTTTATTATATGCTCAACAATAGAGAACGTGTATGTTGTTTGAGACATCCAAGCCTGTTCTTAGTGCCCTACATGTTTATTTATATATTGCATACAAAGTGCTGACTTGCAGGTTGGAGGGGTTCCCCCGGGGTCCGTTAGGGGCGGCCGAGAGGAGATGTGTTGGTTACACAGTTTGAGGTCAGCCTTTGCTAACCCACGTTACAATCAAATTTTTACAGGGCAAGGATCACAAGCAGAAACTAGCTCGCCGGCCAAAAGGTCCTAAGCCTCATGAAGTGTTACCGTTTTGCTGTAGCTCTACTTTTATGATATTGTATGTTTGATGCTCATATTTTCCGGCTTGCATACCGAGATAGTCTAGGAGTGCTTATGCACATTTATTACTGGTGTTATTATTTGAGTTTTGTACTCACTTCCGTTGTAAGGCCTTAAGGCCGCTTCGATACTCCTATATGGTGTGGATAACTTCTAGTCTGTTTGTTTTTTCCGCTGTGCTGTAGTTATGAGTTTTGAGATCGGGGAGTTATATCATTTTATAATACTGAAGCTGTGGCGTTTGTATGTTGTGGGGCCCCGGTTGGACTCATATTATACGGTCATTACAGGAGAGGTGTTACACCCCGGCCGTTGTCAGTGACCCTCTTTCGCCGGCGAACTTGGCGGCAAGTTCGCCGACCGTCCATGGAGGACCGCTTTGGCCGTCCGATCAGGGGGGAGCATTCTCACTCGTTCGATCCGCGCGTAACCACCCACTAACCACCAGGTTAGTGGGGAAGAATTTAATTAATATTTTATTATAAATTAAATGGTCTCCCGATAGCTGGATGCACGTATTTAAAACTATACTAAAATCATTTATGCGGTGGTTACGGGGTGCGGATAACCGCGTAACCACCGTAACTACCTTCTGGAGCCTATAAAAGGAGCCTCAGGGCTCCTCATTTCCTAACTTTTTTCTCAGAGTCTTCTTCTTCCTCAGGTGGAAGCTGTCGAATTTCTCCTACGAGCAGCACTCGAGCCGCACCTGAGTCGCACCCAAGCTACCAGTGGGCCGAGCCGAAGCCACCCGGACTCAGCAAACTGTTCAGGTCTCAAGCAGCCTCGGCAAGCCCAAGTGCTCCCTTCCGCATCCAGATTCCACAGACTGCTAACGATAGACCACCAGTGTAAGGCGCAAGTTGTAACTATTCCTGGCGCGGCGGTCTGTTGTCCACCGCGCGCAAAGTACTCTCTCACCCCTAAAGTTGTAACGAGAGGTGGCATGTCACCCTCAACTTCACCAACAAGCTGTAACAACCCAGTAATAATGGATTTTGATCGGCACAGATCCGGTCATGTGGTTTTTTACCCAGTTGAGGGGTTTTTCCACGTTAAAACTGCTTGTGTACATTCAACTTACTCATTTGACTGTGTGCGCGTTCGGTCGTTATGAGAGTTAAGACGGTCCAGATTTTACTGGCCGACCGGGACGTCGAATTAGTTCGCAACAATACCCTTAAGTAAGTTTTTACGACAAACTTCTATTTACATAGACAGTTCTTTTTTCAAATTTGTTTTCTGACAGTATATTTTTGATCAAGAACAGACAACAGATTCTGATTTCTCCTACGTTATATCACGGTAAGAATCTCATTTCAGTACACAGCTGCATTGGTTTTTAAAAAAATAGACCTTTCAATTTCCACCCTATATAATTGTGTTTGCATGTAATTAGGATCATGTATTTTTTATATTTTTATATTTTTTTTATATTACTGCTGGTAAGCTGCTGATAGAAAAAATATTGATTCTAAAATATAAAATTTTGTTAAAAAACTATTTGAGTAAAATAAAGTTTGCAAAATGAAATTTTCAAAAAGTTGTTTGGAAACAAAACGTAATTTTAAGTAAAAAAAAATCCACATTTTTTTTATTACCAATAATTAATTTTTTGAAATAAACATTTTTTTATAAAATAACACCCAACATCTAAAAAAATGTTTGATTCAGATGTTTTATAGAAAAAATACCCGTCGTTTTCTCCTATATTCTTGTTTTATACAACCCACTGTTATGATATTACGCAGCGCGAATATCATAATACATTCTGATGATGAACAATCATGTAATATCTGCGGAATTTTCATAATCGCTGCTAGACATGTTCGGTTGATGATGAATACCCGTCGTTTTCTCCTCTACCACATTCTGATGATGAGCAATCATGTAATATCTTCGATTAATCTTCTGCTCTTCTGCGGAATTTTCAGAATCATCGTTAGACATGTTCGGATGTACACATGCATTAGTCATAGTTATTGCGGTGGAACGGGGAAAAGAATCGCGGCTCGGGTTATACACAAAACTGCGGAACCTAATAATCGCGGTTTCCAAAATCATCCGCGCCAAACATTGCTTTTTTGCAAAACACCGGTGCTTTTTCACTGCACAGCAGGTAATAAGCCCAACCAAACACCACCAAAAACTGTTGGAAGGAGAAGATTACGGTGACAGTCAAAAAATAACATTTTGAAATGCTGAGAATAATAAAAAAAAGTTTAATTATCAAATGAGTACTTTGAGCATTGATGGTTTTTCCCAACAGAGAAGGAGAGAAAATGCCCAAACAAACAGTCTATGAAAACTTCCAAAATCAAAATTACCACAAGAAGCAAGACAATTACAAAAGCTTTGACCGCAAAAGAGAAATACTGAATAAGAATTATGTTTATTTGTGATATATATATATATATATATATATAAATTATAAAATATATATATATATAAATATATATATATATAAATATATATATATATATATCACGTCAGAACTCGATATATATTACGGCCCCTCACGACTGTAACCCCGCGCGACCTGACCCGTCACTACGACACACGCGCAAGTGTACCCGCTATAGTGTATTTATATGTAATAATAAATTATATTATATCTATATTTATATAATGTTTTTTTATAAAAAACATAAAAATAATAATATAAATATAAATTATTTGAGTTAAAAATCATAGTTGTCTCCTTGCTTTATTGGTTTGAGTTGTTCCTCCTGTCTTTAAGGTCCTGGGATCAAAACCGGTTAATTGCATTTAAATTAAAATATAATTTTAACAGTCAACCACCTAATTTTTTAACAGTTATATGGGCAAAATCGTAATTTCACATAGGGTTAGGACACCCTAGTAGTAGGTTTAGGAGATCTACTAAAATTTGGAGAGATGTAATGATTTTATTGTGCTCGATCAGACGGTTATTGAATTATGAACTCATGATATAACGACTTGTGGAATTTTGAACTCATGATATTCACAGACCACGGTATTTCTTTATATATGGTAAAGATATATGCGAGTGGCAGGCACGGGCCTCCGGCCCGATGGCTACGCGCCACAGTACCTGGCCGCCGACGGCGGGCTTCGCCCGCCCCACCACCCCCGGCAGGCTCCTCCTGCACCCCCACTCCCCGGCGGGCTCCGCCCGCCCAATTTAAATTTTTATATTAATTTAATTTACATTTATAAAATATTTTATATATTAATATAAAATATATTTTTGAATAAATTTATTTTATATATTTTTATGTAAAAAAATTATTTATATAAATTTTATATATTAGTAAATTTAATTTTTAGATTTTTATAATATTAATATTTTAATAAATTTATTTTATATATTTTATGTAAAAAAAATTATTTTATATAAATTTTATATATTAGTAAATTAAATTTTTAGATCACCGCCGGCAGGTTCGCCACTGTGCCCGGCGAACCTGCCGGGGGCCTCCGTCAGGCCGCCGGCGGTGGAGATGGCCGAAAATCGCGGGGGGGGGGGGGGTGGGGGGGGGGGGAGGGGGGGGGGGGGGGGGGGGGGGGGGTGGGGGGGGAGCGATGATGGAATCGGGATTGAGGAGAGAGAGGGTTTGCTTTTTGTGGGGGGGTTTTTTTATTTGCAGACCGAAGAAGATATTTGCAGCGCAAGATCTAACGGCTCTGGATCAAAACACTCGAATCCAACGGCCCTTGTTTTTTTCCCCTATTTTCGAACTCACGCTATTGGCAGACCACCATATATCTTTTTAAGATAATATAAATATATATATATATATGCTATTATACAAAAATTAATTTTTTTGGTAAAACATTGCAAATATTTCTATATTGCCCTTATTCATAATTACACAATTATACGTAACTTTATATTAGTATGTTATAAATACAATATTTTTTAGATAATTACACAACATTACAATATTAAAATAAAAAATATAAAAACACTACATATCATAAACCTATTGTCTCTAAATAGGAATGATAAAAGAATGATTAATGTTTTAACGTTAAAATATAATTTATTTAACAAAATAAAGTATACATTTTTTATTTATATTTTTTTTACGGTCATTTTGAGTACTCATATGTATATGTTGCGGGTCGGGCGGAGGCAACTGCGGACAGGTGAAGCCATATATATATATATATATATATATATATATATATATATATATATATATATATATATATATATATATATATATATATATATATATATATATAACTTTATTATATAAGCAAACCCCTAACGACTCCATGGTGTAACATTTAAATCTCAAAATGCCCTCATTTAAACAAGTTTTGGGCTTTAATTTAAGGGCTTTTTCGTCCTTTGTCCGGCTAGAGCTTTAGTTTACGGTTCCCTGCACTGTTCATCCACCGCATATTCGCGATAGCCGCAATTTCTTGCTCTGCGACATCTCCTCCTCACGCGACTCGCGTGCTTCTTCCTCCGCAACAATCCCTCCCGCAACTCGCGTGCTTCTTCTCCCGCTGCGGCATACTCCTCACGCCGTCCTGGAGTTCCGTCGCCGTCCAGGAGTTCCGCCATGTTCATTTCGTCCCGAACGACTTCCGCTCCTCATTTCCGCTTCAAAATCTAGGGTTTCGCTTGCACAAACTTCTCCTCATCTCCGGAGCAACCCATGCCTCCCCGGTCGTCCCAACCGGCGATGTGCAAGCTGCGTGGCCGTCACCTATTGCTCTCCAGAGCACCAGGTTCGCAATTTCTACATCTTTCTCATTTCTAGTATTTTGCAGGCGTTCCGCCATGTTCATTTCGTCCCGAACGACTTCCGCTCCTCATTTCCGCTTCAAAATCTAGGATTTCGCTTGCACAAACTTCTCCTCATCTCCGGAGCAACCCAGGCCTCCCCGGTCGTCCCAACCGGCGCTGTGGAAGCTGCGTGGCCGTCACCTGTTGCTCTCCAGAGCACCAGGTTCGCAATTTCTACATCTTTCTCATTTCTAGCATTTTGCACTCCATGCCACTATTTCATCATGTCGCTCTTAAACTTCAATGATCAGGGATTCATTTTTTTTCTACATTGAATTTGTAAAGAATAGTTGTCTACTCTTCTTTGCTTTCTTCTGCCATATGTGGTGATTATGAAGTTGGGGGACGGCTGTTTTCTTATTATTGTCTTTTTTTACAAACTCCCTCCATATACAGAAGTTGCACTGGAATGATCACAAAGAAGAATGTGCGAGATTTGAACAACAAATGCAGCTTGCTTATTCCTTGAATGATTTTACTTTCTCTGGGGCGTTGAGATAGCTTTCTGATTTTTATTTTCATGAATTTCATATCCTCCTCAACAACTTCCTCTAGGTGTCTGTGCAGTAGAAAGGTTCCGGCAAGCGAGCTTCCTTCGGGTCCGTTTTTGTGTGTGCTATCGTACTGTTTTTCAGTTCTTTGGATCAATAACTGTTACTAAATGAATGAGGTTCAAATAGATTTATGATGTGAATGCTTAATACAAATAGCTTTATGTTGTGAATTTCTCGGACTTGATACCCTTGCAATTATAACTCTAGATTACTCTATTTTATCAAGTAGGGATCTTGCCCAATAGATACATTCAGTAGTGATCTTTAATCAGGCTTTGACACCGAAATCAAGCGGAGGCGTCATCATCGTTGCCAAACAGGGGTGGTTCAGTCCAATGTAAAAGAGGGAGGTCTTCGACTTCGACGACAATGACTACACAAACTCGAGAGTCATCCCGAGCGCGTGTTAGTGATTGGAGCGGTCATTGACTATAGAACAACGGTGTGCACTGAATGAGAGGAGAAGACAATTACACTCATCGATGACTTTACCATCAACCGTGGAAGTCCGACCAAACAAGCAAGAACCTCCAAATCAATCATATGAAATTGAAGATAAACATATTACGCCCCATTTGAGAACAGGACGTCGAAATATAGCAAGAAATTATCGTTCCTTTGACAACGTCAACGTCTTCCGGACCCCACAACCAATGTCATAGTCCACAAACAATGTCATAGTCCACAATCAATGTATCCCCCACGACCAATGTCGCCGCATACATCCACTCCCATGACCAATGTTGGTGCCCAAGACCAATGTCGCCGTCGACGACCAATGTCTCCGCCACCGACCAATGTCTCCGCCCCCGGCCAATGTCGCCGCCCCCGGCCAATGTCGCCGCCCCCGGCCAATGTCGCCGCCCCCGGCCAATGTCGCCGCCCCCGGCCAATGTGGCCGCCCCCGGCCAATGTGGCCGCCCCCGGCCAATGTGGCCGCCCCCCGGCAATGTCGTCCCCACGACAAATGTCGTCCCCACGACAAACGTGACCCCCACGACAAACGTGACCCCCACGACAATTGTCGCCCCCAGGACAACTGTCCCCCGAGGACAAATGTTGCCCTCACGACAATTGTCGCCCCCACGACAAATGTCGCACCCACGACAAATGCCGCACCCACGACAAATGCCGCACCCCTGACAAATGTCGCACTCACGACAAATGTTGCCCGCACGGGGTCCCCCGTGCACGACTGCTTGTATATATATACGTGTGACAGACACAGGCCTCCGGCTCTCGTGCCTCGCACGAATGTACCCAAACGTGGCAGCGGGCTTCACCCGTCCCGGCGGGCTTCGCCCACTCCCTGGGCTCATAAAAAAAATATAATGTATATATATTTATATTTATAAATAATAAATATTTATATTATATATAATTTATAAATATATAAATATATACCTTACACATCAGGTTAAAACATCCTTTGATAGAAGGGTATTTTGGGAAATGACAATTTGCAACAAAGGGTCGTTTCCCTTATAATATAAGATATATATATACATCTATACTATATATTAAGGGAAGCCGTGAGTTTTCTGTCCGTAACATTGGATTTTCCCCTTTTCCCCCTGCAGCTTCCGCCTACTTTCTCTCCAAGCCAGCTATACGCCCTCACATCACTCCGCCAGCTCCGCCAGATGATCTCCGTTATTATCACTCCACCGCTCATCGCACCGCGCTCGAACCACCGTCTTCATCTTCTTCCTCTCCAAGCTGTACGACCTGACATCACTCCGCCAGTTCCGCGAAACCACAGTCTTCATCTTCTTAATAAATACATGTCGCTGATCATCCGCAGCTTTTCTGGTAATATAAACTCAGAGAGAGAGAGAAAGAGAGAGAGAGAGAGAGAGAGAGAGAGGGCACCGGGAGGGACCGGGGGGGAGAGAGAGAGAGCATGAAGCAATGGCGGTGCTCTTCGCGAAATCCGGCCAAAACTCTTCTTCCTCTGAATCCAATTCCTTCCCGGTGTCTCACCCGACGCCGCCGCAGATTTTGGAGCCGATGGAGGAGATGGTATGCGATGATAAGGGAGTCGGCATGAAGATTTGTGCATTAAATCTAAGCCGGTCAGAGAAATTTAGCGGGTTCGGGAGGAAGGGCAGCGCCGGCGAGCGAATCGCGACGGAGTAGAAAACGAGTTTTGGTGCAGGATCGAGGGGATTCGGATGGAGCGGATGACGGCGAGCAGTGTCGGCGAACGATTGAGCCCTGTTTTATTTTCAGTTTTTTTCGGTTCTGTTTTTGAACCCTATATAAAGGGTTGTCTGTATGGTATGTTTTTTTTGTGAACATTGATGTCGATGAACTTATTGATTGTTGCATTTGATGATTCCTGTTGAGGAGTGCTGTAAGTGAGATTAGAAGTGAATGTTAATGAGATTTCCGGATGAGTTTTTGTTGTACAGAAGAGTTAACTTATGTGTCTGAGAATTGTCACCATTTGAGATTGTTGGATAGGGATTTATGCCTACTGCAGCACTGTTTCTGCTGGTTTTCCCATTGGAAGAAGATGAATAGTATAACTTCAGCGCTGCTGCCGTGAGTTTCTCTCTCTAACTATCCTCTTCTTCGTCCATCACAAATATAGTTGAATCCATTAAGTTATTTCTTTCTCTATATGTGTCAATTCTTTTTTGGGTTCCTTCCTTGAGTTGAATTGAATTGGAGTTGGCTCTTGAATTAGAATGCAATTAATTTGGCTTTAATATTGGAACCTCAGCTCTAAGTTAGCTCTAAGTTCACCGGTACAAAATAAAAATTGTAATAATGATTTATATTTTTTTACGGTCATTTTGAGTTGTCATATGTATATATTGCGAGCACTGCCCGTCTTGATATGGGTGCATCCCCCTTTGATGCAGGCGCATCCCGCTTTGGTGCGCGCGCGCCCGCATCGACACATCAGCACGGGAGAAGCCCGTTCGGAGGTGGCCGAAGCCCGTTCAGAGACGGGCGAAGCCCGTCTGAATGCGGCCGAAGGCCGCCCGAAGAGCATCGAGCACGGGCGTAGCCCGTGCGAAGATGCTCGTAGGTATATATGCCAAGCTAAAATAATATGCTAATATTATAAAATTCAAAATACAGTAACAAAAACACAAACATACGAGCATTCAATAAATCATGAATTATGGAGTATACAGCTAGTAAACAACACCACCATCTTCATTAGTTCATCATTAACTACGAATTATGGATTAAGATAATCTAAATCACAAGTTACAACTGCCGGCTACTCATTGGTCCAATTTAAATAATTAGCATCATTAGCATCGTCATTATTATTATTAAATCCAATTCAACTGCTGCCACGCGTCGCCAATGCCACCAGCCGAGCCCACCGTTTTATACCTGCCAGACGAACCTCCGGGCTTTCACCTGGTTCCACAAATAGCATTCCACATCATAAGAAATTATTATCATTTAATTAACAAAAAGATCATATTTACTTTATACTTTATTTTTATGTAATTTATTGTATTTAAGCATCCAAATTGAGCAAAAGTCAAGCACGTTTAGCCGCAATTAGGCTCCGTTTGACGTGATTCTTTTTTGCTCTCCTCTGTTTGAACAAAAACATCATCATCATAAAATGTATATTTGACAGAGCAGTAGTTATGATCACCAAGAAAAAAAACTAATTTTGAACATAAAATTAAGTGGATGATGCATGCTCATAACCATCATGTTCACGATGTTACTGCCGCGACTAACAGTCTTAGGTTTCGTTTGGTGTGATTTTTTTACCCGATGAGTTTGGACAAAAACACCACCACCATAGAATGTGTGTTTGACACATCATGACATTGGTTATGACTCCCTCCTCAAAAAATAATAATTTCGTAAGAGAGGTGCGGCATTCACGAACGATAATTCATAATCACCAGGTTACCATGCCAAACTGAGACTTAATCACAATAGTTAGTTTAATTAAGATTAGAAAAGTTTCCTCAACTCTTAATCACAATAGGCTTTTTGGCACTTTGCATCCTCGAATTATCCTATTTTGACACTTGCACCTCTAATTTTTAAAATTGGCAACTTACACCCCCCTAATTAAAGATTTTTGACACTTTTCACCCCCAAGGTTGAAACTTTGGGGTCTGGACATTACCAAAAATGCTCATTTTGATACTTTGTATCCCGAACTATCTTATTTGGGCTATTTGCAAGTGCCAAAATAAGCATGTTGAGTGGTGCACACGCCTAAATATTCCATAAATTTCAGTGTGAGGTGCAAAGTGCATAAAATCTATAATTAGGAAATCCAAAATGCTAATTTTAAAAGTCCAAGATGCAACATGTCAAAATAGGATAATTCATAGCAGCAATATGCCAAACCTTCATATGATATATACAATTTAAATTTCACCCCTTTTAATTTTTTTAAATATTTAGTTTATTTTTTAAATAAAATGAATGATATTAAATTAGAATAGTTAAATTAAAATAAAATAAATTAAAGTAAAATTGAAAGAAAATAACTTCAGAGAAAGTTGTAGCCTTGTAGGTACGTAGTAGTATATATAGAAGGGTATGGAAAATATATGTATATTAGTATATAAGTTAATGCATTCGATGCAAGTAAAAAATAGAAGGCAGTAAATAATAATATATTTATGTTATTAAATATATTGCACTAAATTTTGATAATGCAGAATGAGTTTTTACTAAAATGTTCATAGATAATCCTTTTTTAATTTCTCTACTCTCATCAAGTTCTTTCCTTTTTTTTATGTATTTGCAGGAGTAAATACATGATTTCAACGGTGTATTTTCAGCGGTGTAGGATCATTTTTCAAATAGGATCGTATTACAAAATACAGTAATATTTTTTAACAAAAAAAATTACGGCATTAAAATTACAGATCATGCCACTGAATTTATTTGCTCGTACTTTTTTCGCTAGACGGAGCCTAAAATACGAGAGCTCTAAATATCAATGAAATTGTAATTACGGCTAAACCGGTAAATAAAAATACGAGAGTTCTCAAATATTAATGAACTTGAAATTAAGGCTAAAATGGTAAATAAAAAAACAAGGACAAAAGAGGTGGCAAAAAGATAATTACTGGATGAAATTGCAAAGACGGAGAGGGGGCTTTCGGCGGGAGATACATTGGAAGAGGACGTGGAATCTAACGTCGGCGATCCACCGCCGGCGGACGATCCGCGATAGGAGCGGCGGACCGCCAAGTACAGATCGAGGGCCGGCAAGGCATCCGACATCCTCTTGGCGCAATCGCCGCCGTCATGAGGGTATCCGTCGGGAGACACTAATCCGAGATCGAGAAAACCCCGGAGCTCGTCGATGTCCTCGTCGGTGACGCTCAAGGCGCGGCGATGACGGCGGTCTTTTGAGAGGCTTTTCCGGCGCTGCCAGGAATCTTCGTAATCCGTCTCCGGCGACCACGATCTCTGCTTCAGAAGCGACTTCTTATTGGAGATCGGCGGTGATGACTGCGGCCGCGGCGGAGGAGGACTTGAGGACGCCATGGAGATTTGCCTCCTCCTAGGGAAGAGGCGAGCACTGCAATTGTTGTGGCGGTCTCGTTTGCTTAAGTACTGGTGAGTGGTGAGCGTTGTCCGCGTCATGATTAAAAAGGATTTTTTTTAATATTAATGGAAGGCAATTTGTATACGGCGGTGAGAATACCGGTTGAACACCTGAATATTACTGAAATCAATTTAATGAGACATTTTGTTAACTTAGAAGGAACATGGTTCAACTTTCGAAATATGTTAATATACAATTATGCATATGGGCCCGGGGTGAGTAAAGTGCAGCCGCTGTATTTTATTGTGCAGCGCGGCATTCACCGAATGTCTGCCGATCTCAGCTTGCTTTGATATGCGAGTACATCTCAGCTTGTTTTGAGATGTGTGCGGACATTCATATCAATTGGATGTCGCATTGCACGGTAAAGCGTATTCTAGGCATACGTATAGGCTATAGTTGTTCTTAGGACAAACTGTCTATTTTTATATAAGAAATAAGAATTGTTAATAAGTTTTTTGTGCATTGTATTAATTAGGTTATTATATTTTACGATTTAGGGCATTTAAGTAGGTTTTAAACTAAGTGTGATGATCAATTGTGTGAATTGATGGTTATATTTGTAAGACGTTTATATTGGCAGCTCTTATATGACTGTTGGCAGCTCAAAGATAATAGCAACTCAAAAATGGCTATTGACAGACAGATGGATATTGACAGCCAAAAAATTAAGCTTTTAAAAGACATTTTTAGGAAAAGTGTTCAACATGAAAGTTGTAGATCTCGACGAGATCTACAACTTTCATGTTTAACAATTTTATTAAAATGTCATATAGCAGACCTATTTTTAAAAAATACGGAATCCGACGGAACTCGCATAATTCCACCCGGATTCCGCACCTTTTGAAAATAGGCCTGCTATATGACATTTTTATAAAAAGTCTTCAACATAAAAGTTGTACATCTCGTCGAGATATACAACTTTCATGTTGAACACTTTTTCTAAAAAACGTCATATAGTAGACGTTTTTTCAAATGGCGTGTGTTTCGCGTTTTGGGCTGCTATTAGCGACTATATCATTTGAGTTTTTTATTATTTTGTCGGGCTGCCAATAGTCAAAACTGGGCTGCCAATATAAATGCCCTACTTATATTAGGTTGAAGTTGACGAGAGTGGTTAAATAAGGGGGAGAGTGATTTTGAGTGTGGTGAGGCTCATTCAAAATAGTTCATGAGGACAAATTTTTGGATGAAATAAAAAAATGAATTGAATCTCACATTTAAATTATAGAGAAATAAGTTGGATTAAATAATATTTTGAACAATAAAATAACATGGGCAGCTTGTCAAGTAGTTAAAATGAGTTGTGTGAGGAAAAAATCATAGTTGAAACTTGAGAGTGCTTCAGTGGGAGTAGCCCGAAGATATGTGACCTAAAAAAAAAGCTTGTAATACATGCGAGTGCATCTCTCATACATGCTCATGTATCTCCCAACAAATGGTGGAGTTGAAAGGGAATATCATTATATTTTGAACACTATTTGTGCACTTCTCAATTCATGAGCCTTGGAATTTTCATAAGACAAACTCTGATTCTTTGTAGCAACAAGCAAACATAGAGGAATTAAATACTTTGCATAAACTCAAATATGAGATTTTCTTCATCATCAATTTGAAATGAAGAGCTCCGATGTCAATCAGTTAGTTTTTTGGCCTTGAGCTAGTGCTTATGATTATCATTTATTTCAAACTAAGGTTCTGTTTGAGGGGACTTATTTTCATCGGTCAAGTGATTGCGACCGCATGAACCAGACCTTAATTGTAACTGCTTGACCGGTGAAAATAATTCCTCCCAAACGGAGCCTAAATATGCATCTGGCCCTTTGACAGGATAACTCTCTATGATACTATGTTATATAGAATTTTGGTTGATAATCTAATATATGTAACATTAATGGGACATGATATTGAATGCTTAGTACATCTAATTAGTCAGTTAATATAATCTCCTTAATCTACTCATTATGTTGCAGTTCTTTTAATCTTAAGACATTCCAAAAGCATTATGATTCATGGCCTTCATTTTCTTCTCTCTTCACAGCTTCTTATGCACAATTATTGTGATACAATTGAGCATGTGATCTTCTTGCTATTGTTTTTCTTGTCTTCTCAATCTCTCATCTATAGGCATAGTAAAAAAGCAATGTATGATTTCTCGAGCAAGTGCAGAGGCCTAATATCAAGCACTTGTTGATGCTACTTTAGAACTTGTTTGGCTTCATTACTCCTTCAAGACAAGACAATCTCCCATGAAAGTAGTAGTATATCTCAATGTGACAATCATAGTGCTATATATCTAGATTGCTCCGAGTGACGCTTCCCCGAAGTGTACACAGTATGTTGGGAATGATTTTCATTTTTCCCCACATCGTAAAAGTTAGTACTCTTCACCTCATGCCTACTTCTATCAACGATGTAGTTCGGTAAATTAATCAAGATTGTGTTTGGCACGGCTTATCGCAACTTATTTGCTCCGGTGAGCTTGGACAAAACGTCATTGTCATAGAATGTATGTTTGGATTCACAAATGTTACAAAAAAGAAACTAGTTTGAGACATAAGATTTTGGTATGACAATGACATTTTTGTCCAATCTCACCGGAGCAAATAAGTCGTGATAAGCCATGCCAAACGCGGCCCAATTCTCACATGCTGGGACAATTTCATGCTCAAGCTTCCAAACTCAGCTTATGCTCCACTCTACCACATTGAGTTTGAATAGGCGTTAACAATTGTATGTTCTATAGCCTATAATCATGGGGTACACAATGAATATTCTTCGAGCATCACAAATAGTAGAATGCGGCAGGTTCTTGTTATTAAAGATTGAATCTCCAACCTTCGGGATTGTAAAGATTGAACATGACTATCGAGTTGTTAACATTGCGATGGCCGGATTGCTAATATGAAGCAACATCTATATACGACGGATGTATTGGCATGCCATGCATGCCATCCGCTTAAGGTTTTGTTTGGGGGGACTTATTTTTATCGATCAAGCGGTTACGACCGCATGAATCGGACCTTAATTAAGGTTCATGCAGTCGTAACCGCTTGACTGGTGAAAATAAGTTCCCCAAACATAGCCTAATTATCGATCAAATCCACGTTTCAACTTTTCAAGTTTAGGCAAGAAACAGTGAGAATGTGAAAAATATGAAAGTAAAATCAACATTAATTGCCTATTTGGTGGTTTACTGGTATTTGAAATTTCGCTACACTTTTTTGCCGGAATTTCATTAGGGCGTTGATAACCGTGTTGCAGTTATCACTACTCGTGTTGCTACTCGAACACAATTTAGGGTTTTTTCTTAGCTATCCACATGCTTTGCTCGCATTGCAGTCATCGCCCCTTTCTTTCTAGCGAACCACGCGCCCTACATCGCTCCGTTAACCTCTACGTTGGTGGCCACGAATCTCCAGCGAAACCAGCAATCTATCCTCTCTACTCCCCTTGCTCATCAGAGAAGCCTTCCGTCGTCCTCGGCTAATCCCCTCTGGTGATCTCTCCTCACTTGCGGGCGAGGTCCATTATCAAAGGTGAGCACGAGGCAGCTGCGAGAGGAGTACTTGGGGTAAAGGGACAACGGAGCCATCTCTCCTGATTGGGTATCTGGTGACGATCGCACGCTTCCTCCTGATTCTCTAGTGCTCATCCTTCTGGTGTGGTTCTAATCTTGGATCTCGTCCCCAATTCTATAATTGAAATGTATTTGACTTGGCATTAGTTAAAACAGGTTATTGATTAGGAACGAAGCAGTGCGAGCAAAGATTTGGAAGACGGTGAATGTTGAAAAAAGTTGTAGAAACTATCTTAAGATTGTTGAGAATTATAGGTTGGATTGTGTCTTCTAGTAACCAAGTTATCCTCTCTGCAGCAACAGATTCTGGTTTATTCTTTCTTCTCTTTTTCAGGTTTGAATAAAAATGGTTTTATCACAATATAGAGCGAATGATAATTATAATGATAGAGATTATTATTGATGTTTGTGTTTCTTTACTTATTCTTTATTAGAATTAAAAGCTGTTGTATCTATAAAAATTGATGTTTGTGATTCTTTAATTGATCACCACTATCACTTTGCAACGAAGAGATATTTAATTATTGCTTTTTTCAAGTTAAAAAAATGTGGTTCTAATAACGTTTTGCTTGCCGATACTCATTCTTTAAAATAATGCTTGCGAATTGCAGCAAGTGCGAATAGCCAGAATTGCAGTGTAGATATCATCGCCCTTTCATTATCCATTGTTTAGACATTCACAAACGCTAACACATGATCACCGGTCATGTCTGTAAAAACATCATTTTGAGCGTGTCTATCCCTACCCAAATACATAAACGTTTTTGGTATGTATATGCACTTATTACTGTTTCGTGCGCGATCAAATCCGATCATATAATCCGTGATTTCAACGGCCTAGATCTTACTTTAAAAATGTGATTGTATTTTCTCTAATACAGTGTATTGAAAAGTGATCAAACACCATTGATTTCACGATTTTACGACTGGATTTTCTCCCGCATGTACAGCAGGTACGTATACGTACCAAAAAAATTCTCCCCGCATACACCCTATATTTTTTGCACCTGATTTGACAACCGCTTTAACACTATAATT
The DNA here is from genome assembly GCA_039583875.1 of Platanthera guangdongensis. Taxonomy (NCBI): domain Eukaryota; kingdom Viridiplantae; phylum Streptophyta; class Magnoliopsida; order Asparagales; family Orchidaceae; genus Platanthera; species Platanthera guangdongensis. The sequence continues at coordinate 28,475,394 of CM077147.1, forward strand.
AATCTCCCAAACATGAACCCATGAGGGTTTGCTTGTTAGGCTGTATTTGAGAAGCCGGCCCGACCGGAGGCCGGGGACAGGTGCTCATCCCGTCAACGACAAAACGTCGGGTTGGCACCCTTTCACACCGGCCGTTCTTAAAGGGAGCTCGCAAACAGCGTCCTCAACAGCCTTCCACCTGTTCTTTCCCGCCGGAGCGGCGCTCCGCCGGGTTGTCAAACAGAGCCTTAATTTCGACGTTTTTGCTCCATCTCAGTTGGCAGAAAAACATCACAACACATTTAAAATGGTTTGGCGAACACTCATTTCTACCCATCGCTCAAAAACTCCATTTTGTACATTTTTTGAGAACGCAACCAACACCCTTCGCCTCTTACCGCTCTCACTCTCATTGCTCAAACAAATAGACCGTCAGTCTCTTGTATGATTTCTCGAGCAAGTGCAGAGGCCTAATATCAAGCACTTGTTGATGCTACTTTAGAACTTGTTTGGCTTCATTAGTCCTTCAAGACAAGACAATCTCCCATAAAAATAGTATTATATCTCAATGTGACAATCATAGTGCTATATATCTAGATTGCTCCGAGTGACGCTTCCCCAAGTGTACACAGTATATTGGGAATGATTTGTTGAAATTTGTGAAGTGGAAGTGGGTGACGGGACAGGCCGCGCGGCCTGTGGTGGACTGGGCGGACTGGGCGGACTGCGGTTTGCGGCCTGGTGAAAAGTTTGGTGGAAGCCGGCTGTGTTGAGCGGGTTGTTGCATGGAATCCGCGGTTTGGTGCGGCCTGGTATCTGCGGATAAAGAGGCTTGCAGACTGGTGCATTGCTCAGAGGCCGCGGGTGCAAGCTTGCGCTGACAGGCGGGTTGGCTCGAGTTCGCGGGTAGCTTGCGGACTGGCGTGTCCGCGGTTTGGGCTGTTGCGCACTGAGCTTAGAGCTTGGCTGAGGCCTTGTCGAGCTCTGGTGTTACAGCAGGTCTTGCTGTGGAGACCGGTTGGCGGACTGGTGTTTGGAGTCCGGGAGGAAGCTACTGCGTTGGACAAGTGCGAGGTGCTCGCGGACTGGTGGCGGTCTGTGATAGGGTGTTTGGCGGACGAGAACTTGTGTCCGCCATGCTTGCTTTGTTCCTTGATGGTTTTGGGCTTGGTCACACCTTGTGCCAAGTTCATGGTGTCCGCCGTATCCGCCGAGTCCGCTGTGACCGGGCGGTCTGTTGCTAGCTGCCTTTGGTCGTGGACTTGTGGCGGATTGAGGTGTGGGTCTTGCGGACTGCCTCGGGTTGGTGCGGACAGCCATTGAAGGGGGTTGCTGTCCTGCAGTGGTTGGAGCTTTGCGGGCTGACGTCTTGTCCGCTTAGCTCAGGCGGACTGGAGAGGGTTCGTCAATGGTTGCCTTGCTCCTGGCAGTTTCCCTTGGTGACCGGCTAAGTCCTCGCGGACTGAGCGGATGGTCGTTTGTGTTCGCGCGGACTGGGGCGGTGTTGCTATCTCTTGGGCGGTGACCACACTCCTCACCTGGCCTATAAATAGGACCCCCCCTGGCACATCTACAGTAACCTAAGTAACGTGAGTGAACAGTATACTTGGGTTGGGCGGAGTGCTGCGGTCTGTGTTTGGCAGTCCGCGCGGATTGTTTCAGGCTGACGGTTTGTTGTGTGCAGGTCGCGCGGATAACTTCAAGGAGCCAGGAGCTTGGCTTTGACTTCGGTCAGTGCTTGGAAGTGTGCGGTCTCTGCGGCTTGATAAAGCCCTAAAAGTTGTCGTCGTCATGCCCACTCTCTTCCTTTTGTAGTTCGCCGATCAACAGCTCTTAGACATCAGTGGGGCCCACTTGCAGCATCCAGCTGCACCTTGCTTTAACGGAAGAAGGCGTATAGTAGCTTCGCGGCAGAGTTTGTCGTGTTCTATAGCTTCTCCGTACTTGATTTGAAATTAGTTGACTTTGTCAATTTTGCAGATTTTGCTGACGTCAACACCTGTGGACTTAGCTAAAATCGAGCATCAGTAGTATATGTGTTGAGTGAAAGAGCTTCACTCAACAACAAAGTACTTAGACATAATTCTGTCTATCTAGGCGTTTACAGCGTTGAATGAGTGTCACAACCCGCATTTTTCTCAATTATAAAATAAATCAGAGCACGAGATAACTACGAGCTGTGATGCCACGTCAAGCAGGGGATAACTGCTGACGCTCAGGCGACACTCTAATCCTTCAAATCATAAGTTAAAATGAATAGAAAACTAATTTTTTAATTAATTGGCCGTATCCCTCGGCTCAGTGGATCAAATAGTCCACGGTTTGAAAACTATTTTTATACGTAGCGGAAAAATACTTCATTTATGCTTAACATCCTAAAAGAGCGCATAAGTGTCCTAAGAGGACAACTTACACTATGCAAGACCCTAGATTTCAATTTATAATATTTATAAAGAAAACCATCTTTTTTTTACGCATTTGGAAAATAATGATTGAGCTTTTATAAAACATGCTGATCATGCAATACATATAGTAATTTTTTTATAGGTTTCAAGGTAACTAGCAACCTAGCATAAAATATTCCCAGAGAGCAAGTGAAACTACCACAAAACAGGTAAACTAGCAGCTAAGCAAAGACTTAATATCACAAAGGAAAATCACCAACGAGCGTCAACAACCTGACACGAACTCGCTGGCGAGCATGTATGTCTGTACTACTACAAGGCTAAAGAACTACCTCAACAAGTGAGGAAAACACTGCCACAACGCAGTCCACAGGGAAACTCCTGAAACTAGCCGCACAGTCGGCTACAGACCTGAACCTGAGGCATTCAAAAGAAGAACACCTCAGCAAGAAATAATAAAACAAGAGGCAAAGAAGCATCAGATAATTATCGAATGAAAAGAGCAGAAAGAAAAAGGGTTACCAACCCTGCAAGAGAGATGCTGAAAATCTCAGCTAAAGGATCCAAAAAGGGACAAAATGTAAGTAAAACAATCAGTAAAGTGAGAGAAATGCATCAAGTACTAAAACGTACCAAACTCCGCTCAAGCCTGCAGAGACAAAAAGGAAACCAATATGCATCAAATGAACAGTATGAAAGGAACTAACAGTCCTAAACTTGTAAATCGTTAGCACTGGCACAAATCCCAGACCTGTGTCGGAGACTAAGAACAGTCACAACCGAACAACCAGGTCCAGGTGTCTCAAGAGTACTAAAGGGGCCGCCACAGGGTCCACACACATAGAGTTCCAACCTCTTACAGGAACCCAAAATGTCCAAAGGAGGGAATGGTGGTGGCTACGGCTCGAACTCCCCTGGTACCATACTCCTTCAGAAACCCAGCTACCACATGCTAAGGATCCACGATTCGGCACCAAAACTAGCCGACAACACCACTTAAAAACTACCAAGTTCTACAACCAAAACCCGCCGAATTATTTCCCCTACCCGCCGAACTATTTCCCCCTACCCGCCGAATTATTTCCCCCTACCCGCCGAATTATACTTAAAATAAATTCTGATAACTTCCTAGTTTAGGCCGATCACAAGCCCTAACCTAGGAATATTTCTAACATCACCTATATTACTCCGGTATTTTACGACAAGGAGAATAAATAAGGCGAAAAAACAACCCATGGAGGCACGCAAGAGGGGAGAAATCCACTTGCCTTAAATCGACCTTGAAAACGTCCTCCCAAAATACTCCAACACGTAGATCCGTCCAAAAGGGGGCACGCGGAGACGAGATCTACGAAAAAAACGGACAATCGGGGTTAGGGCCGAAAAAATCTAAGGCGAAACGGTCACCGAAACGGGAAAAACTTACCGCGATCTCGAAGCTCTCGCCGAGAGCTTTCCAACGTCGCGATCGGATCGAAAATCCGTCCACCGGATCGGGGGGGGGGGGGGGGGGGGGGCAGTTCGGTGAGATGATTCTCACCGAATTCATAATTCGGTGAGAATCATCTCACCGAATCTCCCAACCCTTTTTGCTTTACCTTTTTTTTATATCTAATTAATTCTTTATAATTAGAATAATAATATTTATAACAATTATATTATTATCGCTACGGAGGGCCAAACGCGCGCCGAATCGAACGAAATTCGCACCGTAGGCGAATGGCGACGCTACGAATCCAACGGCGAAGTCGAAATCGAATTCCGACGCACCGGTTTCGAGATAATAATTTCTAAAGTTAACGGCGTACGCGAAAACATACAAACTTCAATCGCGCGCCGAGGCTCCAAAAATGCTCGGAACGCGACGAAACTTGACGAGCAAGTCTAAAATTAGCCGATCTAATTTCCTAATATAAAATTTTCCACTCCCGACGCAAATCCCAAAATTTGGCCGGTCAAACCTAACGAACGCAAACGCGCTACGACAAAGTCGGTAACAAAATCCGACGAACAGAACTCGGGCAAATTTCTCCCGAAGCCAAAACACAAGCATTCCCCAAGAGGCTTCACCGAGTCACCAAACAGACTCCGGCTCGCTAGGGAATCTTGCTACCAGGCAACACCAAGCCACGCAGGGAACCTAAAGAGCTAAGAGCACGCTCTAACAACGTCACATGACCAACACGCGCTAACATAACGCTCTGACGTCATAATACGTCAAATAAGAAATTAAATACATCACTGGAAAATCGGGGGCGTTACAGTCACTCCCCCTAAAAGAAAGTTTCGTCCCGAAACTTTACGCACAAAACACTTCTACCAAAGAAGGAAAAGAAAATAACCAAGGGTTATCGAATACTTACCGAGCACAGCTAGGAGAACAAATGAGGATGCGCCTCCCTCATAGCTGACTCCAGCTCCCAAGTCGCGCTCTCCACGTCTTGGTTTCTCCACAGAATCTTTACCATCGGTATTGTCTTTCTCCGCAACACTCGATCTTGCACATCCAAAACACGAATAGGAACTTCCACGTAGGAAAGGTTAGGCTCCAACTGGGGCACTGCATCCAGAACTTGTCTGTCACTTAGCACGCACCTCCGCAGTTGGCTCACGTGAAAAACATTGTGCACGCCAGGAAAATTTTCGGGCAATTTCAACTTGTAGGCTGACACACCAATCCGCTCCACAATTTCAAATGGTCCCACATACCTTGGGTCCAACTTATGGTTCTTACCGAACCTCTTCACTCCAACCATCGGGGAAACCTTAAGGAATACCATGTCCCCCACAGAAAATTCCAAAACGGACCTACGCCGATTGGCGTTCTTCTCGTATCGCTCTTGAGCTATCCGAAGCTTCTCTCGAATAAGCTTTACAGAGACTTCTATTTCTTCTAAGGCATCTGGACCTAACATCGGCCTCTCACCAACCTCAGCCCAAAATAGAGGAGTTCTACATCGTCTTCCATATAGCGCTTCGAAAGGAGCCATTTGCAGACTCTCTTGATAACTGTTATTATATGCAAACTCCATCAATCTCAAGCGTTCATCCCACGCTCCACCGTGGTCTAATATATAACAACGGATCATATCTTCCACAATCTGATTAACACGCTCCGTTTGACCATTGGTCTGTGGATGATATGCGGTAGAATATCTCAAGTCAGTTCCTAATCCTTCTTGAAGGCTCTTCCAGAAACGAGACGTAAACCTGGAGTCTCGATCTGATACTATACTTACGGGTACTCCATGTAACCTGATAACTTCATTCAAATATAGTTCCGCTATCTTTCTCATCGAGTAACCAATCTGAAAGGGTACGAAGTGCGCACACTTTGTTAATCTATCAACAATCACCCAAACAGAGTCATGCCCTCGGGGAGATCTCGGCAAACCAGTAATGAAATCCATTGAGATACTCTCCCACTTCCAAGTTGGAATCTCTAAAGGCGCTAACTTTCCACCAGGCCTTCCATGATCAGCCTTAACTCTTTTGTACGTAAAACATTCTGACACAAACCTTGCAATGTCACCCTTCATCCCAATCCACCAGGCAATCTGTTTCAAGTCCTTATACATTTTTGTAGACCCTGGATGGTAGGCCACACTTGAACCGTGTGCCTCACTGCACAACTTAACTCGAATGTCTCGAAAATTGGGGACGCAAAATCTACCGCGGTACTTTAGAGTACCCGCGTCATCGATCGAAAAGTCAGGCAGCTCCCCCTTCTCAGTTCTATTATGAAGGTGCAGTAGATCAGGATTGTTCTTTTGATGAAGCCTCGTAAGAGAAATCCATGAAGGCTCAGACACTTCCAAACTGCTTGGCGAGTCACATCTACCAACTGAAATATCCATTAAAAGGAACTCTTCTACTAACAACTCAGTGGAGAGATTGAAAATTTTCCCTGTCTTCCTGCTTAAGGCGTCGGCTACCACGTTAGCCTTACCCGGATGGTATAGGATCTCCACTTCATAATCAGCCACATACTCTAACCATCTGCGCTGGCGCAAGTTCAACTCCTTTTGAGTGAAGACGTACTTCAAACTCTTATGATCTGTATAAATCTTGCACTGCGCGCCATACAACAAGTGTCTCCATAATTTCAATGCATAAATAACTGCTGCGAATTCCAAGTCATGCGTAGGGTAGTTCCTTTTATGAATCTTAAGCTGTCTTGACCCATACGCAATCACTTTTCCTTCTTGCATCAGCACACAACCAAGACCCACGTGGGATGCGTCCACGTAAACGGCATAGTATAGTCCTTCCGTAGGCAATGTCAATATCGGAGCAGTGCACAGTCTATTCTTTAGCTCTTGGAACGCTTCTTCGCACTTATCGCTCCACACAAATGCTGCATTCTTCTGCGTCAATTTGGTCAATGGCGCAGATAACGTAGAGAAAACCCTCTACAAATCTCCTGTAGTAGCCAGCCAACCCTAGGAAGCTTCTTATTTCTTTGGGTGTGGCAGGCCTCGTCCATTCCATAACTGCGGCTATCTTTTCTGGGTCGACAGAGATTCCGTCCTTGTTAACCACATGACCCAGGAAAGAAACATGAGGCAACCAGAACTCGCATTTACTTAGCTTGGCGAACAACCTATGGTCCCTCAAGACAGATAAAACTAGACGCAAATGTTGGTCATGCTCCTCAACATTGCGTGAATACACCAACACATCGTCTATAAATACGACTACAAACTTGTCCAGAAAGTCCTTGAAAACTCTGTTCATCATGTCCATGAAAGCAGAAGGTGCGTTGGTCAAACCAAACGACATCACCAAAAATTCAAAATGTCCATGTCTGGAACGGAAGGCAGTCCGCGGGATATCTGATTCACGGATCCTTAACTTGTGGTAGCCCGAACGAAGGTCAATCTTAGAGAACACGGCGCTGCCTCGCAGTTGATCAAACAAATCATCTATCCTCGGCAACGGATACTTATTCTTGATCGTTACCTTATTTAGCTCTCTATAATCGATGCACAACCTCATCGATCCATCTTTTTTCTTGACGAACAAAACGGGAGCACCCCAAGGCGAAGAACTCGGCCTTATAAATCCATTCTCAAGCAACTCGTCTAACTGGATACGCAACTCCTCCAGTTCGCGTGGGGCCATCCGGTAAGGCGCCTTGGCAATAGGACGCGTACCCGGCTCCAAATCTATAACAAACTCCACGTCTCGATCAGGCGGGAGACCAGGAAGATTAGCTGGAAAGACATCAGAAAAATCACGAACCACCGGGATCTCCTCCAAACGCGGCAAACTAACCTTGGTTTCTAAAACCGAAACCAAACAAGCAAAACATCCGGAACCTACAAGCTTCCGAGCACATACCGCTGATATAGTCGGAGAATCCTGGCGCGGATAACCGTAAACACTCCCGGGCTGACCGTTGTCCATCCTGAAGTCCAAGCATTTACCCTTGCATTGGATCACAGCATCATATCTGGACAACAAGTCCATGCCTAGGATCACATCGAAGTCTTCCAGATCCAACAGCTTTAAATCAGCAATCGCGAGAAAATCGCCTAGTAAAATCGGACAACTCTGAATACCCTGATCCGAAACTACAGATTCGCCTGAAGGAAACTTGACATAGAACGCATCACCAACACGATCGAGATTCAAACGGTAACGCTCTACGAAGGCCCTAGCCACAAATGAGTGGGTAGCGCCGGAATCGAACAGAACACGCGCCCATCGGTTCTTTACCTTAAATCGTCCTATAAAATTGCACACGCGACTAAGGAAGCGAACGCTCAAAACTATAACTATGAGCTAAACATTAAAACTAGGGGAGAATCTAACCTGATATCACTTGCGTGGACGTCTGAGCTTCCTCCATAGAGACCACATTCAACTTTCCTTTTCCCTTGTCCACTCGCTGCGGCGGCGGCAAGGCCTGAAGAGGAACTGGCTGCAGAGTAAGCTGAGCTTGCGGGCACTGATACTTGAGATGACCCTCTTGACCGCACAAGAAACAACTTCTCGCCTTCTTCCAGCAATGGGCAGCATCGTGCCCCGGCTTCTTGCATACGGAACAAAACAAGTCTTTCTTTGGGATACCTTGGATTGCATGAATCTGCTCTTTCTTCTGAGCTCCTAATCTTTGATAGCACCTTTCAAATGGATGGCCCGGTCGGCCACAGAAACTGCATACCTCTTTGTTTCTCTTTCTCGGAGCAGTGTCAGGGACCTGAGTACTCTTACCCTCATCAGACTTTCTTTTATCTTTTCTCAGTTGTTGACATCGATTCTTGGCGTTATCAAATGCCTCTACCTTTAAGGCAGCTTCCACCATACCAGCATAACTTGAGGTCGCATAGGCACTTGCTAATTGCTGGACGTCACTTCTTAGCCCAGCCAGAAATTGCTTGCTTCTATTTTCATCGAAACTCACCAAGTCTGGGGCAAATCGGCTTAGCTTACTAAACTCGATTTCGTACTCACTAACTGTGAGCTGCCTCTGCTTTAAGTGCAGGAAATCATTCATCAGACGGTCCCTCTCGACCGATGGCAGAAACTTGCTCAGAAGTAGCTCCTTAAAGGACTCCCAGGAACACCCGTCCTTCAGACCTTCTTTCTCCCTCAGCCACCAGCCCTTTGCCAATCCTTTGAGCTGATATGCGGCTAACATCACTTTCTGATCATCAGTGATCCCGGAGTATGAGAACATCTCCTCGATTGATATCATCCAATCGTCTAAGACCATGTAATCTGCCTTGCCATCATACGTCGGAGGCCTAAGTCGCTGAAACTGAGAAATAAAGGTCATCTCTGGTGGCACCACGACCGGAGGCACCAGAGGAGCGGGGGAAACAGGGACAGCTTGACCCACAACAGGGTCCTGAACTCTCGGAATCTGCCCTGCCACAACTGCTAACAAGGACTGGACCTGAGACTGCAAATCCACTACTTGCTTTGACAAGACTTCATTGCTTTGTCGCAGACCTTCTATCATTGTGCTGCTCTGCGCACCTGAAGATTCTCCCTCCGATTGGGGAGTCAACCTTGTCGAAGGACGCCTCGACATTCTAATGGAACAACAAAACACTAATCAGACACCTAGCCCACCCACTAGAACCAAACAACATAGTACAAACAATACATACTTAAGTACTTGCTCCTGCTGCTAACTTGCTCTGGGATTTTCAATAATGATGATATGCTTATCCTACGATGATTCACTATCATCACACTAACTCTTGTGCCTAGATCGGGAATGCATGAATTTATATTCTTTTTGACTCAAAAATTATGTGTGTACACATGTCATCCTGCAAATCTTTAGCTTGGCACGTTGTGCTTATGCAATGTTATGCTATGCATGATTGTGCTATGCATTCTAAAAAGGCCCTAATGCATGTTATGAGCGGCGTACACATGAAAATGTTATGCATCCCATACTACATAACATTTCCACGCAATGAAAAAGAAAACGTGCTAGCCGCATTCATGTGGTGAGGTTATGCATCCCATACTACATAACCCTCACATGTTGCATCCCATACTACATAATATGCCTCGTATACTTCATGTCATGCTATGAGTGTAGTGTTCGTGCTTCAGCCAAGACATGCTGATGACATATCGGTGTGTGTATGATATGACTCTAAACACCTAATACTTACAGGGACAGGTTGCCCGACAATTTGTCAAGCAACCTCCCTCTGATACCAACTGTCACAACCCGCATTTTTCTCAATTATAAAATAAATCAGAGCACGAGATAACTACGAGCTGTGATGTCACGTCAAGCAGGGGATAACTGCTGACGCTCAGGCGACACTCTAATCCTTCAAATCATAAGTTAAAATGAATAGAAAACTGATTTTTTAATTAATTGGCCGTATCCCTCGGCTCAGTGGATCAAATAGTCCACGGTTTGAAAACTATTTTTATACGTAGCAGAAAAATACTTCATTTATGCTTAACATCCTAAAAGAGCGCATAAGTATCCTAAGAGGACAACTTACACTATGCAAGACCCTAGATTTCAATTTATAATATTTATAAAGAAAACCATCTTTTTTTTACGCATTTGGAAAATAATGATTAAGCTTTTATAAAACATGCTGATCATGCAATACATATAGTAATTTTTTTATAGGTTTCAAGGTAACTAACAACCTAGCATAAAACATTCTCAGAGAGCAAGTGAAACTACCACAAAACAGGTAAACTAGCAGCTAAGCAAAGACTTAATATCACAAAGGAAAATCACCAACGAGCGTCAACAACCTGACACGAACTCGCTGGCGAGCATGTATGTCTGTACTACTACAAGGCTAAAGAACTACCTCAACAAGTGAGGAAAACACTGCCACAACGCAGTCCACAGGGAAACTCCTGAAACTAGCCGCACAGCCGGCTACAGACCTGAACCTGAGGCATTCAAAAGAAGAACACCTCAGCAAGAAATAATAAAACAAGAGGCAAAGAAGCATCAGATAATTATCGAATGAAAAGAGTAGAAAGAAAAAGGGTTACCAACCCTGCAAGAGAGATGCTGAAAATCTCAGCTAAATGATCCAAAAAGGGACAAAATGTAAGTAAAACAATCAGTAAAGTGAGAGAAATGCATCAAGTACTAAAACGTACCAAACTCCGCTCAAGCCTGCAGAGACAAAAAGGAAACCAATATGCATCAAATGAACAGTATGAAAGGAACTAACAGTCCTAAACTTGTAAATCGTTAGCACTGGCACAAATCCCAGACCTGTGTCGGAGACTAAGAACAGTCACAACCGAACAACCAGGTCCAGGTGTCTCAAGAGTACTAAAGGGGCCGCCACAGGGTCCACACACATAGAGTTCCAACCTCTTACAGGAACCCAAAATGTCCAATGGAGGGAATGGTGGTGGCCACGGCTCGAACTCCCCTGCTACCATACTCCTTCAGAAACCCAGCTACCACATGTTAAGGATCCACGATTCGGCACCAAAACTAGCCGACAACACCACTTAAAAACTACCAAGTTCTACAACCAAAACCCGCCGAATTATTTCCCCATACCCGCCGAACTATTTCCCCCTACCCGCCGAATTATTTCCCCTACCCGCCGAATTATACTTAAAATAAATTCCGATAACTTCGTAGTTTAGGCCGATCACAAGCCATAACCTAGGAATATTTCTAACCTCACCTATACTACTCCGGTATTTTACGACAAGGAGAATAAATAAGGCAAAAAAACAACCCATGGAGGCACGCAAGAGGGGAGAAATCCACTTGCCTCAAATCGACCTTGAAAACGTCCTCCCAAAATACTCCAACACGTAGATCTGTCCAAAAGGGGGCACGCGGAGACGAGATCTACGAAAAAAACGGACAACCGGGGTTAGGGCCGAAAAAATCTAAGGCGAAACGGTCACCGAAACGGGAAAAACTTACCGCGATCTCGAAGCTCTCGCCGAGAGCTTTCCAACGCCGCGATCGGATCGAAAATCCGTCCACCGGATCGGCGGTGGCGGCCGCCGGAAGATTCGCGAACGGAAGGGTTCCGCACTTGTCTAAGATTTTACGCACAGGAGGGGGGGGGGGCTTATCGGGGAAGAAGAAGATTTTCTTCTTTAACTTATAAAATAATAATAATATAACATTAATAATAATATATTAATTATATATTAATTATAATAATAATATAAATCATAAAAACTTAAAAGGGGGGGGGGGGCGTTCGGTGAGATGATTCTCACCGAATTCATAATTCGGTGAGAATCATCTCACCGAATCTCCCCAACCCTTTTTACTTTACCTATTTTTTTTATATTTAATTAATTCTTTTATAATTAGAATAATAATATTTATAATAATTATATTATTATCGCTACGGAGGGCCAAACGCGCGCCGAATCGAACGAAATTCGCACCGTAGGCGAATGACGACGCTACGAATCCAACGGCGAAGTCGAAATCGAATTCCGAAGCACTGTTTTCGAGATAATAATTTCTAAAGTTAACGGCGTACGCGAAAACATACAAACTTCAATCGCGCGCCGAGGCTCCAAAAATGCTCGGAACGCGACGAAACTTGACGAGCAAGTCTAAAATTAGCCGATCTAATTTTCTAATATAAAATTTTTCACTCCCGACGCAAATACCAAAATTTGGCCGGTCAAACCTAACGAACGCAAACGCGCTACGACAAAGTCGGTAACAAAATCCGACGAACAGAACTCGGGCAAATTTCTCCCGAAGCCAAAACACAAGCATTCCCCAAGAGGCTCCACCGAGCCACCAAACAGACTCCGGCTCGCTAGGGAATCTTGCTACCAGGCAACACCAAGCCACGCAGGGAACCTAAAGAGCTAAGAGCACGCTCTAACAACGTCACATGACCAACACACGCTAACATAACGCTCTGACGTCATAATACGTCAAATAAGAAATTAAATACATCACTGGAAAATCGGGGGCGTTACAATGAGCAATCCTCACTCAATGCTTTTTCCTTAACCATTTCTACAGCCTTTTCTGCATGCCTGGCGTTGAGAGTGTTGAGTGTGCAGACCTCACTCAACGCCTTATGTCGTAACCTTGCTTTTTGTAATTTAGGCATTTGAGAGCGTTGAGTGAGCATGCCTCACTCAACGCTTTCTGCCTTAACCAATTTTCTGCTTCTTCAGCATCTTAAGCGTTGAGAGCGTTGAGTGACCACGCCTCACTCAACGCTTTTTTTCTTTAGCCAGATTTTCTGAGTCATGGCGTTGAGAGCGTTGAGTGAGCATGCCTCACTCAACGCTTTCTGTCTTAGCCAGATTTATCTATTCCCTGGCGTTGAGTGAGTAAGCTTCACTCAATGCATTTGGACTTGGCCAAATTTCCGTGTCTTAAAAAAACAGATACTGATTGGATGAGATACAGTCAACGCTTTATCATATGGCGTTGAGTGAGCTTGCCTCACTCAATGCTTATAAACTTAGTCAAATATCAGCACAACTTTTTTATGGTTTTGAATTACAGGGCATTATTCAACAAATATAGAGTATTGTGTTGAGTGAGTGATACTCTCTCAAAGCCTATGGACTTAACCATTTTTCTGCCCATTTCCTCTTAGGCTTTTACTGCATTAGCCTGTCTCACAGCCTTTTGTTGAATGATATTGAGTAAGTTGACTTCACTCAACGCCTGTGAACTTAGCCACTTTCTCAGCTTGCCACTCCTTTAGCTTTGACTGTATGGGCTCCACTCAGCACTATAAGTCATCTAGCATTGAGTGAGTAACCTTCACTCAACACCTGTGGACTTGGACAGATTTCTGTCTATCCACATCTTAGGTAAGTGTTTACCTGACTTAGCCACATAGGTTATCTATCTCATCAATGTTGCTAGGACATCCCTACATGCATGAACTCATGCACACATCAGTTACAACTTTATGTATATCACTGACAAGATTGACTTCACTCAAATCTAGGACATTGAGGGTAATGAACCCCACAGCGCGCTCAACGGTTCTTGACCTTAAACTTTCCTATAAAATCGTGCACGCAACTAAGGGAACGAACGTCAAAACTACAGTGATAAACTAAAAGCTAGATCTAGGTTAGGATCTAACCTGAAATAACTTGAGAAGATGTCTGAGCTTCCTCCAGAAACACCACGTTCAGCTTGTCATTCCCCTTGGTCAATAGTTGCGGTGGCAGCAAGGCATGAAGTGGAATTGGTTGCAATGGGGGCTGAGCCTGTGTGCACTTCGACTTAACATGTCCTTTCTGACCGCATTGGAAGCAGGTCTTGTCCTTATACCAACAATGGCAGCGTCGTGCCCCATCCGCTTACGTGCAGAACAAATCAAATCTCCCTTAGGAGCACTCTGGATCGCATGAACTTGCTCTTGCTTCTGAGTTCTTATCCTCTTGAAGCATTTCTCGAACGGATGGCCTGGCCGGCCACAGAAACTGCATAACTCTTTGCTCCTTTTCCTCGAGGCAGCACCAGATTCTTGGGAACTCTTACCCTCGCCAGTCTTCCTCTTATTTTTTCTCATTTGTTGACCTCGATTCTTGGCATTATCAATCGCCTCTACCTTCAGAGCATCCTCCACGACCTCGACATAGCTTTCAGATCCATAAGCACTAGCTAGCTATTGGATGTCATTCCTAAGATCACCTAAAAATTGTTTAACTCGATTAGACTCTAAAGACACAATGTCCGGGGCTAATCGACTCAGTTTGCTGAACTCCACCTCGTACTCAGTAACAGTAAGCTGCATTTGCTTAAGGTGTAGGAAATCATTCATCAAATGGTCTCTCTCAACCGACGGCAGAAACTTTTTCAGCAGTAACTCCTTAAAGGATTCCCATGAACACACATCCTTAAGATTTTCCTTCTCTCTCAGCCACCGACTCTTTGCAAGTCCCTTGACCTGATACGCATCGACCATTACTTTATGTTCTGCTGAAACTTCTGAGCAAGCAAACATCTCCTTGATGGCTATTATCCAATCATCCAAAGACATAAAATTTGCTCTACCATCATAGGTCGGGGTCCCAATCTCTGAAAATACGAAATAAACGTCATCTGTGGCGGCAACAACGTTGGGGGCACCAAAGGGGCAGGGGGAATAGGAACAAGAATAGTCTGACGCACAGCCGAGTCCTGCACTCTAGGTGGCTGACTAGCAATAACCGACAACAACGCCTGGATCTGCGACTACATCTCCAGCATCTGCCTCGATAGAGCCTCATTGCTCTGCCACAATCCTTCTATTACGAACTCACTCTGGGCACTAGACGATTCTCCTTTCGATAGGGGAGTCGACCTCATCACAGGGCATCTCAACATTCTAATCAAACAACGAATATCTAATCAGGACATAGCTTAAACGCTAGAACCAAACAATTTAGTTCAGACAATACATAATTAAATACTTGTTCATGCTGCTAACTTGCTCCAGGATTTTTAATTATGATGTCATGCCTAACTTAGGACGATATACTGTCATCTTATTAACTCATGTGCCTAAACCATGAATGCATGAATTTCTTATTCTTTTTGACTCAAAACCATGTGTGTACATATGTCATCATGTAAATCTTTAGCTTGGTACGTGTGTTGATGCGATGTTACGTCATTCATGTTGTGATATGTAATCTAAAAAGGCCTTAATACATGTTATGAGCGGCATACACATGAAATATTATGCATCATATACTACATAATATCACATGTAACGAAAATCAAAATCTAATGTGCATTCATGTGATGATGTTATGCATCTCATACTACATAACAATCACATGTTGCCTCCTATGAGGATTCATATACAAACACATATTATGCATCTCATGCTACATAATATGTCTCATATACTTCTTATCATGCTTATGGGTGTAGTGTTCGTTCTTCAGCCAAGACGTACTGATGACATATCAGTGTGTGTATGAAATAAAACAAGACAACTAACACAAACCTAAGATAGTTGTTCGACAAATTGTCACCCAACCTCCCTCTGATACCAATGGTCACAACCCACATTTTCTCCGCATTTAACGAAATATCAGAGTAAGAGAAAATGCGTGTCATGATGCCACATCAGCAGGGGATAACTGTAGATGCTCAGGCAACACCAACTTAACTCCTTTATGAAAGATCTATAAGTTATTTAGAGAAAATCCAGTTTAAGTTAAGCGGTTAGCCGTATCCCTCGGCTCAGTGACTCATCTAGTCTACAAGAAAAAGATACTTATACGCTGCAAAAAATACTTTATTTACAAGGTTAGACGTCTTACATGAGTGTAAACATCCACAGAGGACAACTCATGGTATGCAAGACTCTAGATTTATAATGCTAGTAAAAGTAGCATTTATGACCGTTAAATATAGAGATTTAAGTTTTCAAATATGGCATGTATGAAGTAATAATAATAATTTTATATTTTAAAATATCTAACAAGCAACGTAGCATAAAACCTTCCTAGAGAGCAAGTAAAAATAACCACAAAGAGGTAAACTAGCAGCTAGCAGAGTATTCAATAATCAAAAAGAAAGCTACCAGTGGGGGTCAACAACCTGACACAAACCCACTGAAAGTATGCAAGTCTGAACTAACGACCAAAACAACAACTACCTCACAGCAGTGAGGAAAACCACTGCAACAACTACAGTTCACAAGATACTACCCAACACAGCCGCTCCACCGGCTATAGCCCTGAACCTGATGCATTCAAAAGAAGAACATCTCAGCAAGAAAATTCAAGTGCCAAAGGAAATAAATAGGTAAAAGGTACAATGATAAGAAAGAGTTTATCAAACCCGTCTATAAGAAATGCTGAAAACCACAGCTGATTAGACAAATAAAACAGGTAAAGTAAAAGTCTATAATAAGGAAGTTAAATGAACATTTGCACCAAGTGCGAAACGAAGTCATGCTTTGACAAAATCTGCAAGGATTAGCATAGAATAACATAGACTGGTTAAAGAAGCAAGCTGAGCAAAAACAGCTCGAAAGCGTGAATCATTAACACTTGGTAATATCAACCGGGCTGGAGTCGGTGACCAATTGTCCCATACCAGGCTCCCAGGCCCAAACGTCTCACAACAGGCACTGCGGTGGTGACCACTTATCCCAACCCAATCCAACAGTCCACAAAACAGAGAACAAACCACCACCAAGTGTAATGATCCACAAACCGGCGTCCAGTTGGTGGTACTTTATCCACTGCCAACCTTCATAGACGAAGAGAACACCATAACTGAACACCCCAATGAAAACCCAAGTCTAAACCCAAATAAAACCTTAAACATGCCCTAAAACCATTATAAGGACCATACAAGATGAATCCTACACGAAACGATGAAAATATTCTAAGTCCTAGCCAAATTCGATGAGTATACCCAACGAATCAATGATACTCGACGAATCGTATAGCGATACTCTGCGAATTCTACTACACTCGGCGAATCATACTAGCGATACTTGACGAATTCTACTGATACACGCCAAATTTTCTTGGCTTTACCGGCCACTCGTCACTTATAAGCCGAGACTATACTCGACGATTCGTTGATCAAACTCGTCGAATCGGGCTCCTCTTGACACTACACTGCTGATACCCGACGAAACAGCCTAGATATTTGACGAATCAGACTTAAGCTACTAAACTCATGCTCGACGAATCTCACTAAGTCTAATAATCTACAATCGACAAATCATTATCCGACGAAAATGCCTTAAGGAAATTTGGCGATACTCGCCGAATTCTACTCTACCGATACTCGACGAATCAGGCTGGCGATACTCGCCAAATTTTACTTAACGGCTTTACGACGAATTCTTACCGGGCTAACCTACCATATTCGGCGAACCCTACCGTAGATACTCGACGAATTATCTAACCTAAACTCGCCAAATTTAACTTAATCTCTATTCCCATTCTTCATGCCTTGGCCGAAATTTTTTGCCCCAACCTAGGGACTCTTTTCATGGATCTACCTACACAACTCCTACTCTCTAAGGGAGGAGGAGAAAGGGAGGAAAGCAACAAGAAAATGGACATGAAAGGGGAAAAATCCACTTGCCTCGGAAACTCTGGAAAAGACGCCTCCTGCTCGCACAACGACAATGATTGACCACCAAATGATCCTAGTAACGTTTCCTGAAACATTTGGAGGAGAAAAGAGGTCAAAATCGCTAATCCTAACACCTAAAAATCAAGAAAACGGGAAGATCTTACCACGATCGGGTAGATCTCGGCGAGAGCTTTCCAAATCTCTACTCCTTTGTTGAAACCGACCACCAGAGCTCTCTCAATCGTCGGCCGAACGCACGCCCCGTCCGCCGCTCCTTTCCGTTTTGCGAAAACAGTCCGCCGTCGGGTTAAGAAGAAGATGAACATGATATTCACGTGACATAATAACCAGCTATTTATATACATACATAATCAATTATAATAATATAAAACAATTTATTAATCAATAGTCAAAACACGCCCAAAATCCAAATTAACTCGGAATCTCACGAAAATTGCACCGCAGCTAAATACCGACGCTACGAATCTAACTGCGAAATCGAAATCGAAATCCAAATCTGACAAACCAAACCAGGGTAAAATACCACCCGAAGACAAAACGTCACCACATCACTATAAAAAGCTCTACTGAGTCACCAAAACAGACCCGGCTCGCGAGGGAAGGTGCACAACCAAACCAAAAACCAACCACATAAGAAAACTCACTGAGCAAACCCGTGATCCAACAAATGGCACTCGTTAACTATGCGTCAACGTAAATCCATGACGTCAAAAATACGTCACTACGGGAAATAAAATAAACACCGAAAAATCAGGTGAGTTACAGCCTCCAGGCCACCCTCCCCACTAGCAGCCTAGATTGGGAGGCCTTCTAGCCGCCAAACTCCTGGCCGCCCTTCCGCCGCAAGAGGAGGCCATGCCATGGCTGCCCGCTCCTTCTACAACTTGGCCTCCATCGTCGTCGGCCCTCGCTTCCGCGGACGCCACCCCCGTTGCCTCTCGGTCGACCTCCTCCGTTCAGCCGGCCTCCACTGACTGGATTTCGTCGCCGGCTGGCCCCTCCGGCCAGATTCTTGGCCGCCGACACTTCTCCACCATCCGATCGCCCTCCGGTGATCGTTGTCTTCAGTTACGTGGGTAACCACCCACGTAGCTGCTCGCATGACCTCCCGTAGCAGGGAAAGTGCGTCGCCAAAAAATAGGACAGGCCTGCGTTTAATAAAATAAATAGAATAATGTGCGCATAATATATTATATTATCGGTCTCTAATTAGTAGTTACAGTGGTTACAGTCTGCGATTAACCGGATAATCACCGTAACTACCTATGGGGCCTATAAATAGAGCCCTAGACACTCCTTCATTTCAACCTTCTCTCCCCCGAAATTCCTCTCATATTCCTCATACGTATTTTCTCTCTCCTCTCTCATTCCTCCTATGATTTCTCATTCTCTCCTCCAAAGTGTGCATGCCCCTCCGTGCACACGTTCCTCCTTGTGTGTGCTCCTCTTTGCATGCACATCTTCTTCAAAGTGGGCATGTCCCTTTATGCGCATGTTCCTCCTTGCGCGCGCTCCTTGCGCACGCCTCTTCTCCAAAGAGCGCATGTCCCTCTATACACACGTTCGTCCTCGAGCATGCTCCTCCTTGCGCACGCCTCTTCTCAAAAGTGTGCACGTCTCTCTGTGTGTACGTTCCTCCTTGTGCGCGCTCCTCCTTGCACACTTCTCTTCTACAAAGTGAGCACGTTCCTCTGCGTGCACGTTCCTCCCTACGCGCATTCCTCCTTCGCACGCCTCTTCTCCAAATTGTGCATGTTCCCCCGTGCTCACATTCATCCTTGTGCGCACTCCTCTCTGCACGTGCCTTTCTTCCAATGTACGTGAGTTCCCACGTACGCACGCTACTCCTTGTGTGTGCTCCTCCTTGCTCGCTGCTCTCCAATTGCGTCGTTGTGCGCTTCTCCCCTAGGATTGCTATAAGCGCTCAACTCTCTCAATCAGGAACAAGCATACTAGTAGCTGAAGAGACCAAAGTTCCAGACTCTTCTAAACACAACATGAGACAAGACACAGAAGATAAGGCGTGCATAATGCACCACCTAAGCTTGCAAGCCGTAAAAATCAGGACAAGCCAAATAAGCTGCTCCGCTTCCAAGCAACACTTAAAAGACTTTAAAACGTTCAAAGTATCCAAAGCATCCAAAGTGTGAAACTCCTTATTGTAACAATAAACAGAATTAGCTCTGTGAGAGGTGGTCTGTCGCCCTCCGAGCCAAGTACTCTCTCTAATAATTGTAATGAGGAGCAGTCTATTGACGTCGCTTCCCTCAAAAGCACTGTAATACGACAACAAATATTGGAAGTTAGTCGACGCAGATCTGACCATGTGATTTTTCACTCAGTTGATGAGTTTTCCATGTTAAAAAAACTATCTTGTCATCTTTCTATTTTTGTGACTATTTGTGCGCGCGACCACTCCACGGGATAAGGCAGCCTAGTTTAGTCTAGTCTACTAAGAGGGTTGAGTTGGCCGCAATAGTTTGACGCCGTCTATGAGAACACGATCCCCCAAAAATTGAAATGGTTTTCTGAAGACTCAGAAGATAGTTCCTTATGTAGGTCTAAGTGTGGAGGTGTTTGTGATGGTCAAAGCAGTGATTCTCTCAAGACATTTTCGATCGAGCACACACGCACACAAGCTCATAGCCACTCCAATATTTCGAATTAAATTGCAGCACATGCACAATTTACACCGAGAGAAAATTCGACCAAATCGGCGATTCAAAAAGTGGTCGATTTACTCCCAAAAGGAAAATTGCCTAGGATTACTCCAATCCTTTGAGCATCAAAACAAGGATTTACCCAATCCAATCAATGTCACAATAAGGATTTACCCAATCCTTTAAATCACAAGAATAATCGGAAAACACGTAAAACATTTTCGGAAAAATCCCGCAATGAAATCAATGGTTTTGAAGGCAACGCCGACCTCTTTCACCACACAAGAACACGTAGGTTAGATGAACACACAAGAGGAGTAGAGAAATCGTTACCCATGCCTAAGCACTCAAGATGAATTTTGTAGAGTGTCTCTCTACCACAGTTCTACCGAAGCCACACTGGACAAAGATGGGGAGCGTGCTCCACCGGAGTCACACCAGGTGGACTGAAGAGGTGTCGTCGGCGTCCACGAATGGACGGGAGAGAAGCTAGCAAGCTCAAGCGACGGGTTGCACCACATGGGGCTCGGTGAACAAAGGCACGAAGCCACTCCCGGAATCACACCGGGTCGACATGGAATGGAGGAGCGGCCACCTTCCATGATCTAGAAAGGGGCAACACCTGCAATGACAAACTGCTCCCTTACGTAGGAGTCGCGATGCACAGCGGGGGCGGCAAGTGAACATGAACCCTAAGAAAACTTCGCTGGAGTTTTTTCTCCAAAATAGTCTATATCTGTACCCTCTGCACAATGATACTCATGACTAGTGACCATGAAATGAAAAACCACCCGTACTGAAAGATCAATCCCTGAGGGGCACATCAATTTAGCTCTCCCCCGCTCGCTCATCAGCACGCCTCTCGCGGGAGAGGCTGTGAATGCACCAGATACAACATTGGAAGGACGCGTATGGCGCATTGAAGAACATCAGACAGAGATTCTCACGCACCCGATAAGCAAAGAAGTGTGACAAGCTCATAATTCCCCCCATGCACGATAAGGCAGTCCACCTCTGTCAGCTCTTGATCGCGCTCCAGTCGAGCACCTCCCTCACCTGCCTGTCATGGAAAATCTTCCCAATATAGCCAGATCAGCGTGCACAATCTGCCCGGTCACGTAACGTGAAGCTCAACATCACAACACTCACCCAGAAACATCAAGCATCAGGCCTGCAGAAGATGAAAGGCTCACACGCGAAGTAGTTCTCGACTTAATTGCCGAAGAGCGCGAACGTGGCAAGAAACATACCACATCGACCAGCCTCCCTATCCATATTAGCTCACCTTTCACGCTTGAGTTCCTGGCGCATCCAACCCCCCCCCCCCCCCCCCCCCCCCACAGCTTTAATCTCCCAAAGATCGAGACATGCAATAGACTGGATGATCCGTCAGAGCACGTCAGGCACTTCAGAATCATGATGCGACTCTACAACTCCCCAGATCCACTACTGTGTCAAGCATTCTCGGTAACTCTGAAAGGGCAAGCTCACACTTGGTTCCTTTCCCTGAAAGGGGGGTAAATCAAAAATTTTGCAGAACCGGTACAACAATTTACTAAAAATTCATTGTCAGTCGTCTGATAGTCAAAGATCACTCCCACTTGTTCGGGATCCGTTAAAGCGAAGGGGAAACCCTTAAAGATTTCTCCTGACACTTCACTTCAGAGGCACGACAAATCTCTGGGATAAACTGTAACACCCCCTATCCGTCGCATAACATATAGCAGTAGGTCCGGCCGGGGCCCGACGCCATATACCACAGACAGACCGGGTGGTTACGTATGGAAACCATCCAACTAATCTCAACGTCCTACACAGAGCATTCTAGCGGAAGCAGTTTATAAGTTGCAAAACAAGAACCCAGCACAAGCATGAATGTCCACTAACAGGATAATAGGAATGTTATTACAAAATACTCAAAAGTCGGCCTTAAGGCCTTACAAAATGTTTCACTTGTCTTTTACATGATTTCCAAACCTCGGCTCGCAGGCCGGCCATACATGAATAAAACATAAAACATTTCCACTTGGGCCTTCGAGGGCCAGCTTCGCAAAAAGGGCTTTAGCCCGCTATTGACCGCTTGGTCCAGCTGCACCTGCAAGCAAACAAACCACCGCACGGTGGCAAACAAAGCAACGGTCAGCAATGCTGACCAAATTATAACGATCCCGCCCCCAACTCGGGGCGGCGATGCTCCTTCCCTGCATTTCATTAGCACGAGCGAGCAATGCATATAACCATAGCCATTTCATCACAGACGTTGGCTCGTACGGCCACACGTCCCGTGCACTCAGGGCACATTCTCGGTGAACCGGTCGATGTTACGTCAATTAAAGCCATTAACATTCCGGACTCACCACCGCCACTTAGACGGCCATTCCTATGAGCAATTTGTCTTCATGGTATTGGTCACGTCAATTTAAGCCATCGACCACCGAAGACTCACATCTATGCCAACGGCGAGTGCCATGTAACTTTAGGTCTCTCTAACCCGAACGACATAAAGCGGGTACGGCTCCATCTAACCCGTGCTCACATCGCAACGGCAATTTAAGCCATTTGCGCGGGTCAAACTTTCACCGATTCCCATTCTACCACAAATCACATAACCCCGTTATGTTCAAGTTGGCTCTCAGGCCACCAAGTTGGCAAGACCTCGTGTCCGCCCAGTTTTCCGGGTGCACCTTTGGGTTAGTCCCCAAGGCTCCCTGCTGCAATCTACCGCGTAGAAAACCCGAAAAACACCCAATAGCACGGAGTCTTCTCCGGCCTTATGCAATGCAACATCACCGATCCGAACTACATGTCCGGGTAGGCTTCAACCAAAATGCCTATGTCCGTTCTCGCATACGGACGCTAAACAACGGGGACTTTACATATCTACCCGAAGGAACGCCTCCAACTCTTCGCAAACTCGCGAGAGAGGGCTTCCTATGCTAAGAAAGAGAGCTATCATGCTCACAAGTGAGGATCGTTACCCTTGCGTTCCTCTTTGGCGCCATCGAAATGTAATCAGGATAGAAATCACCGCGCTTGCGTTGCCTCCGTGGATCCGGAGTCGGCTTGCGATTCGGAGCTCCGAAGCTCCTCCAATGGCGGATCTAGCTCCTCTTCCTCTTGCCTTAGCTCTTCTTTCTCCAAGGGTTTGGAGAGAGGATAAGTAATGAAAAGTGGATTTTTCTAAGTCAAACCCGTGGTATATCCTCCCAGGAATCATCCCCAGCCGTCGGATCTCAACCTAAGAAAACGAGCGGCTTTGATTCGGGGCTGAAATGCCCAATCTGGGCCGAACACGGCTTGGCACACGCCCGTGTCCAGGGCCGTGTGCCGCATTCGCCGTCAAAATCGAATCTTCTGAACACGCACACGGGTATCGAACACGCCCGTGTTCGAGCTGACACGCCCGTGTTCCAGCTGACACGGCCGTGTAGCCGGCCGTGTACCCCATGATTTTTCCCCCGTTTCCAACCCGAGCACTGCACGGGTTCTAGGACACGCCCGTGTCCTTGCCCGTGTCACATTGACACGCCTGGGCCCCCAGGCCGTGTACACGGGACATTTCGTCGAGGGGAGAACGACGACTGGATGACACGGCCTTGGACACGCCCGTGTCCTAGGCCGTGTGCCTTGTCTCGACGATCGTCGAGTGAATCTCGACGATTTCACCTTGACGATCGTCGACACGGGTCGACACGCCCTGCGACACGCCCGTGTCGCAGGCCGTGTGCCCATTCTCGACGAATCGTCGAGAATAACTCGACGATTTCACGGCTAAGTGTCGACACGGGTCGACACGCCCTGCGACACGCCCGTGTCGCAGGCCGTGTGCCCATTCTCGACGAATCGTCGAGAATAACTCGACGACTTCGCGACTAAGTGTCGACACACGCTTGACACGCCCTGGGACACGCCCGTGTCCCAGGCCGTGTGCCTTCAGCCAGAAACCAAAACTGGCCCAAAACGTCCCCCTTTGCTCCTTTGAGTTTCGGGGCGTTACAACTCTACCCCTCTTAAAAGAATTTCGCCCACGAAATTACATAAAGGGAAAAACATGTACAAAACAAAATTTGTACCTGAGCGGAACAACTCCGGATATTCGTCAAGCATCGTCTGCTCTCGCTCCCAGGAGAGCTCCTCACGACCGCAATTGTCCCACCGGACTTTGACCATCCTGATCTCTTTATTGCGTAGCCGCTTGACCTCCGAGTCCTCAATCCGCACGGGCTTGACCTTTGTCGTTAGCCCACTATCCACCGGCACTTGATCGACCGCGATCACTTGCGTAGGCTCTTGCACCGCCTTCCGAAGCACCGAAATGTGGAATACATCGTGTAAACCACTTAGCTCCACTGAAAGCTTCAACCTATAGGCCGCTTCTCCCACTCGCTCCAGAACCTCGAACGGTCCAAGGTACCTCGGGCTTAGCTTTTTCAATCGCCGCACCCGCGAGACACCCTTGAACGGCTTGATCTTCAAGTATACATAATCGCCCACAGCGAACTCCACGTTCCTGTGCTTGGCATTATAGTACTTTGCTTGCCGGTCCTGAGCGATGAGCAACCTCTCCCGAATGGTTCTTACCAAGGAAGTAGCATCCTCCACTTCCGATCGCTTATACAACTTTGACTCGCCCGTTTCTAACCAAGACAACGGCGTGCGACATCTTCTACCATAAAGGGCCTCGAAAGGCGCCATCTGAATACTTGCTTGGTAGCTGTTGTTGTATGCGAACTCCACCAAATAAAGGTGGTCCTCCCATTGCTTTCCAAAGTCCAAGACACACATGCGAAGCATGTCTTCCATGGTTCTATTGACCCTCTCGGTCTGCCCATCCGTTTGTGGATGGAAGGCTGTGCTAAACTTCAGCTTTGTTCCCAACATTTGCTGCACCAGCCTCCAATCATTGGACGTGAACCGCCCATCACGGTCACTCACGATGCTGCGGGGCACACCATGAAGCCGTACTATATTATCCACATAAAGCTTCGCCAGCTTCTCCACCGGATCATCCTTCCTATGCGGAATAAAATGCGACACCTTCGTTAATCGATCGACCACCACCCAAATGGCGTCGTTCCCCTTCTGCGACCTTGGCAAACCATGCACAAAGTCCATAGAGATGTCGTCGAATTTCCACTCCGGAATAGGCAAGGACTTAAGAAATCCTCCCGGCTTTTGGCACTCCGCCTTTACCAAGGCGCAGGTTTGGCACTTCGCTACGTATAGCGCCACATCCTTCTTCAAACCCGGCCACCAAAATAGCTTCTTGATATCGCGGTACATCTTCGTGCTCCCCGGGTGAATCGAGTACTTGGTATGGTGTGCCTCGTACAACAACTCCACCCGTAAATTGCCCACACTTGGGACGCACAAACGACCGTCTTTCCAAAGCAATCCGTCCTCCACGACGAATTGGGAATTTGACCCATCCAGAGCCTCTATCATGAACTGCTTCATATGAGCATCCATATCCAAAGCCTGCCGAATCCGATCAGCCAGGTCATATTGGACTTCAGTCCAATTCAGCACTGCTTCAGCGCTAGATTGTCTATCCACACAAACAATCTCCAACGCCTCCAGCTCCTGCACCAACCGCTCATCATGCACTGATAGCCAATTCGCTTGAGCTGGGGCTCGGCGACTCAATGCATCCGCAACCGCATTCCCTTTGCCAGGCACGTAGTGGATCTTAAAAGTATAGTCCCCCAGGAACTCCATCCACCTACGCTGCCGCATATTCAGATCTTTCTGATCTATTAGATACTTTAGGCTCTTGTGATCGGTGTAGATATCAATCTTCGCACCGTACAAATAGTGTCTCCACAGCTTCAAGGCAAAAATCACGGCCGCCAATTCCAAGTCGTGGACCGGATAATTCCTCTCGTGCACTTTTAGCTGTCTCGAGCCATAAGCTATCACGCTTCCGTGCTGCAGTAGCACACAACCCAAACCGCTGCCTGAAGCATCGCTATATATCTCATAGCCTTCGGTCCCAACCGGCGAACTCAACACAGGCGCCGTGGTCAACCGACACTTTAACTCCTCAAAAGCTCGCGCGCACTCCGGCGTCCAAACGAACTTATGCTCCTTCCTCGTCAAAGTAGTGAGAGGTAGCGCTATCCGCGAGAAGTTCTCTACGAAGCGCCTATAATAACCGGCAAGCCCCAAAAAGCTCCGGACTTCTGCTACCGTAGCAAGCTCAGGCCACTCCCGTATCGCAACAATCTTCGCCGGATCCACCGCAATACCCTCTCCACTCACTATATGCCCGAGGAACGCTACTGAGGATAGCCAAAACTCGCACTTCGAGAACTTGGCATACAACTGGTTTCTCCTTAGCGTCTCCAACACCAAATGAAGATGCTTGAAGTGATCTTCCTCACTTTGCGAGTACACCAAAATATCGTCGATGAAGACGATCACGAAATGGTCTAGGTACTCCCTGAACGTTCTGTTCATCAAATCCATGAACACTGACGGCGCATTAGTCAGCCCAAACGGCATGACCGTAAACTCATAATGCCCGTATCTCGTACTAAACGCTGTCTTCGGGATATCACTCTCCCTTATCCGCAGCTGATAGTACCCAGACTTGAGATCTAACTTCGAGTACACCGTCGACCCGACTAACTGATCGAAGAGATCATCAATCCGGGGGATCGGGTACTTGTTCTTCTCAGTCAGCTTGTTTAGCTCCCGATAATCAATACACAACCTCAAGCTTCCGTCCTTCTTCTTAACAAAGAGGACCGGTGCGCTCCAAGGCGAAGAACTCGGGCGCACATACCCTTGTTCCAACAACTCTTGCAGTTGAACTTTCAGCTCCGCCATTTCCTTAGGCGCTAGCCGATACGGAGATCGTGACACAGGCTTTGCACCTGGCACTAGCTCGATCGTAAAATCTATCTCCCGTTGAGGCGGGGCTCCAGGAAGATCTGCGGGGAACACATCAGGGTATTCCGATACCACTGAAATACAATCCAACGCGGGCTTCGGCTTTGCAACCTCCACAAGTGTAAAGAACAGTTCTGCTCCGGCACGAACCGCCTTCACCACCTGAAGAGCAGACATCAACGTCTTGCTCGACCCCTTTAAGCCCGTAAAAGTCGTCTCACGACTTGCTCCCAGCTTGACTTCCTTGCTACCGCAATCTATATGGGCCTGCTGCTCCGAGAGCCAGTCCATGCCAAATATGACGTCAAACTCCACTAACGGAAGTAAAGACGCTCGCAGGTCGAACTCCTGCTCCCCAATACGAATCTTAACATCGCAGATCCTAACCGCTCGCATCGAACACCCATTGGGCAACAACACATCCAACTTATCCTTCGCCATCGAAGAAGGGACTCCGATGCGTGATATAAATCCTTCGGACAAGAAGGAGTGTGAAGCTCCCGTATCAAAGAGTGCTCGTGCCGGATTTTCACAAATCATTACAAATCCTAAACAAGTAGTGGTAAGGTAACATATACATAACAAGCATATAAAGGAATTGACTTGCTATAAATTAAACCGTACCTGTCACCACATCAGCTTGTTTAATGGCCTCCTGTTGGCCAAGATTGTAAACTCTTGGTTGGGCCGGAGCATAGTGAGATGCGGTCGACTCCACCGCCTTTCCCTTCTCTTCGTAGGTAGCTCCTGGCCTCCTTTCGGACTTAGGACGTCCGCTCCAACAATCACGGGCGAAATGCCCCGTCTTGCCACAAGTGAAGCACGCGCCCGGGGTCCGACTCGTAGTCGCCCCAGAAGCACCAGAAGGAGCTGGACCCGAAGTCCTATGCTTCTTGAAAGTCCTCCGATAGCCAGACTTCGAAGTAGTCGGCACTTTAAACTCAGATTTCTTTTCAACCAAGCCTTTCTTCGCTTGTACACTCTTCATGTCCTTCTCCAAGGACCGGGCAGTATTGACCAAGGTTAAGAAACCCTGCGTCATCGGCCCCGACAGTAATAGTCTCAGCTCATCCCTCAGACCTTCGTAGAAGCGATTAGTCTTGCGCTCCTCATCCATGATGGTAGAGCTCGCATAACGACTCAACCGCGTAAACTCGTGGAGATATTCATCCACGCTTCGCTCACCCTGCACCAACCTCAGGAACTCATTCTCCATTGAAATCCTCTGAGTAGAAGGGAGGTATCTTGCTAAGAACAATTTCGAGAACTCTTCCATCGGAACGTCTATCAATTGTCTTCCTCTCAGATGATGCAGCTCCAAGCCTTCCCACCACATCCTTGCTTCACCGTCCAACAGGAACGTAGCAATGGTGGTCATCTGCCACTCCTCCGTCTCCGTCGCTGTCATGACTCTCTTCACCCTAGAGAGCCAGTCTTCAGCCTGAGATGGGGTTCCCAACCCCGAGAATAACGGAGGGTTAAAGCTCATTACATGCTTCAACTGCCTCTCAGTCGCCCTCCTTGGCACTATTGGTTCTACAACCACTTGCTCCATCCTCCTCGGCTCCGCCTCTTGAAGAGGTACTTGCTCCATCACAGGAGCTGGCTGCTGCGCTTGCCTCCCAGGCTGCGCATTTATCACGGCTAACACCGCTTCAGCCACCAATCTTATATTTTCAGCCGACAAAGGTGTTGCGGGAGCAACTTCTGGTGCACTACTTGCCTCAGAACCTCGGCGTTCTGACGGCCCAACACCACTTCTGGTCACCTATAGTGGTACAAAACACCGTTAAGCGACCAAATAACATTGCAAACAGCAATTATAGGAACACGCAGGTTCCTCAAACACGAGTATTTTCATTCCTAAGTGGACATTCATGGGTTCTCTTTACTGTTATAACGATGACGCACACAATGTGCTCACCACCCCTTAAAAAGAATTCGCCCACGAATTCAATTCAAGCCCGACCAAAACCAGTAGTCTGATACCAAGTTGTAACACCCCCTATCCGTCGCATAACATATAGCAGTAGGTCCGGCCGGGGCCCGACGCCATATACCACAGACAGACCGGGTGGTTACGTATGGAAACCATCCAACTAATCTCAACGTCCTACACAGAGCATTCTAGCGGAAGCAGTTTATAAGTTGCAAAACAAGAACCCAGCACAAGCATGAATGTCCACTAACAGGATAATAGGAATGTTATTACAAAATACTCAAAAGTCGGCCTTAAGGCCTTACAAAATGTTTCACTTGTCTTTTACATGATTTCCAAACCTCGGCTCGCAGGCCGGCCATACATGAATAAAACATAAAACATTTCCACTTGGGCCTTCGAGGGCCAGCTTCGCAAAAAGGGCTTTAGCCCGCTATTGACCGCTTGGTCCAGCTGCACCTGCAAGCAAACAAACCACCGCACGGTGGCAAACAAAGCAACGGTCAGCAATGCTGACCAAATTATAACGATCCCGCCCCCAACTCGGGGCGGCGATGCTCCTTCCCTGCATTTCATTAGCACGAGCGAGCAATGCATATAACCATAGCCATTTCATCACAGACGTTGGCTCGTACGGCCACACGTCCCGTGCACTCAGGGCACATTCTCGGTGAACCGGTCGATGTTACGTCAATTAAAGCCATTAACATTCCGGACTCACCACCGCCACTTAGACGGTCATTCATATGAGCAATTTGTCTTCATGGTATTGGTCACGTCAATTTAAGCCATCGACCACCGAAGACTCACATCTATGCCAACGGCGAGTGCCATGTAACTTTAGGTCTCTCTAACCCGAACGACATAAAGCGGGTACGGCTCCATCTAACCCGTGCTCACATCGCAACGGCAATTTAAGCCATTTGCGCGGGTCAAACTTTCACCGATTCCCGTTCTACCACAAATCACATAACCCCGTTATGTTCAAGTTGGCTCTCAGGCCACCAAGTTGGCAAGACCTCGTGTCCGCCCAGTTTTCCGGGTGCACCTTTGGGTTAGTCCCCAAGGCTCCCTGCTGCAATCTACCGCGTAGAAAACCCGAAAAACACCCAATAGCACGGAGTCTTCTCCGGCCTCATGCAATGCAACATCACCGATCCGAACTACATGTCCGGGTAGGCTTCAACCAAAATGCCTATGTCCGTTCTCGCATACGGACGCTAAACAACGGGGACTTTACATATCTACCCGAAGGAATGCCTCCAACTCTTCGCAAACTCGCGAGAGAGGGCTTCCTATGCTAAGAAAGAGAGCTATCAAGCTCACAAGTGAGGATCGTTACCCTTGCGTTCCTCTTTGGCGCCATCGAAATGTAATCGGATAGAAATCACCGCGCTTGCGTTGCCTCCGTGGATCCGGAGTCGGCTTGCGATTCGGAGCTCCGAAGCTCCTCCAATGGCGGATCTAGCTCCTCTTCCTCTTGCCTTAGCTCTTCTTTCTCCAAGGGTTTGGAGAGAGGATAAGTAATGAAAAGTGGATTTTTCTTAAGTCAAACCCGTGTATATCCTCCCAGGAATCATCCCCAGCCGTCGGATCTCAACCTAAGAAAACGAGCGGCTTTGATTCGGGGCTGAAATGCCCAATCTGGGCCGAACACGGCTTGGCACACGCCCGTGTCCAGGGCCGTGTGCCGCATTCGCCGTCAAAATCGAATCTTCTGAACACGCACACGGGTATCGAACACGCCCGTGTTCGAGCTGACACGCCCGTGTTCCAGCTGACACGGCCGTGTAGCCGGCCGTGTACCCCATGATTTTTCCCCCGTTTCCAACCCGAGCACTGCACGGGTTCTAGGACACGCCCGTGTCCTTGCCCGTGTCACATTGACACGCCTGGGCCCCCAGGCCGTGTACACGGGACATTTCGTCGAGGGGAGAACGACGACTGGATGACACGGCCTTGGACACGCCCGTGTCCTAGGCCGTGTGCCTTGTCTCGACGATCGTCGAGTGAATCTCGACGATTTCACCTTGACGATCGTCGGCACGGGTCGACACGCCCTGCGACACGCCCGTGTCGCAGGCCGTGTGCCCATTCTCGACGAATCGTCGAGAATAACTCGACGATTTCACGGCTAAGTGTCGACACGGGTCGACACGCCCTGCGACACGCCCGTGTCGCAGGCCGTGTGCCCATTCTCGACGAATCGTCGAGAATAACTCGACGACTTCGCGACTAAGTGTCGACACACGCTTGACACGCCCTGGGACACGCCCGTGTCCCAGGCCGTGTGCCTTCAGCCAGAAACCAAAACTGGCCCAAAACGTCCCCCTTTGCTCCTTTGAGTTTCGGGGCGTTACATAAACCCAGAGCCCCTACGAGTTTTCTAGGAACAAGAAGCCTCACTAAATATTGCAAAGAACAGTAGGCGTCGTAGCAACCCGCGACCAAGACAGCATCAGAATTGCACACCTCTCAATGCCTCCAAAACAAACATACTCTACGCAATCCATGACATGGAGATACTCCGCAAACCCAGACCTCTCGCAAGAGATGCAGACGACCAGTCAAAGTACTGTGAGTTCCACCGCGGATGAGGACACAGTACAAAAAATTGCTCCAAGTTGAAAGAGCAGATCGAGCGCCTCGTCAAACAAGGGTTTTTGGAAAAATTCTTACAGGTTCAAGCACTTAATCAACCACCGAGAAATCAGCCATGAGCTCGCCAAGTTGGATCGGGGGGCAACCCACAGGACAACTCAAGAGAAAGCTCCATATCCATCAACAAGGCTCTACCCATGCATACAAAGGCAAGCATCATCCACGTCATCCGGACTATATACACATCTTGCCCAAAAGAAAGGACACCCTCTTACATTAACAACGCTTGCCTTCAAACAGAGCGCTCATAGCACCTGCTATTGTGCAACACGCTCATTAATAGCACTTGCCCTTGTACAATGCGCTCATTAACAGCAATTGAATTTTGGTAGCACTCTCATAGCACCTGCTCTCGTACAACACGCTCATTAACAACAACTGTCCTCATGCATCATGCTCATTAATAGCACATGCCTTTGGGAAGCACGCTCGCATCACCTGCCCTCGTGCAGCGTGCTCATTGACAATACCTTCCCCCATGCAATGCGCTTACTAACAGAAACTGCCTTTAGGTAGCGTGCTCACAGCACCTGGCTTCGTGTAGCATGTTCATAACACCTGCCTCCTGGCAGCATGCTTCGCTCCCACGACCTCTCGCTATTTGGCAAGAATGACATTGCACTGCCTCAAATCAAGGGAGCGCCCTTCTCTCCTACGGTAGGTCACTACAATTAGCGTCATTCCCAGTACGAATATCTTAATTTTCACCTGGCCAGCAAGTTAAGATATCATTGAGTCTCGTCCTTCAACTGACAACCAGACAAGAATGTCAATACGTCCGAAATCATCATACAAGCTAAGCTCAACGCAAAAACAAAATTGCAAAGGCAACTCAAAGAACCAATTCAAAGCAGTATACATATCGTCAAAGGATGATACTGTAACATCTCATGTTATTTCTAGACCCCTTAACTTACATTAGGTTAGGCAAGGGATGGGTGACAAGAATTTTAGCTAGGTTTGACCCTAGGGAGTGGGTTGTAGCCATGTGGGGCCCACTAAAGGGCTCAAGTCAAACTAGGTCAAACTAGCCTAAATATGAATCCTATCCACACCATGACCCACACCACATTTCCCTAACCCTAAAATAATCTAAGTGGACCCTAGGACATGTCATTAGGTCAACCCTTTGACCCTAGTTGACCAAAGTCAACCATAGCCTTAAGGTGGTCAAACTTATACCTATAGGCCCAATTAGCCCAAGTAGGGCACCACATTGACCCAAACTAAGTTGGGTGGTGCCATTAGACCCATGACTAGCAAGTGGGGTCAGCCCACTCATCATGGTTGACCAGGTCAACTCAAAAGTCAACTTAGTCAACATAATTGACCTAAAGAAGAAAATGAGGGCTAAGCCCATTCCCAATAGGCACAGCCCACCCAACATGGCCCATTATCAGCCCAAGGTGTCAAAGACCAGCCCTACCCCTCTGGTTTTGGAGAGAGAGTGCATGTATGGGGGCATTTTGGAGAATTCACCTAAAAGAGGATAGAGAAGGTGGTATTAAGGGTAGGAGGCCACTTGGCCTTGGCTTCTTCTGCCCCAAAAAGGTGCTGGCCGGCCTCCTCAGAAAATTCCAGCAGGATTGGCAGCATGGTGGCCACTTGGCACCATGGGTGAAGCCCCCAAAGCCCCAAACCGAGCTCACTTTGGAGTTATCTCCACATACAGCCCTCCCCAGCTCAAACCGACCACACCATCAACTTCATTGAGTGGAAACGTGTGGAGAACGAGTCCTGGAGCAGAGATTTTGGTGAAGAAACGAGGTTTTGAGCAGGAGATCGCCGGAGCAGCTCAACCATGGCCAACCGCCGCCAACCTCGACGTCATGCCGCCATTCGGGTCCGTTTTGTCGTCTCTCTACCCGTACTAGCTTTCTAGATCCTCTAGGAGAGACATCGAGCTCAATTGAGCCCGATGCCATGTGAGGAAAAGGAGAGTTTTTCGAGCTTTTCCTCTTGCTCGGGTTCGCCGGAGGAGCCAAATCCGGCGGCCTCATCGTCGGGAATCGCTAGCCACCACCTCAGTGAAGGTGGTGGCGACATCCACCGATGGTGGTGGTCGCCCAGCTGGCCGGAAATATCCAGCAAAAGTAGCCCAGCCAGAATCAATCCCAGTCGTCGGCTGTAGGTAGAAGACGACCAGATTCCGTCCATTTTGCGTCAAGATTCGTGCAACCCGATTTAAATTTAAATAAAATAAAACTATGGTATATATGTATATCTGTCGCATAATTTCAGTCATTTTGCATGTCTATTTTAGGCCCCTTAATCTTATAATTTGGTGTTGTATACTGTCCTGTAGGGTTGTTTTGCTAGGACCGGTCCTTGACTAGGGTAGAATTTCAAATTGATGCCCAAACCAAACCAGTGATCAAAATGACCCCAACTTTTGGGTGCATGCATGATTAGGGCATACTTAGCCCCTGACAAAAATTGGGAATTTTGGGAAATAACGTTTCTATAGTTTTTGCTTAAATATCAAAAAATAAATAAATGAAATGTTAGGAGTGTTATGACTCCAAATGGCCCCAAATTTTGGTGGCAGATCCTTGGGGACTATACATGTGCATGGTAAAAATTTAAGCATATTTGGACCACTACATGTTGGGTAAACTCACTTGCATGTGTTGGTTATACATAGGTTTCGGGTACCAATAGCCAATTTTGAAATATTGTGTATTAGGCCTATTTAAAACATCCAAAAATCATGGAATTGATTTCAGAGGCTATTTAGGGTGAAGTATGCCCCACATTGTAATAATGTGATTTTTGGAAGCAAAAATCACATTATTTGGAATTTTTGAAATAATAGGACTTTTGAAAAATAAATGTAAAAATAGGCTCATCATTGAGATAAAATCCCCAATTTTTGTCAAGGTCAATATAATGTTAGGTTTAACTCCTGAAAATTTTTATGTCTCTGTTTGAAGAAATTTGATAGGAGTTGTGTGGAAATTACCTTTTTACCCTCATTATACTTAATTAGAAAATTGATGAAAATACTCAGTAGAAATTTTTTGAAAATTTCTTGGTGATATATCTGAGTATGAATAACCTTGTATAATTTTTTCAGCATTTTTGGATGAATCGGTAATTTTTAAAACCTCATAGTGGCATTTTGGTAATATAAATAGAAATGAAATTCTGTAGCCCTTATTCCATGGAAGTTCATGAAATTATGTCTTTAGCATTATTTTACCAATATATGTATGTTGCAATTTTCTTAGAAGTTTTAGTAATGAATTCCTTATACTTCCTTTGGAAAATGGCTATTATGTGAGTTTTGTACTAATTAAGGAATAAATAGAAATAATCAAAGGAAAATTATGAATTTTGGTAGACAGCAATATTTTACCAGGATGCAACTCAGGAAAAATTTCTTAGGTCAGTGGATTATGATTTATAATACTTTATGTATTAAATGAACTAGTGGATTAATTAAATGATTTAATTAGAGGCTTTAATGACTCAAGAAAATTATGAAAATCAACATGCTAACTTCATTAGTCCATACCATCTTAGGATAAATAGTTAGGGGCAGGTGGCCCAAGGAATTGGAAGTTCTATTTCGGGGTGGTATTAGGTCATGGGTTGCGCATAGTGTAAGTAGGTTCTACTATAAAGACCATTGGGGGATAGATCGACGGATGAGCTAGATATTACAATTAGAATATAACCCTGGTGGGCAGAGTTGTCTTAGTGATGAGAGTAAAGTGCAAGCCCTTGGATAGCAACTGGAGTGGAGGCCGGCGGAAGATCGTCACCCTACTGAGAACATCTTAAGTCATTAGGATCACTCAAGAGTAATAATGAGAGCTGGGGGTGAATTATGGGTAGCCATCAACTAAAGTAAATATTCTTGAGAAAGGGAGCTTTGGGCGTAATCCCATCATAGTTCCTACTACACTCAACATGCTAACTTCACCGAGTATACCCTGGGCAGTCCTGGGATTAACCTTAAATCACTAAGTATAATAACCCGTAGACAAGCGTAGTCTAATAGGTTAAGACATTGTGGTTCATTCTCGCCCGTGATGGGTTTGAGAGATACTGAATAAAGTCACTATTGTGCGTTCTCACTTGCTATACGTTGGAGGGATATATGTTGTAGGCTCACCCATGAAGGGTTTGAGGGAATCAGGACAGGTTCGTCCCGCGAGCTGAAGGCTCGAGATGAAATACTTGCATGTGGATAAATTTAGTGGCGGGTCATGCGGTACTGGCCGATCGTCACACCGATGACAGTACGGTGAACCAGGAGGGTGTGAGGGTTTGAGGTGCTAGTAGGTTGTTTATACTGAGGTTTGGAGGACGATCCCCGATAACGCACACCCGACCCAACAAGACTGACCGGTTGTCAGCAAAGTACATACGCAGACTCTAGAGTGCACCTGGGACGTGTACAAAAGCGTATGAGAGGTGGTCTAGGTTTGGTAATGTGCATACTGTAACACCCCCATCCGTCGCATGACATATAACAGAAGGTACAACTGGAACCCGACGCCATATACCACAGACAGTCGGAAGGGTTACATAAGAATATCCAAACATTCCAATTACGACTACTTGTCCTACACAGAGCATTCTTGTAACGCCCCGAAACTCAAAAGAGCGACGGGTGACGAATCTGTACCAAATTTGGAATTTGGCAGGGGTAAATGGCCTGGGACACGGGCGTGTCCCAGGGCGTGTCGGGGTAGTTCAAAGATCTGCCAAAATGATTAGGCAGAAATCTGCGTTCGACGATCGTCGAGCAGCGGTCTACGATCTGGTCAAAATGCTGCGTTCGACGATCGGGCCAACTATCTGGGTTCGAAGATCAGGCCATCTTTCTGTGTTTGAAGATCGGGCCAGCTTTTTATATTCGACGATCGGGCCAGCTATCTGCGGTCGACGATCAGGCCTGTTGATGTGCGAAAACATCGCGGGGCACCAGCCAGCTAACACGGAGGGGGTGTTCGGTCTCACAGCTAGGAGAGGAGGAGAGGAGGGAAGGAAGGAAGCCTCTGAGTGCTCGAGAGTGGAGCAAACGGCTTGTCAAAGAGGGTTGCGGGGATAGAGGAGAGAAGCTTGATCAACAGAGCAGGTTGACCAAGAGAGGAGAGGGAGGATGACCAGGAGCTGTCGAGCAGACGGCTAAGGGGACGGTTGTGCTTGCAGGTTGGAGGCCGAGGAGAGCTGAGCTGAGCTGAGAAGAAGTCTGCTGAGCAGAGGAGCAAGGCTTGCTGAGCAGACGAGCAAGGCTTGCTGAGCAGAGGAGAAGAAGAGGGGGCCGCTAGCAGCGGCAACAACACACTTCGCCCGCCGCGGCCTAAATGCCACTCCTGCGACGGGCTTTCCTTTTATTAAAAGCTAGAGATTACAAGCTTACAAGTACACCTTTACAACAAAATCACTTAAAGGGTACAAGGAGAAGCTGGCGGCTAAGAGAGAGGAAAATGCCAGAAAGCAGAGGAGAAGCTGCCAGAGACTAAGTAAAAGAGTCTGCTGGCAAGCTGGAGGACTGGGAAACTGAGTCTGCAGAGTCTGCTGGCAAGCTGCTGAAGAGCTGCTGGAGAGCTGCGCGGACAGGAAACTGAGTCCGCAGAGCTTGCTGGAGAAGGCGATGACGGACTGCGCGGACTGGAAAATGGAGTCCGCTGGGCTTGCTGGCAGGACTTGCAGGATCTTGGCAGATGATCAGCTGTCCAGAATGA
This sequence comes from Platanthera guangdongensis, assembly GCA_039583875.1. Lineage (NCBI taxonomy): Eukaryota > Viridiplantae > Streptophyta > Magnoliopsida > Asparagales > Orchidaceae > Platanthera > Platanthera guangdongensis. The sequence goes on from CM077147.1 coordinate 28,513,178, forward strand.
GAGGCACCATGGGCTATTTATAGGCCCAGGGAAGTTCTTCTAGAAGCGGGGCCCAGTGACATCAGCATGACTACCTGCGCGGACTCCACGGACAGAGATTTTGCGTCCGCACCTTGACTGATGAAGCGAGCGGCAGGAGGCCCTGGAGAGAACTGGGGTCCGCCCCCTAGCGGGCGGACTGGGCGGACTCCGGGAGGAGTCCGCCCGGCAGGGCCGGAGTCCGCCCCCTAGCGGGCGGACTGGGCGGACTCCGGGAGGAGTCCGCCCGGCAGGGCCGGAGTCCGCCCCCTAGCGGGCGGACTGGGCGGACTCCGGGAGGAGTCCGCCCGGCAGGGCGCCGGGGCCGCCCCCTAGCGGGCGGCCTGGGCGGACTCCAGGGGGAGTCCGCCCGGCAGAGAGCCGGGGCCGCCCCCTAGCGGGCGGCCTGGGCGGACTCCAGGGGGAGTCCGCCCGGCAGACGGGCAGAGGCCGCCCCCTAGCGGGCGGCCTGGGCGGACTCCAGGGGTAGTCCGCCCGGCAGACGGGCAGAGGCCGCCCCCTAGCGGGCGGCCTGGGCGGACTCCAGGGGGAGTCCGCCCGGCTGGCCTGGCCGCCCCCTTGCGGGCGGCCTGGGCGGACTCCGGGGGGAGTCCGCCCGGCTGGCGGGCTGAGGCCGCCCCCTAGCGGGCGGCCTGGGCGGACTCCAGGGGGAGTCCGCCCGGCTGGCCTGGCCGCCCCCTTGTGGGCGGCCTGGGCGGACTCCGGGGGGAGTCCGCCCGGCTGGCGGGCTGAGGCCGCCCAGGGTGGGCGTCCTCGGCGGACGGCGGCACGAGGCCGCCGCCTCTCGGGCAGCAGGGAGGTCGCCCCTGATGGGCGTCCTCGACGGACGATGGCTAGAGACCACCGCCCCTTGGGCGAAAACGGGAGGCCGCTCCTGGCAATGCTGTTGGCGGACTCCTGCAAGGAAAAGCACTGTATGATTAGCGAACCCAACCGCATGTCCCGCGAGGGTGAGCCATGGGAATAGCCCGCCGTCCCGTAGGGCATGCGATTGCTAGGAGACCTAGGCGGATAGGGAAAACTGTCCGCCTACGCTAGGGCTCATCGCGATCAGAGAGAGAATCTAAGGGTCGCGATTAGCCAGCTGTCCACCTTGGGAAGGATCGCCGATTTCTGGGTTAACATAATCCCCGCACTTTTTTAAGTTCTGCAAAGAACTTCGAAAAAGTTGGAGACCCACGAAAATCGTGATCCACCCCAACAGAAGAAGAGGAGCAAGGAGAGACAGAACCTGAAGACTCTCCTTACAAGCTTGGTGCTTCCTGTCTATTTTCCTGCAAGAGGAAAGTTAGGGCAAGCATGTATGGGTGGCACATCGAGTGTGTACCTGAATTTGCTTTTGCAAAACGAAGAAGGCATGTCTTTTGTAAACGCTCTGCAAAACAAAAGTGAGGGAAAACAGAAAGGCATAACAACTCGCAAGTACCTGAAATGGACCTGCAAGTCTTTGCTGGTTTCTGCAAAGGAAGAGTTAGGAGCATGCACAATATATAAGAGTAACTTGCAAGTACCTGTGAAGAAACTTGCAAGGGTTTGCTGATCTCTGCAAAAAGAGAGTTAGGGGCAGGTATCGTATAAAAATAAGCTGCAAGTACCTGGATGAGGCTTGCAGGTGTTTGCTAATCTCTGCAAAAAGAAGAGTTAGAAACAAATAAGATATGAAGATAACTTGCAAGTACCTGTGAAGAGAAGGCTTGCAAGTGTTGACTTGTTGGGTATTGTATCCACAATGTACCTGATTTGAAGAAGCCCCTGGACAAGCTAAGGTCAATAGACTATGTATTTGATAAACTTTTTCAAGTTGTACTTGCAGTTTCTCCACGCTAAGTGCACACCAATGTCAGGGTGCAGTAGGTCAATATACACGGATCTGCACGACGTAATCCCTCGTTGAGCAGATCAGTGTGTTGGCCTATGTGTACTCTCTCTATTGGAGTGCACTTACTTTCAAGTACAGGGCCGCTCATATGCAAGAGAAGACAAGGAGCATGGAGGATCAAGGAGGAGCTCCTAGGTGGAAGACGAAAAATCGTCCAAGGCAAATTCGACGAGAATCACCAAGTGATTCTCGCCGAATCGGCGAGAATCACTTGGTGATTCTCGCCGAATCGACGAGAATCATCAATGATTCTCGCCGACTCCTTCTGGCCATCTCAATATGGTGCCAAGTAAGATTCGGCGAGAATCGCTTGTAATTCCCGCCGAACCAATGGTCATGCAGCCCATGAATACAAGTTGAATTCGTTGAGAATCGACAAGTAATTCGACGAGAATCACAATCGATTCTCGACGAATCGTCGAGAATCACTTGATGATTCTCGCCGATTCGTCGAGAATCGTCTGCGATTCTCGCCGATTTTTCCTTGGCGTTTTCTCAGTTAATTTCCTGAACCGGATTCTGCCGCTGTTTAATATCTGGACCGGGACTTGGGGGCTACCTCTGTGGGTCCCACAAACGGTCTTATTGGGGGTAGCTACAGTATAAATACATGGGTATTTTGAACAGTACCTACACAGAAAAATACGCGAGCTCACGGAAACCCTAAAATCGCGAAATCCTTCCGCCGCCTCCGTCGCCGCTCGCGCAAGTCCGTCGCCGCCACCGATAGATCTTCTTCCCGATCTCCGGCGACAGTAGCTTAGCAAGGCTTGAGTCTCACGAGTCTATCCAGAGATCCTTTGTCTCTCGATTTGTTGATCGGAAACACTTCCCATCCGAATCGATCGAGACGACCGATCCTCGTGTGACCGTTGGTAGACCGAGCTTGCTTCGCAACGAAGTTTGGATCTCCAAGTTCAGCAGCTGCTCTTCATCGTAGCCGCCGATCCCGAAGCTAGCCGCCGCTCGTGTGCCGCCGCCGGTTCCGGGGAAATCCTCTCCAAGAGAGACCAAGGTCATAGACTCCTCATCGACTTCAAGAACACGTCGTCGAACAAAGAGGAACACCGGTGTCTCCAAGAGAAGTTTGTATCACGTGTACATTCTACTTTTATTTCATTGTAAAGGAACTTTAGTTCCGTGTTGTAAGGGTTGGGTGCAACCCGATTTGTGGGAGTGTTGACTCTCACGTGTGGAAGGGCTCCTTCCGTTAGTGAAGGGATTGGATTTCAATCCCGTTGGTGAAGTGACCGAGTCGTCCCTTGTTGGGGAGATAGGTCGAAGGGGGAAAGTGGATGTACCCAAGTCGGGGAACCACTATAAATTTGCTGTGTTTTCTGTGTGCTGTGTTTGTTGTTTTTATTGTGCAGGTACATCTGTAAATTCCGCAAAAGAACCACACGCCACCTATCCCCCCCCATAGGTGCACATAGCCGACACTAGGTGGACTTTCAAGTGGTATCAGAGCCAGGTTCCTCAACAAAAAGGCTAACACCTTGAGGTGAATCCTGCCACTAGTGTCAACAAGGAGACATACAGCTACTATGGACGGGCTCAAGTACTCCGGCAAGATCCCAGTGTGCAACAGACTTAACTTTCCTATCTGGAAGGAAAGGATCAGGTTTTATATGGAAGCAGTGGACCCTCGACTGTTCATGATCGTGCTGGAGGGACCTTATGTACCCACTAAGACCTCCACCATTGATCCCACCAAGAAAGTGCCAAAGACACTCTCTGAAATGGACAAGGATGAGATGGTCCTAGTGGGCCTTGACATGAAGGCAAGAAACATCCTGGTCAGCGCGGTTGACGACTCTATGATGCAAAACTTCAGCAACTGCAGGATAGCTCAGGAGATTTGGCAGTGCCTGATCATCCTAATGGAGGGCACGGATGAAGTGAGGGATGATCGGAGATCCCTCCTGAACCAGAAGTATGAGGCCTTCCGGCAAGGGCCTAAGGAAGAGATCGGAGTCACATACGAGAACTTCCTGAAGATTGTTAACGCCCTCAAGGGCTATGGAAGAGTGTTCACCAATGGTGAACTCAATGACAAATTCCTTAGGTCCCTTACTAAGGAATGGGATACAAAGATCTGCGCCATCAGAGAATTTGGCAGACTAGCAGAAACTGATCCACAAATCCTGTTCGGGAAGCTGATGTCCTATGAACTTCAGCTGAACACCAGGAAGGCAGAGGAAGAAGCAAAGAAGGCTGCTGCAAAAGAAAAGACGGTGGCCCTAAAAGCCAGTCACTCCAGAAAAGGGAAGGGTGCGGTGTCGTACCGTGCCAGAAATAAGGAAGAAGAGGAGGACTCCGATCCATGCTCCTCCAGCTCAGAACTGTCGGAAGAGGATTTCTCCCTCATCACTCGAGAGTTCAAGAAATTCCTCAAGATGAGGAATCAAAGGAAGAGAGACAGCTCCTCATCCAGACATCAGAAGAAAAACTACTCTTCTGACAGGTATGCATCTAAACCTAACAAACATCGTTCTTCTGATATTATTTGCTTTGGATGCAATAAGCCAGGTCACGTCGTGGCCGACTGCCATCAAAACAAAAGAGATAAAGGGAAAGGAGAGGAGCTCAAATCCTCCAGAGATAAGAAGGAGCGGAGCTACATCGCAAGAAGACCAAAGACGCTAAGTGAGTCTGATTCCTCAGACTCCAGTGATGATGAGGAAGCCTACTTTGGGCTGGTGGGTCGCTCTGACTCAGAAGGAGAATGTCCCCCATTTACTGGGAAGGTAAAAGCTCACACCCCTCTTTCCGACTCCGACTCTGATCCTGAGTCTCAGGATGATGAACCTGAGGATGGCCCTTCGGCCCGCGAAGCTGAACTCCTCGAGAAGTATGAGCTTCTGCTCAACACCTTCGACGAGTGCCGTAAGAGACTGAGGGCTGATAAGAAGGAAGTAAAATTCCTTAAGGGTGAGTGTGTATCCCTAAGGGAAGAGGTCACTAGTTTGATTTCTCTCCGGCAGGAACACCTTGACCTGACTTCAAAGCACTCAGAGTCTTTGCAGCTCCTTGATCTCAAGCAGGAGGAAGTCAACAAATTGGAAGAACTACTTGCGGCAGAAAGGAAGATCGTACAGAGCTTCTCTATGCCAAAAACAGTGCTTCCAGTCGTTGACACCTTCTCTGCTCAGGCCAAAGGAGCTGGCTTGGGGCATGTTGGGGCATCTGGTTCTTCATCTCGGAGAAACAAGAACCAGAGGAAGAATAAGGACGCCAAGAAGGCCTCTGCTGATGAAAAGGGGAAGGCTCCTCTTAGTCCTGTTGCGTTCAGAAAGCCTGGCTTTCCTTGCAACCAACATGACTTTGAGTCAACATTTGGGCATCATTTCCGGCCCTCGGTTGCAAAGCCTAAGAGCCGGTATGACGGTTGGAACTTCCCCCGGAACTTTGGTGAGAGTGCCTTCAAGGCACCTTATGAGGAGATCCACATAGGAAATTATGGTCCGTTCTCTAGCGGCCATAATGGAAAGCAGGCGCCAAAAGTCAAGCCTGTTATTCAAAAGGTGACAAAGTCATGTGACTGCCATCACCATGAGGCATCCACCTCCAGATCCAAGGCCCCAGCTGTACCCGTTGTTCCCAGGGTAAGGCAGGAGCCTCGGAAGAGATACAACAGGTTCGACTGTTGGTGCTGTGGCAAAGTCGGTCACTTTGCCGTGGATTGTTGGTTTAATCCAAGGAACTACGAGACTCCCCATGTTAACAATGCGAGACCGACCACTCGTAGGGTTAACCGACCGAGGGGGAGTGTGCTAACCAGGAATCTAGGACCCAAGTTCGATTGGGTTCCTAAGGCAAATTAATTTTGTTTTGCAGGAATGTCCAAAGGCCACCAAAACGCCAATCTGGTATTTGGACAGTGGATGCTCCCGGCATATGACCGGGACAAGAAGCCTGTTGCGTGATTACACTCCAGTCGAGAATGGACCCAAAGTCATCTTTGGAGGGTCAGATCGAGGAGTCACCAGAGGTTATGGTATGATTTCCAACGGTATAATCTCTATCACCGACGTGGCTTATGTTGAAGGGTTAAACCATAACCTGATCAGTATAAGTCAGTTATGTGATAAAGGTTATGACGTTAAGTTCTGCAAGGATAAATGTCTGATAATTTCACGTTCCTCCTCTGAGACGGTATTATCAGGCATTAGGAGCAGAAATATCTTCTGCTTAGATTTTCTTAGTATAGATTCATCTACCCCCGTATGCCTTGTGGCAACAGGCAGTGCTTCTCTTTGTGAACAATGGCACAAGAGATTGGCACATATTAATTATAAGACAATTAGTATGCTATTTTCTAAGAATTTAGTAAGAGATGCTCCCAGTATCAAGTGCATCAAGGATAGCCCCTGTCATGCTTGCCAGATGGGCAAACAGACACGGGCTACCTTTAAGAGCATTGCGGACAAAGACTCTTCCCGATGTCTTTATCTGCTACATATGGACTTGTTTGGCCCAATGCAAGTTCATAGTTTGGGAGGCAAGTCATATACACTAGTGATAATTGATGATCACTCACGGTTTACACGGGTGTTCTTTTTGAAACGAAAGTCAGATACTTTTGACATCTTCACTAATTTTGTCAAGCAAGTTCAGAACGAATTTAACTGCTCCGTGGTCAAAATCCGAAGTGACCATGGAACAGAATTCGAATCTGGTGCTATGACAGAATTTTGTGAAGAACAAGGTATCTTTCATGAGTTTTCCTCCCCGCGCACTCCTCAGCAAAATGGAGTTGCGGAGAGGAGAAATAGAACTCTCATTGAGGCCTGCACGACTATGTTGAAAGATGCTTCTCTCCCGGAATACTTTTGGGCAGAGGGTGTCAATACGGCATGTCATGTACAAAACCGAGCGTTGATCAACAAACATCATCGTCAGACGCCCTACGAGCTACTGAAAGGCAGGAAACCAACCATGTCCTACTTGAGGATCTTTGGTTGCAGATGCTATATACTAAATAATGGGAAGTATCCGCGTACTAAATTCGGTGAAAAATGCTTCGAAGGCATATTCATGGGATATAGTTCCCATAGTCGGGCATATAGGGTCTTCAATAAGAAAACCTTAGTGGTAGAAGAATCAATAAATGTTGTATTTGATGAAGGAAGCTTGCTTAACAGCAATTCTTCCAGTTGTATTCTTGAAGATGCAGGTGCTAGACTTAACCAGCTGAATCTGGATGAGACCCCTAAAGATGACGCACCCAAGTTCGTCAAAGTTTCCACCTCCACGTCATCTGAAAATGTTGAAGATCAAGATGGAACAAATCTTTTAGAAGAACGAGAAGCACAAGAAGTAGCTGAAGCTCCAGACGCCAGACTTCTAGAGCTCCATCACGTGAGGGATCATCCTAGAGAACAGATCATCGGAGATCCTCGTGTAGGCGTCAGAACTCGAAGAGGTACAACTAACGAAGTATTGCATCTCAGCTTCCTGTCTCAGGTTGAGCCAAAGAAGTTCGATGAGGCGAACAAGGATGCGGCATGGATTCTGGCCATGCAAGAGGAACTACATCAATTCGAACGTTGCAAGGTTTGGACGCTGGTTCCCAGACCATACAAGCAGAATGTCATTGGCACGAAGTGGATTTTCAGAAACAAGCTGGATGAACATGGTGTCATCATAAAGAACAAGGCCAGACTGGTGGCTCAAGGTTACAGACAGGAGGAAGGGATTGACTTCGACCAAACCTTCGCACCAGTCGCAAGGCTCGAGGCAATCCGGTTGTTCCTGGCATATGCTTCACACAAAGGATTCACTGTCTACCAAATGGATGTGAAATCGGCATTCCTGAACGGAGACCTGAAAGAGGAAGTATACGTCGCTCAACCCCCAGGTTTTGTCGACCCTACTTATCCCAATCACGTTTATTTTCTTAATAAGGCCTTATATGGGTTGAAACAAGCTCCACGAGCTTGGTATGAGACTTTATCTAGCTTTCTTCTTGAGAACAAGTTCTCCAGAGGTAAAATAGATAAAACATTGTTTCTCCGGGAAGTCAAAGGCAAGATTTTGCTGGTGCAAATCTATGTCGATGACATAATATTCGGCTCAACGGACAACAATCTTTGCAAAAAGTTTTCCAAACTTATGCAAGGAAAGTTTGAAATGAGCAGTATGGGAGAGCTCAAGTATTTCTTAGGCCTTCAAGTGAAACAGTCTGAGGATGGAATTTTCATTTCTCAGACGAAGTTCACAAATGAACTCCTTAAGAAATTCGGTATGGAGAGTGCAACCTCTATGAGGACTCCAATGGGATCCACCATGTCTCTGGATAAGGATGAGAAAGGTAAACCTTTCGATGAAACCAAATACAGAAGCATCATTGGATCCCTGCTCTACCTTACTGCCAGTAGACCGGATATTATGTTCTCCACATGTGTATGTGCCCGATATCAGGTGAACACTAAGGAATCTCACTATGTCGCTGCAAAGCGAATTCTAAGATACCTTAAAGGTACTCCTAATCTTGGCTTGTGGTACCCGAGGAACAATGATGTCGAGCTAATAGGCTTTTCAGATGCTGATTTTGCAGGGAGCAGAGATGACAGGAAAAGCACCTCCGGGACGTGTCAATTCCTCGGCAGGAGGCTTATCTCATGGAACAGCAAGAAACAGAATTGCGTTGCAACCTCCACAGCAGAGTCCGAGTATATCTCGGCAGGAAGCTGTTGCGCACAACTCCTTTGGATCAGAAATCAGTTAGCCGACTACAACCTTCAGTTCAAGGAAGTTCCAATGTACTGCGACTCCTCCAGTGCAATTGCCATTGCCAACAATCCGGTGTCGCACAGCAGAACGAAGCATATTGAAGTACGCTACCACTTCATTAGGGAGCACGTGGAGAACAAGGATATCTCTCTCTGTTATATCCCCACGGACAAGCAGATTGCTGATGTATTCACAAAGCCCCTAGACGAGACAAAGTTCAATCTTTTCAAGACAGAATTGGGGATGCTCAATTATGAAGAATGAAGACTACAGAGGCTCCCAACTCGTGCATAATCTGAGGGGGAGCCGGGAACTCCAGCGTGAGTACAGATGCAAGAACTGAGGGGGAGCTAAGGGCCAAAGGTTCCTGACCCCGATTTGCCGAAGCCGAAAAGGGGGAGATAACCCTCTCGGGGTCAAGGCTAAGGTGGCTCCAGATTGCTCCCAAGCACTCGGTATTGGTAAGGGATGTCTCCACTTAATGATGTTACGTTTATGGTCTTCAGTTGCTTTCCTTTTCACTTGCTCTATTCACCTTAGCTTGTAGGGTTTAGGCTTCTTCAAATAGGGGGAGATTGTTGGGTATTGTATCCACAATGTACCTGATTTGAAGAAGCCCCTGGACAAGCTAAGGTCAATAGACTATGTATTTGATAAACTTTTTCAAGTTGTACTTGCAGTTTCTCCACGCTAAGTGCACACCAATGTCAGGGTGCAGTAGGTCAATATACACGGATCTGCACGACGTAATCCCTCGTTGAGCAGATCAGTGTGTTGGTCTATGTGTACTCTCTCTATTGGAGTGCACTTACTTTCAAGTACAGGGCCGCTCATATGCAAGAGAAGACAAGGAGCATGGAGGATCAAGGAGGAGCTCCTAGGTGGAAGACGAAAAATCGTCCAAGGTAAATTCGACGAGAATCACCAAGTGATTCTCGCCGAATCGGCGAGAATCACTTGGTGATTCTCGCCGAATCGACGAGAATCATCAATGATTCTCGCCGACTCCTTCTGGCCATCTCAATATGGTGCCAAGTAAGATTCGGCGAGAATCGCTTGTAATTCCCGCCGAACCAATGGTCATGCAGCCCATGAATACAAGTTGAATTCGTTGAGAATCGACAAGTAATTCGACGAGAATCACAATCGATTCTCGACGAATCATCGAGAATCACTTGATGATTCTCGCCGATTCGTCGAGAATCGTCTGCGATTCTCGCCGATTTTTCCTTGGCGTTTTCTCAGTTAATTTCCTGAACCGGATTCTGCCGCTGTTTAATATCTGGACCGGGACTTGGGGGCTACCTCTGTGGGTCCCACAAACGGTCTTATTGGGGGTAGCTACAGTATAAATACATGGGTATTTTGAACAGTACCTACACAGAAAAATACGCGAGCTCACGGAAACCCTAAAATCGTGAAATCCTTCCGCCGCCTCCGTCGCCGCTCGCGCAAGTCCGTCGCCGCCACCGATAGATCTTCTTCCCGATCTCCGGCGACAGTAGCTTAGCAAGGCTTGAGTCTCACGAGTCTATCCAGAGATCCTTTGTCTCTCGATTTGTTGATCGGAAACACTTCCCATCCGAATCGATCGAGACGACCGATCCTCGTGTGACCGTTGGTAGACCGAGCTTGCTTCGCAACGAAGTTTGGATCTCCAAGTTCAGCAGCTGCTCTTCATCGTAGCCGCCGATCCCGAAGCTAGCCGCCGCTCGTGTGCCGCCGCCGGTTCCGGGGAAATCCTCTCCAAGAGAGACCAAGGTCGTAGACTCCTCATCGACTTCAAGAACACGTCGTCGAACAAAGAGGAACACCGGTGTCTCCAAGAGAAGTTTGTATCACGTGTACATTCTACTTTTATTTCATTGTAAAGGAACTTTAGTTCCGTGTTGTAAGGGTTGGGTGCAACCCGATTTGTGGGAGTGTTGACTCTCACGTGTGGAAGGGCTCCTTCCGTTAGTGAAGGGATTGGATTTCAATCCCGTTGGTGAAGTGACCGAGTCGTCCCTTGTTGGGGAGATAGGTCGAAGGGGGAAAGTGGATGTACCCAAGTCGGGGAACCACTATAAATTTGCTGTGTTTTCTGTGTGCTGTGTTTGTTGTTTTTATTGTGCAGGTACATCTGTAAATTCCGCAAAAGAACCACACGTCACCTATCCCCCCCCATAGGTGCACATAGCCGACACTAGGTGGACTTTCATGACTGTTGATTGTTAACTGTCGACAAGATAAGACCGATACGACCAATTAGCAAGAAGAATGCCTGATGGACACTATCATGAAGCCCAGATCAATAAACTGTGTTAACTGCTGACAGATATGACTGGATTGCGATTGCATGGCTGATAGCGCTTGAGCAAACAATATATAGAAGATAAGAGCAATAGAACTTATATAGGTAGAGTGCGAGTCACCATCCGATAGAGCTTTGAGTAAGCAATTCATATAGGATGAGCACGAGCAAAGTGATTGCTGGAAATCCTTTTGAGATAACCCATGAAGGTTGATGAGATGGGGTCGATATGACATGACTGGATGGGCATGATCAAAATGAATGCCAGAATCCTTTTGGTAGGTGGGATTAACCTGTTCACCTGTGAAAGGAGGGAAGAGAGAAAAGGAGGGCTGCACCCGGAATGATTAAAGTGGGTTGAATGCTGCCACAGATGTTCCCCGTGGGCCTTATGCATCACTTGCCCGAGAAATCATCCCGAGTATAGTCCTACTCAAAGCGGGCTGGCCGCGCATCCTCAAGGAGGGGGGAAAAAGGAAAAAAGAGGTCCATGTTCGGAATGACTACAGAGGGTTGAATGCTGCCACAGGTGTTCCCCGTGGGCCTTATGCATCACTTGCCCGAAAAATCATTCCGAGTATGGTCCTGCTCAAAGCGGGAAAGGAAAAAGAGGTCCATGTTCGGAATGACTACAGAGGGTTGAATGCTGCCACATGTGTTCCCCGTGGGCCTTATGCATCACTGGCCTGAGAAAGTCATTCCGAGTATGGTCCTGCTCAAAGCGGGCTGGCCGCGCATCCTCAAGGAGGGCACAAAGTAAGGGAAGGTCCTGAGAAGGACCGCTGGAAGCAAGGAAGATCCTGAGAAGGATCGCTAGAAACTCTGCTCTCTTGCCCTGGGCACAAGCATCACTGATCAAGGAGACAGGTTGCGCCAAGAGGCCTATATTGTCTGTGTGTTGATCAGTGGAGTTGTGAGAACCCGAGAGGCATGGATCGAGGATACCAGAGAGAGTTATTCGGCCACCACAGTTGAAGGCTGATCTAAGAGACAAGGCTACACTTGATCGCCATTGCTTGTCCAGCGAAGATCATCCTAACCGTAGTGTTTCCTATATGACGCACAGTAGAGCTAACACATGGGGCTCCCCTAGCACACACTCTGTGTCAGATGCTGGCTAGGATCCTAAGCCTGAAGCCCATAATCGTAGATGAACTGCTCCCACTGCACACATGGGTATACTCCCGCCATATGTGGTCGAAGCGGTAGTGCGAGAACAAACTACGGAGGGAACGTTTCAGACTCGGCGAAATCTCATTGGCGTATTGATCCAGAGAGAGAGAGAGAGAGGCAACAAAAAGGGAACTGTGTCAGTACAGGATCTCTGAATAAAAGCTTTGCAGAAAAGCAAGAATAAAACACTGAGAAGTGTTGTAAAGAATGTATGAAAAGAGGGAGAGAGTAAGGGTTGAGATAACCCCTGAAGGTTGCAAGGAGCTCTGGAAGACTGTGAAGTCCATGGCTTTGGAGGACTGTGAAGTCCTTGCTAGTTTAGAATAGCCTTCCCAGCACGCCCTCATCGTCTGCGTCGAAGCATTCGACTTCTTGGTTGACAATAAGGAGAGGAGGCTCTTCGACGTGATTCACTCCCCTTGAGGAGCAAGGAACATCTGAAACCTCTTTGCCCTTTGAAGTTGATGGGTCAGGGCGATCTTCTTTAGGGAGCAAGTCATGCATCTTGCCCTGCCGGAGCATCCTTTGCACAAGCTGGCGGAATGCTCGACAATTTTCTGTTCGATGACCTGGCTCTTTGTGGAATTCACAATAAGGCTCTGAGTCTCTAGACCTCTGATCTGCTGGTCGGTAGGGCTTCTTGTAGCTTGCCCTGTCTTTCATGATCTGGATCACTTCTTGCACGGCGTCGTCGAGATCAGACTCGTGCAAGTCATCGTCTTGCTGCTGTTGGACAGCTACTGTTTGAGAATGAGCTAGCGGGAGCAAAGGATCTTGAGCACCACGGCTCGGGAAGGAGTATCGCTGGCGATGAAGCCTTCTCTCCTTCCTCGAGTGAGCTGGGAAATGATTGTAAGGAGACCTTGGAGGTTGCTTGCGAAACGGATCTTTCTCTGATACAAGCTTGGAGACGAAGCCTGGATTGCTCTTCTCGCCTCGGATGTATGAGTTGGCTAGAGCGATCAGCTCTTGGTATGTCCTAGGAGCACGGACATTAGCTTCAAACTTGAGAGGCCCTTCGCGAAGACCATGGATAAGAGCCACTCGGTACATTTCTTGATCAACAATTTCGATGTCCAGAATCTCTCTCTGGAATCGATCAACAAATTGAGACCAGGTTTCATCACTGCGCTGTCTGATCTCGAAGAGGGCTTCAGGACCGCCCTTTCTCTTGGAGGAGGTAGAGAATCTGAGAAGGAATTCTCTACGGAGATCGGGGAAGGAAGAGATGGAGTGAGGACGGAGGCCATAGAACCAATCCCTCACTTGCCCATCAAAGGTTGTCACAAGGAGCTTGCACTTGGTTGCATCTGACAGAGTCTTGAGAGCAACGGCTGATTCGAAGGCTTGAAGATGCTTGACCGGATCAGTCTCTCCTGTATAGATTGGCAGTCGAGGCTCTCTGAAGTTTGCTGGAGTAGGTTCAAGGCGAACACTCTCAATGAAGGGCGACGGCTCTTCCTGCTCTCCTACAGCATAGGGATCAAAGGGAGCATAGGCTGCAGCTGCAAAAGAAGCAGGGGGGTAGAAAGGAAAGGTTGCTGCAGGGGGAGCAGAGGCAGGAGCTGGGGGGCAAGGATGACTTCCTTGAAAGTTGAAAAGCCTAGCAGGACTTCCCCGGGCTGCTTGCCGGAAGAAGTTTTGGCGAGCGGCAAACTCTTCATCTTGAGTTCGCAAAGGAGCAGCAGGACCTTGCGGGAAGGTTGGGGTGTAAGGCGGATAGAACGGCGGACAAGCTTGAGAATAAGCTTGCTTATGCTCTGATGTTGGCGTTGGGTTGACTGGAGCAGCTGGAGCAGCTGGAGCAGCTACTGGATGGGAGTCTAACCGCTGCGTGATCGCAGCAAGGACTTGGTTGATGGCTTGGAACTGTTGAGCATTCTCACGGCGCGACTGCTCAAAAGCTTCCCAGAGAGGATCTTCACTGGGACTTGGAGCAAAGTTCTCGGCTGATTGATCTGACATGGCTAACTGTCACTGTTCACCGTCTGACCGGATCTGAAGGTCGCGTGTTAACTGTTGATGCGCGAAAACGTCGCGGGGCACCAGCCAGCTAACACGGAGGGGGTGTTCGGTCTCACAGCTAGGAGAGGAGGAGAGGAGGGAAAGAAGGAAGCCTCTGAGTGCTCGAGAGTGGAGCAAACGGCTTGTCAAAGAGGGTTGCGGGGATAGAGGAGAGAAGCTTGATCAACAGAGCAGGTTGACCAAGAGAGGAGAGGGAGGATGACCAGGAGCTGTCGAGCAGACGGCTAAGGGGACAGTTGTGCTTGCAGGTTGGAGGCCGAGGAGAGCTGAGCTGAGCTGAGAAGAAGTCTGCTGAGCAGAGGAGCAAGGCTTGCTGAGCAGACGAGCAAGGCTTGCTGAGCAGAGGAGAAGAAGAGGGGGCCGCTAGCAGCGGCAACAACACACTTCGCCCGCCGCGGCCTAAATGCCACTCCTGCGACGGGCTTTCCTTTTATTAATAGCTAGAGATTACAAGCTTACAAGTACACCTTTACAACAAAATCACTTAAAGGGTACAAGGAGAAGCTGGCGGCTAAGAGAGAGGAAAATGCCAGAAAGCAGAGGAGAAGCTGCCAGAGACTAAGTAAAAGAGTCTGCTGGCAAGCTGGAGGACTGGGAAACTGAGTCTGCAGAGTCTGCTGGCAAGCTGCTGAAGAGCTGCTGGAGAGCTGCGCGGACAGGAAACTGAGTCCGCAGAGCTTGCTGGAGAAGGCGATGACGGACTGCGCGGACTGGAAAATGGAGTCCGCAGGGCTTGCTGGCAGGACTTGCAGGATCTTGGCAGATGATCAGCTGTCCAGAATGAGAGGCACCATGGGCTATTTATAGGCCCAGGGAAGTTCTTCTAGAAGCGGGGCCCAGTGACATCAGCATGACTACCTGCGCGGACTCCGCGGACAGAGATTTTGCGTCCGCACCTTGACTGATGAAGCGAGTGGCAGGAGGCCCTGGAGAGAACTGGGGTCCGCCCCCTAGCGGGCGGACTGGGCGGACTCCGGGAGGAGTCCGCCCGGCAGGGCCGGAGTCCGCCCCCTAGCGGGCGGACTGGGCGGACTCCGGGAGGAGTCCGCCCGGCAGGGCCGGAGTCCGCCCCCTAGCGGGCGAACTGGGCGGACTCCGGGAGGAGTCCGCCCGGCAGGGCGCCGGGGCCGCCCCCTAGCGGGCGGCCTGGGCGGACTCCAGGGGGAGTCCGCCCGGCAGAGAGCCGGGGCCGCCCCCTAGCGGGCGGCCTGGGCGGACTCCAGGGGGAGTCCGCCCGGCAGACGGGCAGAGGCCGCCCCCTAGTGGGCGGCCTGGGCGGACTCCAGGGGGAGTCCGCCCGGCAGATGGGCAGAGGCCGCCCCCTAGCGGGCGGCCTGGGCGGACTCCAGGGGGAGTCCGCCCGGCTGGCCTGGCCGCCCCCTTGCGGGCGGCCTGGGCGGACTCCGGGGGGAGTCCGCCCGGCTGGCGGGCTGAGGCCGCCCCCTAGCGGGCGGCCTGGGCGGACTCCAGGGGGAGTCCGCCCGGCTGGCCTGCCCGCCCCCTTGCGGGCGGCCTGGGCGGACTCCGGGGGGAGTCCGCCCGGCTGGCGGGCTGAGGCCGCCCAGGGTGGGAGGCCTCGGCGGACGGCGGCACGAGGCCTCCGCCTCTCGGGCAGCAGGGAGGTCGCCCCTGATGGGCGTCCTCGACGGACGATGGCTAGAGACCACCGCCCCTTGGGTGAAAACGGGAGGCCTCTCCTGGCAATGCTGTTGGCGGACTCCTGCAAGGAAAAGCACTGTATGATTAGCGAACCCAACCGCATGTCCCGCGAGGGTGAGCCATGGGAATAGCCCGCTGTCCCGTAGGGCATGCGATTGCTAGGAGACGTAGGCGGATAGGGAAAACTGTCCGCCTACGCTGGGGCTCATCGCGATCAGAGAGAGAATCTAAGGGTCGCGATTAGCCAGCTGTCCACCTTGGGAAGGATCGCCGATTTCTGGGTTAACAAGGCCAACTATCTGGGTTCAATAATCGGGTCGCGTGTTCGTCGAACAGGCAGTTTTCTGGGTTCGACGATCGGGTCGTGGGTTCGACGATTGGGCCGCGCGTTCGACGATTTGGCTAGAGTGTTGCGTTCGACAATCGGGCTATAGATCTCCGTTTGACGATCTATCAGCGGTCAATGATCTTGGTTCGATGATCGTCGAGCGCGGGGCTGTTTATGGCGTGTCTTACTCAGTCGACGCGGAGTGTCAACACACGGGATTGGCGAGAGTTGACTAATTGTTCCGACATTGACGCGGACGTGTCCTGCTCCTGTTGGTGTACCATGCGGTGTTTAGCCCCTTTCGTCCAGGTCAGACCTGGATCGTAGCCGTGCGTTCCTTTTTGTAGGATTCGACGGCAGTGGTTAATCCCGAAGAGATTATACCTGAGAGAAGGGTTTCGGAACCCTTACTTTTCCTGTCGTGTTCTCTGTCTAAATCCTAGAGAGAGGGGAGAGCAAAGGAGGAGGAAGAAGCTTAGATCCAGTCTTTGGAGGAGTTTTAGAGCTCCAAATCGCGAGCCAACTAGAGATCTACGAAGGCAAGGAGATTGCGGTGGTTTTCATCCGCGTACTTTTCGATGGCGCCAAGGAAGAACGCTAGGGTAACGATTCTCTACTTGAGCATGTGAAGCTATTCTTCTTTTGCATAGGAAGTCTGCTCTCGCGAGTTTGCGGTGAGTTGGAGGCGTTCATTCGAGTATATATGTGAAGTCCCCATTGTGTAGAGTCCGTAATCGAGAACGGCCATAAGCATGTTGTGTGAAGCCTATCCGAACATGTTGGTCTGGATCGGTGATGTTGCATTGCATAAATGCCGGAGAAGACTCCGTGCGAATGTTTGTTTTTCGGGTTTTCTACGTGGTAGATTGCAACATGGAGCCTTGGGGATTAACCCTAAGGTGCACCCGGAAAACTGGGCAGATGCGTGATGTTGCCAACATGATGGCCTGGGAGCCAACTTGAACATAACTGGGTTATGTGAAGTTTGTGATGGAAACGGGACTCGGGAGATGTTTGACCCGCGCATATGGATTAAATTGTCGTTGCAATGTGAGCACGGGTTAGACGGAACCATACCCGTTCTATGTCGTTCGGTTAGAGCCGTTGGCATAGATGAGGGTCTTCGGCGGTCTATGGCTTAAATTGACGTGACCCATGCCAGGAAGACAAAATGCTCATATGTTTGGCCGTCAAAATGGCGGTGGTGAGTACGGAATGTCTATGGCTTAAATTGATGTGACATTGGCCGGTTCACCGAGAAGGTGCCCTGAGTGCACGAGGCGTGTGGCAGTGCGTGCCAATGCCTATGATGCAATGTATATTTATATACTGCTTGTTTATGTTAATAAATGCAGGGAAGGAGCATCACTGCCCCGAGTTGGGGGCGGGATCGTTATAATTTGGTCAGCATTGCTGACTGTTGCTTTTGTTTGCCACCGTGCGGTGGTTTGTTGTTTGCAGGTGCTGCTGTACCAAGCGGTCAATAGCGGGCTAAAGCCCAAATTGCGAAGCCGGCCCTCGAAGGCCTAATTGGAGTGTTTACTTGCTTTTGTTCATGTATGACCGGCCTGCGTGCCGTGGTATGGAAAACATGTAATTTTGAGTAAACCATCTGTAAGGCCTTAAGTCCAGTACTGGTGTATGTACTTCATTCCTTTTTGGCTTGTTAGTGGACAATCATGCTTATTGTTGTGTTCTTTTAATTGCAACTTATAAAACTTCTTCCGCTAGAATGCTCTATGTAGGACGTTATGATTGGTTGGATGGTTTCCATTGAGTAACCACCCGGTCTGTCTGTGCTATATGGCGCCGGGCCCCGGCCGGACCTACTGTTATATTCTATGCGACGGATAAGGGGTGTTACAATTTGGTATCAGACTACTGGTTTCGGTCAGGCTTAAACTGAATTTGTGGACGAATTCTTTTTAAGGGGTGGTGAGCACATGTGTGTGTGTGTGTGTCATCGTTATAACAACAAAAAAACCCCATGAATGTCCACTTAGGAATGAAAATACACGTGTTTGGGGAACCTGCGTGTTCCTATAATTGCTGTTTGTAATTTTATTTGGTCGCTTAACGGTGTTTTGTACCACTATAGGTGACCAGAAGCGGTGCTGGGCCATCAGAACGTCGAGTTTCTGAGGCTAGTAGTGCACAAATGATGCTTCTTCAACACCTCCATCGGCTGAGACCATACGATTGGTGGCCGAAGCAGTGCTTGCCATGATCAATGCGCAGCCTGCAAGGCAATGCAGCAGCCCGCTCCTGCGATGGACAAGGAACCTCTTCTAGAGGTTGAGCCGAGGAGAGTGGAGCAGGTAGTAGTGGAGTCGTTGCTGCCAAGGAGGGCAACCGAGAGACAGCTCAAGCATGTCATGAGCTTTAATCCTCCGGTATTCTCGGGGTTTGGAACCCCATCTCAAGCTGTATACTGGCTCTCCAGGGTGAAGAGAGTCTTGACAGCAATGGAGACGGAAGAATGGCAAATGACCACCATTGCTACGTTCCTTCTAGACGGTGAAGCGAGGTTGTGGTGGGAAGGTCTGGAGCTGCATCTATTGAGAGGTAGGCAACTGACAGACGTCTCGATGGAGGAGTTCTCGATACTGTTCTTGGCTAGATACCTCCCTTCGGCACAGAGGATAGCGTTGGAGAACGAGTTCCTGAAGTTGGTTCAAGGAGACAGTAGCGTGGATGAATATCCCACGAGTTCACTCGATTGAGTCGATATGCTAGCTCCACCATCACGGATGAGGAGTGCTAGAAGAATCGATTCTACGAAGGGTTGAGAGATGATTTGAGGCTACTACTCTCGGGGCCGATGATGCAAGCTTTCTTGACCATGGTCAACACGTCCCGGTCCTTGGATTAGGATATGAAGAATGTTCAGGCAAAGAAAAGTTTGGGTGACAAGAAGTCTGAATTCAAGGTGCCGACTACTTCAAAGTCGGGGTACCGTAAATTCTTTAAGAAGGCTAGGACTTCGGGTCCAGCTCCTTCTTCTGGTGCTTCTGGGGCGACTACGGGTCGGACCCCGGGCGCATGTTACAACTGTGGTAAGTCGGGGCACTTTGCCCGTGACTGTTGGAGCAGACGTCCCAAGTCCGAGAGAAAGTCGGGAGCAACTTATGAAGAGAAGGGCAAGACGTTGGAGTCAATCGTGTCTCATTATGCTCCGGCCCAACCAAGGGTGTATAATCTTGGCCAACAGGAGGCCATCAAACAGGCGGATGTGGTGACAGGTAAAATTTAAATTTATAGCAAGTTAATTTCTTTAAATATTTGTTGTGCACATGTTATCTTACCACTGCTTTTTTAGGATTTGTTTTGATTTGTGAAAATCCGGCAAGAGCACTCTTCGATACAGGAGCTTCACACTCCTTCTTGTCCGAAAGATTTATATCATGCATCAGAGTACCTTCTTCGATGGTGAAGGATAAGTTGGATGTGTTGTTGCCCAATGAGTGTTCGATGCGCGCGGATAGAATCTGTGGCGTGAAGATTCGAATTGGGAATCAAGAGTTCGATTTGCGAGCGTCGTTATTGCAGCTAGTGGAATTCGACGTTATATTTGGCATGGACTGGCTCTCAGAGCAGCGAGCCTATATTGATTGTGATAGCAAGGAAGTCAAGCTGGGAGCAGGTCGTGAGACGACTTTCACGGGCTTGAAGGGGTCGAGCAAGACGTTGATGTCTGCTCTTCAGGTGGTGAAGGCGGTTCGTGCCGGTGCAGAATTGTTCTTTACACTAGTGGAGGTTGCAAAGCCTAGGACCGTGTTGGACAGTATTTCAGTGGTATCTTCCTGGAGCCCCGCCTCAACGGAAGATAGATTTTACGATAGAGCTCGTACCAGGTGAAAAGCCTGTGTCACGCTCTCCATATCGGCTAGCGCCTAAGAAAATGGCGGAGCTGAAAGTTCAACTGCAAGAGTTGTTGGAGCAAGGGTATGTGCGTCCAAGTTCTTCGTCTTGGAGCGCGCTGGTCCACTTTGTTAATAAGAAGGACGGAAGCTTGAGGCTATGGATTGATTATCGGGAGCTCAACAAGTTGACGAAAAAGAACAAGTACCTGATCCCCCGGATTGATGATCTATTCGATCAGTTAGTCGGGTCAATGATGTACTCAAAGTTGGATCTCAAGTCCGGGTACTATCAAATGCGAATAAGGGAGAGTGATATCCCGAAGACAGCGTTCAGTACGAGATATGGGCATTACGAGTTTACGGTCATGCCGTTTGGGCTGACTAATGCGCCGTCAGTGTTCATGGATTTGATGAACAGGACCTTCAGGGAGTACTTGGACCATTTTGTGATCGTCTTCATCGATGATATTTTGGTGTACTCGCAGAGTGAGGAAGATCACTTCAGGTATCTTCATTTGATTTTGGAGATGCTAAGGAGGAATAAATTGTATGTCAAGTTCTCGAAGTGCGAGTTTTGGTTGTCCTCAGTGGCATTCCTCGGTCATATAGTAAGTGGGGAAGGTATTACAGTGGATCCAGCGAAGATTGTTGCGATACGGGAGTGGCCTGAGCTTACTACGGTAGCGGAAGTCCGGAGCTTTCTGGGGCTTGCCGGCTACTATAGGCGCTTCGTAGAGAACTTCTCGTGGATAGCATTACCTCTCACTAATTTGACGAGGAAGGAGCAGAAGTTCGTTTGGACGCCGGAGTGCGCACGAGCTTTTGAGGAGTTGAAATGTTAGTTGACCACGACGCTTGTGCTGAGTTCGCCGAGTGGGACTGAAGGTTGTGAGATTTATAGTGACGCTTCGGGCAACGGTTTGGGTTGCATGCTACTGCAACACGGAAGTGTGATAGTTTATGGCTCAAGACAGTTGAAAGTGCACGAGAGGAATTATCCGGTCCATGACTTGGAGTTAGCGGCCGTGATTTTTGCCTTGAAGCTGTGGAGGCATTATTTGTACGGTGTGAAGATTGATATCTACACCGATCATAAGAGCCTGAAGTCTTTGATTAATCAGAAAGATCTGAATATGCGACAACGTAGATGGATGGATTTCCTGGGTGACTATACATTCAAGATCCACTACATGCCTGGTAAGGGCAATGCGGTTGCGGATGTGTTGAGTCGCCGAGCCCCAGCTCAAGCCAATTGGCTGTCGATCCATGACGAGTGGTTGGTTCAGTAGTTGGAGGCGTTGGATATTGTTTGTGTAGATAAGCAGTCAAGTGCTGAAGCACTCTTGAATTGGACTGAAGTTCAATATGACCTGGTTGGTCGGATTCGGCAGGCTTTGGATTTGGATGACCACATGAAGCAGTTCATGGTAGAGGCTCTGGATGGGTCAAATTCCCACTTCATTGTGGAGGACGGATTGCTTTGTAAAGACGGTCGTCTTTGCATCCCAAGCGTGGGCAGTTTGCGGGTGGATTTTTTGTACGAGGCGCACCATACCAAGTACTCGATTCACCCGGGGAGCACAAAGATGTACCGTGACATTAAGAAACTATTTTGGTTGCCGGGTTTGAAGAAGGATGTGGCGCTCTACATGGCGAAGTGCCAAACTTGCTCCTTGGTGAAGGCGGAGTGCAAAAAGCCGGGAGGATTTCTGAAGTCCTTGCCTATTCCGAAGTGGAAATTCGACGACATCACAATGGACTTTGTGCACGGTTTGCCAAGGTCACAAAAGGGGAACGACGCCATCTGGGTGGTTTGTAGATCAGTTAAAGAAGGTGTCACATTTCATTCCGTATAGGAAGGACGATCCGGTGGAAAAGTTGGCAAAATTATATGTAGATAACATAGTGCGGCTTCACGGTGTGCCCCACAGCATCGTGAGTGACCGAGATGGGCGGTTCACGTCCAATGATTGGAGGCTTGTGCAGCAAATGTTGGGAACAAAGTTAAAATTCAACACAGCCTTCCTTCCGCAAAAAGATGGGCAGACCGAGAGGGTCAATAGGATTATGGAAGACATGCTCCGCATGTGTGTCTTGGACTTTGGAAAGCAATGGGAAGACCACCTTTATTTGGTGGAATTTGCGTACAACAATAGCTACCAGGCGAGTATTCAAATGGCGTCCTTTGAGGCCCTTTATGGTAGAAGATGTTGCACGCCGTTGTCCTGGTTGGAAACGGGTGAGTCAAAGTTGTACAAGCATCAAGAGGTGGAAGATGCTACTTTGTTGGTGCGAACCATTTGGTAGAGATTGCTTATTGCTCAGGACCGGCAAGCGAAGTACTATAATGCCATGCACAGGAACATGGATTTCGTTGTGTGCGACTGGGTGTACTTAAAGATCAATCCGTTCAAGGGTGTCTCGCGGGTGCGGTGATTGAAAAAGTTAAGCCCGAGGTACCTTAGGCTGTTTGAGGTTCTGGAGCGGATTGGCAATGCGGCTTATCGGTTGAAGCTATCGGTGGAGCTTAGTGGTTTACATGATGTATTCTATATATCGGTGCTACGGAAGGCGGTGCAAGAGCCTTCACAAGTGATCGCGGTTGGTCAAGTGTCGGTGGATAGTAGGTTGACGACAAAGGTCAAGCCCGTGCGGATTGAAGACTCGGAAGTCAAGCGGCTACGCAATAAAGAGATCAGGATGGTCAAGGTCCGATGGGACAATTGCGGTCGAGATGAGCTCTCTTGGGAGCGAGAGCAGACTATGCTTGACGAGTATCTGGAATTGTTCTGCTCAGGTACAAATTTTGATTTTGTACTTATCTTTCCTTTATGTAATTTCGTGGACAAAATTCTTTTAAGAGGGGGAGAGCTGTAACTCCCCGAAACTCAAAAGAGCGACGGGTCACGAATCTGTACCAAATTTGGAATTTTGCAGGGGTACACGGCCTGGGACACGGGTGTGTCCCAGGGCGTGTCGGGGTAGTTCAAAGATCTGCCAAAATGATCCGGCAGAAATCTGCGTTCGACGATCGTCGAGCAGCGGTCGACGATCTGGTCAAAATGTTGTGTTCGACGACCGGGCCAACTATCTGGGTTCGAAGATCAGGCCAGCTTTTTGTGTTCGAAGATCGGGCCAACTTTCTGTGTTTGACGATCGAGCCAGCTATCTGCGGTCGACGATCGGGCCAACTATCTGGGTTCGACGATCGGGCCGCGTGTTCGTCGAACAGGCAGTTTTCTGGGTTTGACGATCAGGTCGTGGGTTCGACGATCGGGTCACGTGTTCGACGATTTGGCCAGAGTGTTGCATTCGACGATCGAGCTATAGATCCCCGTTCGACGATCTGTCAGCGGTCGACGATCTTAGTTCGACGATCGTCGAGCGCGGGGCTGTTTATGGTGTGTCTGACTCGGTCGACGCGGAGTGTCGACACACGGGATTGGCAGAAGTTGACTAATTGTTCCGACATTGACGGGGACGTGTCCTGCTCCTGTTGGTGTACCATGCGTTGTTTAGCCCCTTTTGTCCAGGTCAGACCTGGATCATAGCCGTGCGTTCCTTTTTGTGGGATCCGACGACAGTGGTTAATCCCGAAGAGATTAGACCTGAGAGAAGGGTTTCAGAACCCTTACATTTCCTGCCATGTTCTCTGTCTAAATCCTAGAGAGAGGGAAGAGCAAAGGAGGAGTAAGAAGCTTAGATCCAGTCTTTGGAGGAGTTTTAGAGCTCCAAATTGCGAGCCGACTTCGGATCTACGAAGGCAAGGAGATTGCGGTGCTTTTCATCCGCGTACTTTTCCATGGCGCCAAGGAAGAATGCTAGGGTAACGCTTCTTTACTTGAGCGTGTGAAGCTCTACTTCTTTTGCATAGGAAGCCCGCTCTCGCGAGTTTGCGGTGAGTTGGAGGCGTTCCTTCGGGTAGATATGTGAAGTCCCCGTTGTGTAGAGTTCGTAATCGAGAACGGACATAGGCATGTTGTGTGAAGCCTATTCGGACATGTTGGTCGGGATCGGTGATGTTGCATTGCATAAATGCTGGAGAAGACTCCGTGCGAATGTTTGTTATTCGGGTTTTCTACGTGGTAGATTGCAACAGGGAGCCTTCGGGATTAATCGTTATAATTTTGTCAGCATTGCTGACCGTTTCTTTTTTTTGCCACCGTGCGGTGGTTTTTTGCTTGCAGGTGCTACTGGACCCAGCGGTCAATAGCGGGCTAAAGCCCAAATTGCAAAGCCGGCCCTCGAAGGCCTAATTGGAGTGTTTACTTGCTTTTGTTCATGTATGACCGGCCTGCGTGCCGTTGTATGGAAAACATGTAATTTTGAGTAAACCATCTGTAAGGCCTTAAGGCCAGTACTGGTGTATGCACTTCATTCCGTTTTGGCTTGTTAGTGGACATTCATGCTTATTGCTGAGTTTTTTTAATTGCAACTTATAAAACTGCTTCCGCTAGAATGCTCTATGTAGGACATTATGATTGGTTGGATGGTTTCCATTGAGTAACCACCCGGTCTGTCTATGGTATATGGCGTCGGGCCCCGACCGGACCTACTACTATATGGTATGCGACGGATAGGGGGTGTTACAATTCTAGCGGAAGCTTTTAGAAGTAGAAAGAACCCAAACTTGTATCCAAATAACATGAATGTCCAGCATCAATACCACTGGAATGAAATAATAATACACTGAAAGAAACTTGGCCTTATGGCCTTACAGAGGTTCACTTAATTAAATAATGTTTTCCATACATCAGCTCGGAGGCCGGCCACACATGACAAAAGTAAAGTACAACTATTCGCTTTGGCCTTCTAGGGCCAGCACAGCAACATGGGCTCCAGCCCGCTATTTGGTACTCGGCTCCGCAGCACCTGTAAGCACATTCCACCGCACGGTGGCAAACAAAGCAACGGTCAGCCAAAAGCCGGCAAAATTATAACGACCCCGTCCCTTATTCGGGACGGCGATGCTCTTTCCCTGCATAACATTAGCCCAGTAAAATAATAAAGCGCAATTATACTACGCCACAGGTGTAGGCTCGCACGGCCAAACACCTCGTGCACTCAGGGCACATTAACGGTGAATCTTGACACTTCAGCGTCTTCACCACCACCCCAAAGATGGCAACTACGTGAGCATTTTGCCTTTTTGACCACTGTCTAAGGCTCCCGACTATGCCAACGGCCAGTCCCCTTTTCAGGTCTCTCACACCGAACCACATAACCTAGATCCAATTCCACTTGCCCGTTGCTCACACCACGTAGTCACTTTAAGACGTACGCACGACCCAAGCTTCTCTCAGATCCCAAAACTTTTCCAAACAATCACATAACCCAGTTATGTTCAAGGCAGGTTCCCTGACCGCCAAGTTAGCAGAACACGTTTCCGCTCAGTTTTTCGGGTGCGCCTTGGAGTTAATCCCCAAGGATCCCTGTTGCAATCTACCGCGTAGAAACCCGAAAAACCCAAAGCACAGAGTCTTCTCCGACAAAACATATCAAATGCAACATCACTGATCCAGACAATACACGTCCGGGTAGGCTTCACACACAATGTCTATGCCCGTACTTCGATTTTGGACTCTATATGCAACACAAGGGGGACTATTCACATCAACCCCAAGGAACACCACGCACTCACCGCACACTCGCGGGAGCGGGTTTCCCTATGCAAAAAAGGAAGAGAGCTTCACATGCTCAAGTAGAGAATCGTTACCCTTGTAGTCCGCTTTGGCGCCATGGAAAAACTACACGGATAGAAGTCTTCGCAATGGAATTTCTTCCACGGATCTGCTCTCGGTTCTCCAAACGGTGCTCCGATGCTCCGCCGGCGGCCAGAATCCTCCTCCTTCTTCCTCCTCTCTCTAACTCCTTGGAAAGAGAATGGCTTGGAGAAAATGAAGAGTTAACTCCCCCATTCCCTGCCTTAACAGAGCAGGAAACCACCTGGGCCATTGGATCTCAATTAAAGAAAATGAACGGCTCATATCTGCACAAAAATCCCCTGACCTGGGCTGAAAACGGCCTCGCACACGGCCGTGTTCCAGGCCGTGTGCCTTGATCGAGGCACGATCGTCGAACGAAGAAAAGACACACAGGCAAAGACACGCCCGTGTCGGGTCCTCGACATGCCCGTGACCAGGGGGCGTGTCACATATAACCGCCACGGCAACGGACACGACCCAACTGAACACGGGTAGGGACACAGGTATGAACACGCCTGTGTCACTCGACAATCGTCGATCGTCGAACGCAGAGGGTCACTCGACAATCGTCGAGCGCTGTTCAGCGATCGTTGAACGCAGGGGGACATGCCCTCCCGACACGCCCGTGTCGCCTGGCGTGTTCCTCCCGAACACTTTTCGTCGAACTCAATCGGCTTTTGGGAATACGGGTACAGATACGGTTAGGCACACGCCCGTGTCAAAGAACACGCCCGTGTCATTCAGCCGTGTTTCTAGCCGTGTCCTTCTCGGGCTGAAAACGGCCAAAACACCAGCCAGACACGGACTTGGACACGCCCGTGTCCTAGGCCGTGTAACCCTATACAGGCACCAAAAATCCCTTTTTACGCGACCAACTCAAATACAATTTTCGGGGCGTTACAAATCTCCCCCACTTAAGGAATTTCGTCCCGAAATTAAGTAAAGGTGCACAAATCTAAAAGTTACCTGAGTGGAATAACTCGGGATATTCCTCCAACATAGCTTGCTCTTGCTCCCATGAAAGCTCCTCACGTCCGCAATTATCCCAACGGACTTTAACCATTCGGACTTTCTTGTTGCGGAGTCGCTTGACTGCAACATCTTCAATACGTACTGGCTTGACCCTTGTCGTTAATTCATAATCAATCGGCACTTGATTGTACGCAATGATCTGTGAAGGCTCTTGCACCGCCTTACGCATCACTGACACGTGGAACACGTCATGTAGCTCACTTAATTCTGCCGACAGCTTCAATCTATACGCCGCCTCGCCAACATGCTCCAGGATTTCAAATGGTCCAAGGTATCTCGGACTCAACTTCTTCAAGCGTCGAACCTGCGAGACACCCGTGAACGGCTTAATTTTTAAGTACACTCAGTCGCCAACATTGAACTCCACATTCCTACGTTTGGCGTTATAGTACTTTGACTATCTGTCCTGAGCGATCTTCAACTGTTCTTGAATTGTCTGTATCACTGAAGTGGCATCTTCCACTGCTTGACGTTTGTAAAGCTTCGACTCGCCCGTCTCCAACCAAGACAACGGCGTGCGACACTTTCTCCCGTACAAGGCCTCGAAAGGCGTCATTCCAATACTCGCCTGAAAGTTGTTGTTATACGCAAATTCCACCATGTACAGGTGATCTTCCCACTGCTTTCCAAAACTCGGGATGCACATGCGAAGCATGTCTTCCATCGTCTGGTTGACCCTCTTGGTTTAGCCATCCGTCTGCGGATGAAAGGCTGTGCTGAACTTTAGCTTAGTACCCAACAGACTATGCACCAACCTCCAGTCATTCGACGTGAAGCGTCCATCTCGATCACTTACAATACTGCAGGGCACACCATACAATCGTACAATATTCTCCACATAGAGTTTGGCTAACTTTTCCACCGGATCTTCCTTCCTGACCGGAATAAAGTGCGACACCTTTGTCAACCTATCTACGACCACCCAAATGGCGTCGTTTCCCTTCTGCGACTTCAGCAATCCATGCACAAAATCCATAGATATGTCGTCGAATTTCCATTCTGGGATAGGTAGGGACTTCAAGAAACCTCTGGGTTTCTGGCATTCCGCCTTCACCAATGCACATGTACGACACTTGGCCACATAAAGTGCTACGTACTTCTTCAATCCTGGCCACCAGAACAATTTCTTCAAGTCTCTGTATATCTTTGTGCTTCCCGGGTGGATTGAGTACTTGGTATGATGAGCCTCATACATCAACTCCTCCCGAAGATTATCCGCACTAGGAATGCATAGGCGACCGTCCTTCTTTAGCAACACATCTTTAACAGCAAACTGGGAATTTGACTCATCCAAAGATTCATCCAAGATCTGCTTCATGCTGTTATCCTGAACCAAAGCCCGCCGAACTCTATCAGCTAGGTCACACTACACCTCTGTCCAAAATAGTTTTTCATCAGCACTAGACTGCTTGTCAACGCAAGATATCTCCAAAGCCTCTAACTCATGGACCAATCTCTCATCATGTACCGATAACCAGTTGGCCTGCGCCGGAGTCCTGCGACTCAATGCATCCGCCACTGCATTTCCGTTCCCAGGCACATAATGTATCTTGAAGGTGTAGTCCCCTAAGAACTCCATCCACCTCCGCTGCCTCATGTTCAGATCCTTTTGATCCAACAGGTACTTCAAGCTCTTATGATCGGTGTAAATATCGACCTTCACACCGTACAGGTAGTGCCTCCAAAGCTTTAGAGAAAATATCACGGCCGCTAACTCTAAGTCGTGGACCGGATGATTCCTCTTGTGAGCCTTCAATTATCGTGAACCGTAGGCTATCACACTCCCATGTTGTAGCAGAACACAACCCAAACCACTGCCTGAAGCATCACTATAGATCTCGAACCCTTCGGTTCCACTTGGCGAACATAAAATAGGCATTGTGGTCAACCGCCTCTTCAACTCCTCAAAAGCCTGTTCGCACTCCGGAGACCACATAAACTTCTGATCCTTCCTTGTCAACATCGTGAGTGGTAGCGCTATCCGCGAGAAGTTCTCTACGAAGTGCCTGTAGTATCCAGCAAGCCCCAGAAAACTCCGGACCTCTATCACTGTAGTCAAAGCAGGCCACTCCCGTATTGCCACTATCTTCGCCGGATCCACAACTATCCCTTCTCCACTGACAACATGACCAAGGAATGCTATCGAGGATAACCAGAATTCACACTTGGAGAACTTAGCATACAACTGATTCCTCCTCAACGTCTCCAACACCATGTGTAGATGATTATAGTGATCCTCCTCGCACTGCGAGTACACCAGGATATCATCGATAAATACTATCAGAAACGATCCAGGTACTCTCTGAATGTCCTGTTCATCAGATCCATAAACACGGATGGCGCATTGGTCAAACCAAACGGCATGACCGTGAACTCGTAATGCTCAAACCGTGTACTGAATGCTCTCTTTGGGATGTCGCTCTCCCTCATCCTCAACTGGTAGTAACTGGATTTCAGATCTAACTTCGAATATACCGTTGACCCAACCAACTGATCAAATAGATCGTCAATCCTGGGGATCAGATATTTGTTCTTCTCCGTAAGCTTGTTTAATTCCCGATAGTTAATGCAGAGTCGCAAGGTCCTATCCTTCTTCTTAACGAAAATAACCAGTGCGCCCCAATGCGATGAACTTGGACGCACATACACTTGCTCCAACAACTCTTGAAGTTGCACCTTCAACTCCGCCATCTCTCGCGGCGCTATCCGATATGGAGAGCGTGACACCGGTTTGGCACTCGGTACCAGCTTAATGGTGAAATCAATCTCCCGCTGAGGAGGGGATCCTAGGAGATCATCTAGCAACACATCTGGATACGCGGACACAACTGGGATACTGTCAAGATTTGGCTTAGGCGTCAAAGTCTACCCTAGAGTCTAAATGCAACAGATTCTATCCGCGCGCATTGAGCACTATTAGTCAACAACATATCCATTATGTCTTTTGCCATCAGAAGAGGTACTCCGACACGCAATAAAATTCATTTGGGCAAACGGGAACGCGAAGCCCCCTAAATGAACGGTGCTCTCGCCAAATAAATGAAAGCCAGGACAAATCTCAACACAAATAGTTCTAATCTAACATGCATAAGAGCGACATGTATTTACAGTTAACTGCTATAACTTTAAACCGTATCTGTCACCACGACAGCGAGCTTCCTGGTCTCCTACTGGCCCAGGCTGTACACTTCAGACTTCCTCTCGGACTTTGCACGTCCGCTCCAACACTCACGAGCAAAATGCCCCGTCTTCCCTCAGTTATAACAAGCACCCGAGGTTCGGCCTGTAGTTTCCCCTGAAGCACCAAAAGGGGGGTTGGACCCGAAGTCCCAGCCTTCTTATACCACCTACGATATCCAGACTTTGAGGTGGTCGGCACTTTGAACTCTGTTTTCTTAGCACTAGAGTCCTTAACCGCTCCTGACATAGATTCCTTAGTCTTCTGAGCACCATCCCGACAAGCTTGGAAAAAGTGCCCTTTCTTGCCACAAGTATGACAGTTGTAAGTAATCTTGCTAGTCGATGATCTAAACTTCTTCTTCAGCGTTCTGCGAGATGCACCCCTCATAGGACTTGCAGAGTTCGATACCCTACTCACTGGTATCTGGTGAATTTTTCTCATATCCACTTCCAATGATCTAGCCGACTCCACCAAGGCTCGGAATCCCAATAGTTTTGGTCCTAGAACTAGAATTCGCAGTTCGTCACGCAGACCACTATAGAATCTACCAACTATAGACCGCTCGTTCTCCAACTCAAAGCATGGGTAGCGGCTTATCAAAAGAAACGCCTGCAAATACTCATCAACTGAGTGCGTACCCTGCACCAAGCATATGTTCAACGGCTGACCTGATGGCCTTTAAATGTCACTTGATCCAACACACCACCCGACATTGAAGTCATCTCAGGGACAAAGAGTTGCACATTGCTTCCCTGCTGTGCACTAGTCACAGCGAGCACCACTTCAACGATCCTTCTTATGGTTTCAAACGAAGGAGAGGTCTTAAGCATGCCACTGGGTGCACTATAATCCTCAGAAACCAGAGGTTCTGTCAGCTCTGCGCCACTCCCAGTCACCTATAGTCGTACAAAACACCAATAAGTGACCAAACAAAATTGCAAAAAGCAATTATAGGAACACGCAGGTTCCTCAAACATGAGTATTTTTCATTCCTAAGTGGACATTCATGAGTTCTTTTTAATGTTATAACGATGACACACACATGTGCTCACCACCCCTTAAAAGAATTCGCCCACGAATTTAGTTAAGCCTGACCGTAACCAGAAGTCTGATACCAAATTGTAACACCCCCAACCGTCGCATGACATATAACAGAAGGTCCAGCTGGAACCTGACGCCATATACCCCAGACAGTCGGAAGGGTTACATAAGAATATCCAAACATTCCAATTAAGACTACTCGTTCTACACAGAGCATTCTAGCGGAAGCTTTTAAAAGTAGAAAGAACCCAAACTTGTATCCAAATAACATGAATGTCTACAATCACTGCCACTGGAATGAAATAATAATACACTGAAAGAAACTTGGCCTTATGGCCTTACTGAGGTTCACTTAATTAAATAATGTTTTCTATACATCGGCTCGCAGGCCGGGAACGGCCAAAACACCAGCCAGACACGGCCTTGGACACGCCCGTGTCCTAGGCTGTGTACCCCTATACCGGCACCAAAAATCACTTTTTATGCGACCAACTCAAATACAATTTTCGGGGCGTTACACATACCTGCCTAGAAGTGGAGATGCCCGCTCCGCTACTGCCGTAGCCACAACGGTGGTACCCGAGAGTGAAGATAACTCTCAAAAAGTGGGAACTAAAAGTCTGTGATCACAGAGTCGTTGTGTGTGAGTTGCACTTGCCTGTTGCATAAATTGCATCATAAACATTCATTCATATTAGGACATACGCTTCATAGATCCTTATCATATAAATTAGTATGGGCTCTTTTATATGATAAGTTAAATTTCCTGGAAACCTCAACTTATAAATTTGTATGGGCATTTTTATAAGTTAAGGTACGATTTGTGATGGTAGAGTAGTGGTAGCGTAACTTTACTTTTCTGCTCTTACTTTTAGTTCTTTACTTACTTGTACTGTACATGCTTTTACTTTTGTACTATACACATAGAACTGCTAGTGTAGATTTACTGCTTACACTCTTACTTGGTAGCATAGATTCATTGCCACCTGCTTCCTTTTGTTACCCCTTGATAGTCCTCCGCTTCGTCCTCCCGCACGGTGCCTAGGAGTTGCGGGGCGAGGTGCGGAGGAAATGACTTAGTATTTTTGAATAATGGTCGGTTACCAAACTATTTTTAGGAGCTCGAGGAGATGGAGCACCAGCACGACCGACAGGACGAGGTGACAGGGCATGAGGAGTTGATTCCACCTACTACTACTACAACGCTACCTCAGGTGCGATGAGTTCAAGGATGATAGATTTGCTTCCACGTTTTGATGTTTGTGAGGAGAGTTATTCATATGATGTACTGGGCATAAGCCCTTATTAATCTTCATATTTTTGTACTCATTGTGGACTTTGTACTCTTTCATTCATATATATATGAGTTGTACTGTGACTATGTACTAGCTGTGTTGTACTCTGATATGTATTACTTCTATTTCTCATATTGGCCTACAGGTTATATGATCGTATTAGCCAGCAGAATCGGCGTGTTGCGGTGTCGACTAACCCGTGCGTTAGTGCCACCGTAAGACGGTGGTTCTGGGCATAAGACCGGGAGACTCCTTGGTAAGGTGGAGGGGTCTCACAAACTGGTATCACTTTAACGAACGATCATATGAGAAAGAAGTCCACAAAACTGGACCACCTCGGGCGAGCATTAGTTTGCGGACAAACTATGCAGCGGAAGCAGTGGTGTGCCCACGTGTAATAAGTCACATAAAACAGTCCATTAAATATAATGAGTTAGGCCAGTTCAGTTTTAACCTTACCTTTATGCAACCTCCACAGGTCGCTGCACCACAAAATGTGGTTCCTCCCCCTCCAGCTGCCACTCCATTTCTACAGACGGAGATGGGGCAAACTTTGACGGCTATCCTGGAAGCCTTCAAAGCCAAGTAGGTCCCGGCTCTGCAGCCAAATCTGGGGTCAAGCTGATTGAGTACCTTCAAGAGCCTGCCCACACAGATGTACCGTAGGACAGAGGATGCTGTGAAGACGGAGGAATGACTGGAGGACATACATGAGATATTGGCAGGCATCAGCTGCCCGGTCGGCCAGACAGTTCCTCTAGCCACCTCTGCATTAGAAGCTCATGCAAAAAGATGGTGGAAGTCCGTGCGAGAGTCCACTTATGTGACTGGGAGCTGTCAGACATATCTTGGGAGGAGTTCAGCGAAGTATTTTTGGATTGTAGAAAGTAGCGAATAAGAGAGAACAAACGGATAAACTTTTGAATAATTGAAATTTTATTATCCAAAAAAGATATCATTTACAAAGGTATGACCTCCCTTATATAGAATGGAGGAGATAAGAGAGAGAGTATACAAACAATGTGGGACTAAACATTTACAGTACTGAGCGGCTAGAATAAAGGAGACCGCACAGGCCGCGCGGTTAGACAGATGAGTTAACCGCTCGGCAACTCCAGCAGGATAGAACAGGCCGCAATGGGAGACCGATAGACCGCCCGGTCTCCAGGCTTCAGAGTGAGACCGCCAGACCGCGCGGTCAACAAACCGCTAGATCAGACCGCTAAGCCGCCCGGTCTAATACTTCAACACTCCCCCTCAAGCTGGAGCATAGATATCAACCATGCCCAGCTTGTCACAAATGTGGAAGAAGGAAGTAGAAACCGGCTTGGTGAAGATATCTGCCAATTCCTTGTCAGAGGTGACAAAAGGAGTACAAATCTGTTTCTTCAAAATCTCTTCCCGAATGAAGTGACAGTCAACCTATATATGCTTTGTTCTCTCATGGAAGACCGGATTTCTGGATATGTATATAGCGGCCTTGTTGTCACAGAACATAGGGAGAGGACAGTCATATACCTCGCCCAGGTCAAGCATGAGAGCCCGCAACCACTTTAACTCACACGTGGTTGACGCCATACTCCGGTATTCGGCTTCTGCACTGGATCTGGAGACAACAGACTGTTTCTTGCTCTTCTAACTCACAAGATTACCTCCAACAAAGGTACAAAAACCTGATGTGGATTTACGATCGCCTTTGTCATCCGCGTAACTTGAATCTGAGTAGGCCTCAACCCTCAGATGACCATTCTTCTGAAAGAGTAACCCTTTGCCTGGTGCTGCTTTGATATACTCTAAAATCTTCAGGGCGGACTGAAGATGGCACTCCCTGGGAGCTTGCATAAACTGACTGACCTTGCCTACAGCATAGGCGATGTCGGGTCTAGTCACCGTGAGATAGATGAGTTTGCCTACCAAACGTCTGTACCTTGTGACATCAGATAGAAGAGGTGAGTCATCCGTCCACATTTTGTCTTCTCCAATAGCCATGGGAAACCGAGCCGGTTTGGCACCTGTCAATCCTGCTTCTCGTAGAAAATCAAGGGCATACTTCCGTTGGGAGAGAACCAAGGAGTCAAGTTTCCGAGAGATTTCTATCCCCAAAAAGTATTTCGGGGAGCCCATATCCTTCGTGACCAAGTGCTGACGGAGGTGCTTATTTGTCAAGTCCACCCCATCTCGGTCATCGCCAGTAAGAAGAATATCATCCACATATACGGCCAAAACCACCAGTCTCGAGGCCGTTTTGCGAATGAATAATGAGTGATCGGCCGAACTCCTTCGAAAGCCGATGGTAGCCACAATACCACTGAATTTGTCGAACCATGCCCGAGGGCTCTGCTTTAGGCCATAAATGGCCTTCTTCAAATGACATACACGTGTCTCCCCCTGAGCAACATACCCAGGAGGTTGCTCCATATAGACGTCCTCCTGAAGATCGCCATAGAGAAAGGCATTCTTCACATCAAGCTGGGAAATAGCCCAATCCCGGTTAACAGCCACAGAAAGGAGAACCCGGATGGTGCTGAGGCGAGCAACCGAAGAAAAGGTATCAAAGTAATCAATGTCGTAAGTATGAGTGAAGCCCTTGGCCACCAGCCGGGCTTTGTAGCGATCCACAGTGCCGTCGGGGCGAAACTTCACAACGAAGACCCAACGACAGCCAACCACATCAGTGCCCACGGGAGGAGGAACCAGGGTCCAGGTACCCCGTTCAGTAAGAGTAGCCATCTCCTCATCCATGGCAGACTTCCAATGAGGAAGAGCAAGAGCCTCCTGGTAGGTGCGGGGAGTAGAAGTAGCAGAGATAGCAAATGCAAAGCACCTGCGAGAAGGAGAAAGCCGATCATAGGAAACAACTGCCACAAGCGGGTGTTGAGTACACGCCCGCACCCCTTTGCGAAGGGCAATGGGAAGATCCAGGTCAACGGGAGCGTCAGCGACAGGAGCGTCAGCGACCAGAGCGTCCGTGGCAGAGAAGGCTGGCCCGGGACTAGAGAGAGATGGCGGCGGAGAGGAGGGTGGAGGGGTGGGTGGGGAGACGGAGTGGGAAGGAGTCAGTGGAGGAGGGGACGGAGGTGGGAAAACGTCGAGAGGCGTGGAAGGAACCGAGACATCAGAAGGAAGAGAAGATGGAGGAGAGAAATAGGAAGCATTCTCGAAAAAGGTCACATCCGCGGAGACAAACTGCTTGCGGAGAAGGGGATCAAAGCAGCAATAGCCTTTTTGAGTGGTGGAGTACCCCAAAAAGACACACTTGGTGGAGCGGGGGGAAAGCTTGTCGCGGGTAGCGGAGGGGGCGTGAACAAAGGCCGTACAGCCAAAGACACGGAGAGGGAGAGGAAAAGGTTCCTTGTGGGGGTAGAGAAGGGAGAAGGGAGTCTGGCCGTGGAGAACCGTGGAGGGAAGGCGATTGATGAGATAGCAGGCGAGGAGCACAGCGTAGCCCCAGTAGGAGCGAGGGACGTGCATCTGCGTCATGAGAGTACGAGCAACATCAAGCAGGTGACGGTTTTTACGCTCCGCCACCCCATTCTGCTGGGAGGTGTAAACACAAGTCGTTTGATGAAGCAGGCCATGTTGGTGAAAGAACGCGGAGAACTCATGAGTCAGATATTCCTTGGCATTATCAGAACGTAAAACTTTAATAGAAATAGCAAATTGAGTCTGAATCATAAAGTAAAATGATTGTCAAACAGAAAAGAGTTCAGAGCGATCTTTTAACAGATACACCCAGGTACAGCGTGAAAAATCATCGATAAAAGTGACAAAATAGGAACTACCCCGACCAACAGTGAGGGTAGGAGCAGGACCCCATACATCAGAATGAATAAGATCAAACAGGCGAGAGGAGCCACAGCCTTGCTTCGGGGGGAAGGAGGAGCGATGATGTTTGTCAAGCTGACATGCATCACTGTTGAGCGGAGAACGGGTAGGAGGTAAGTGGGGCAGAAGCTGGCGAAGAAGCCGAGAAGGAGGATGTCCAAGACGAAGATGCCACTGAAGGAGATCTGTGGGGGAGGAGTAGGCGGACAGAGCGGAAACATCGTCGAGGAAGTAGAGGCCGCCGCTCTCAGTACCAGTAGCAATCGTTCGCTGGGTCCTCGGGTCCTGAAAAGAACAAGTAGTGGGAGTGAATAAGACGGAGCACTGAAGTTGCCGGCATAAAGTAGTAACTGATAACAAATTGCACGGGAACTTCGGAACATAGAGGGTGTCCTCCAAGCAAAGCGATGGGGTGAGTTGAACCATCCCCGTCCCATGAATCGGGGACGGTGAACCATCCGCCACACGAACCGAGGGTAAGCGGTCATGTGTCTCAAGACGGGAGAAGCAATGAGGGTTGCCCATCATATGATTTGTAGCACCGGAGTCAATCAGCCATTTACCTTGGGTAACGACGTGGGCACTACCTGACGTTGTGACCACAGAGGCAGACGGCCGAGAAGACGCGGAGGCCGAAGAAGGAGCATCACCGGAAGGGCGAAGATGAGGATGTTTCTGCCAGCAGCGGTCAACAGTATGGCCAGTACGACCACAGTGAGAGCAGAGGAACCGGGATGAACCCCGTCCGCCAGAGGGGACGCGGCTACTAGCCCCCCCCCCCCCCCCCCCCCCCCCCCCCCCCGCTGAGTTTGGTGAGCAAAGGAGTCCTGGGAAGGGGGGAGGCCAACAGAGGCCGCTGGAGCAGCGAAGTAACAGCGGCAATGCGAGCCGCAGTGCCATCCAAAGTAGGAGAGTCCGCCTCACCCAAGATCTGCTGGCGGATCATATCATAAGAGTCGGGAAGACGAAGAAGATAACAACCAACCAGGAGTTCCTGTAAGTGTTTGTGCTGTTCGGCCAAGTCCGCGGAGAAGGGGCGATTCTGGAGGATTTCAACACCAAGAGCCTGAACCTGCTGATAAGCCGCAGCCGGAGACATGGAAGAGCGGGCGAAGAGGTCCGCAAAGAGAGTATAAATGCGGGACGTCTGGCCTCCCTTAGAATAGAGAGCAGCTAGGTGAAGCCAGGCGGCCTTGACCGTCTCATCATGGCGAATGATGGGAAGGCACTCATCAGAAAGGCTGTTGGCCAGCCAGGTGCGGACAATAGCATCACTCGCATCCCAGTCATCAAACTCAGGAGAGGTACGAGGAGGAGGGTCATCGGTGAGGTGATGACGCTTGCGTTGAGAATGAAGGAGAAAAGTGAAAGAAATGCTCCAATCAGGATAGTTGGAGTCAACAAGCTTAGAAAGGGTGCCAAGGTTGCCCGAAGGAGGAGGTGGAGAAGGAGCTGCAGGAGTAGTGGTGAGACCGGAGGTAGTCATAGAGCCCAGCAAGAAACCGCAGCGGGTAGAAAAAGAAGAAGTCGCGCGAACACAAGCGACTAGAAAGCAGTCAAAGACACAGCGGGGAAGAGGTCGCGCGGACTGAAAAGGCCGAGCGAACAGAAGAGAAGAGGAGGCAAGACGCAGCGGCTACAACAGGTCGCAGGTCGGGCGAACAGAAACATGCCGCAACGACTAGGAAGTCGGAGAGGCAAGAAAGAACCAGGAGCACGGCGACAAGGAAACAGGTCGCCGCGACGAATAGCAGTAGGAGAAGAGAACCAAGAGGAAGCAAGCCGCGCGAACAGGGCAGCGGACAGAAACAAGCCGCGCGAACAGGGCAGCGGACAGAAGAGAAGGCAAGCCGCGAGACAGGTCGCAGAAAGCGGAAAACAAGCCGCTAACAGCAGAGAGCGCACAGAATCGGGAGGAAATGACCGTGTTCTCTGATACCATGTAGAAAGTAGCGAATAAGAGAGAACAAACGGATAAACTTTTAAATAATTGAAATTTTATTATCCAAAAAAGATATCATTTACAAAGGTATGACCTCCCTTATATAGAATGGAGGAGATAAGAGAGAGAGTATACAAACAATGTGGGACTAAACATTTACAGTACTGAGCGGCTAGAATAAAGGAGACCGCACAGGCCGCGCGGTTAGATAGATGGGTTAACCGCTCGGCAACTCCAGCAGGATAGAACAGGCCGCAATGGGAGACCGATAGACCGTCCGGTCTTTAGGCTTCAGAGTGAGACCGCCAGACCGCGCGGTCAACAAATCGCTGGATCAGACCGCTAAGCTGCCCGGTCTAATACTTCAACATGGATCACTTTGTATCCACCACGGACAGAGATGCACTAGAAGAGAGGTTTCTGAATCTCAGGCAGGGGAGCAGATCAGTGATTGAATACCAGAGGGAGTTTTCCCACCTTGCCAGGTTCGCATGGATACATGATACAGACGACAGGAGGTATGCCAAGAGATTCTACCGAGGCCTCAGAGATGACTTGAGGCAGGCCCTATTATTTATTTCTCACGGCACATCAGCCCAGATCATCGAGATAGCAAAGAAGCTGGAGGCCGACCAGCTGATGGTGCAAGGCAGATGGAAGAGACCATACGATGGGTCGACACCAGGAGAGAGCAGCAAGGGATCTTAGAGAGGCAGAGTCATTGGATACATGAGGGGTGGGGGACGTCGTCGTCCCAACTTCAGGCAGGAGCAGGGGCCTCCTCTTGTAACAGTCCAGGCCCATCCCATGGGAACCCGCTGCACCGCCGGCCTACCAGGGTCCAGACTCGGGCCCACCACTGGTAGTCAGCCTTTCACATTCAAGCCTGCAGGCCATGCACCCCAACCCCTCTCCGCGCCTGTTTATCAGCAGCGGTAGGTTGTTGCCACTGGGTCTCGAACCCAGGACCTTGATAAGAGAGCTTTCCACCACTCCCTCATCACCAACTGAGCTGCAGCTCAGTTGGTGATGAGGGAGTGGTGGAAAGCTCTCTTATCAAGGTCCTGGGTTCGAGACCCAGTGGCAACAACCTACCGCTGCTGATAAACAGGCGCGGAGAGGGGTTGGGGTGCATGGCCTGCAGGCTTGAATGTGAAAGGCTGACTACCAGTGGTGGGCCCGGGTCTGGACCCTGGTAGGCCGGCGGTGCCAGCGGGTTCCCATGGGATGGGCCTGGACCGTTACACCTCTAGCATTAGATCCCCCACCTCTACAGGTGCATGTTCCAAGGAGGCAAGATGACCATGGCCACCGACCGGTAGTTTGTTATGGATGTCACCAGCCCGGGCATATTAGATCGGAGTGTCCACATCAGTTCCGTCCACATCCTCCTCCTCCACCTCCAGTGGCCCCTCCAGTACAGTAGAGCCGAGGCCGAGGCCGAGGACGAGGTCGAGGCTGAGGTCGGGGATATCACGGCCGAGGACGTAACCAGGAGCAGTTGTATGCATTGGACCTCACTGAGCAAAGGAACCCCGAGGAAGTGATTACAGGTACTTAAATTGTTTTAATTTAGAAATTTCAACCTTAGTAGTGCCTTGAAAACAATAGAAATAACATCCAATTTAACTCAAATAAATCTCAGGCATGGTTATGATCAGCGGCATGCCCGCTTATACCCTCTTCGACACGGGTGCTTCACACTCATTCGTGTCGAACACTTTTATTGAAGGACTAGAGGGTATGGAGAGATTCCCTGGCATAGAGATGAGGGTGCGCCTTCCTGATGGCTCGGAGCTACGAACCACGGATAGCTGCAACATGGAGGCCGAGATAGGAGGCAAGGCATTCGAAGCTCCGACGACGGTCTTGAGATTGCCGGACTTTGATTTGATTTTGGGCATGACCTGGCTTCATTGGAACCATGCCCAAATCGACTGCCCCTCGAAGAGGATCACACTCAGGTATGGAGACTCCTACGTCACTATTAAAGGTATCCGACATATTCCCCATCTTTCATTATCTTTTGTACATGCTGTCAAGGCCTATGCGCAGGGGGAAGAGGTGTACCTAATCTGCTTCGATATGGTGGCAGCAGAGAGTTTTATAGCTGATATCCCGATGGTTTGGGATTTCTCTGATGTATTCCCGAAGAAATTTCCCGGACTACCACCAGCTCGGGACTTGGATTTCAGGATTCAGTTGGTGTCGGGGGCGAGGCTAGTGTCCCGGGCACCTTACAGGATGGCTCCCAGAGAGTTGGCAGAATTCTGGACTCAGCTTCAGGAGCTTGTGGAATCAGGATTTGTGTGGCCGATCTCGTCACCGTGGGGAGCACCAGTTCTTTTTGTGAAGGAGAAAGACGGATCATTTCGGCTGTGCATAGATTACAGGGAGCTGAACCGGTTGACGGTCCGGAATACCTATCCACTGCCTCGGATATACAAGCTATTTGATCAGCTTCAGGGGGCCTTCTGGTTCTCTAAGCTGGATTTGAGATACGGTTACTATCAGCTGCGCATCCGAGAGGAAGACATCCCGAAGACGGCTTTCAGCTCACGATACGGGTTATACGAGTTCATTGTGATGCCTTTTGGGCTCACGAATGCCCCTTCCGCATTCATGAGTCTAATGAACCGTGTATTCGAGCCCTACTTGGACCGCTTCGTCATTGTATTCATCGACGATATTCTAATCTATTCCCGGACTCAGGAGGAGTACACAGAGCA
This sequence comes from Platanthera guangdongensis, assembly GCA_039583875.1. NCBI lineage: Eukaryota > Viridiplantae > Streptophyta > Magnoliopsida > Asparagales > Orchidaceae > Platanthera > Platanthera guangdongensis. The sequence goes on from CM077147.1 coordinate 28,553,922, forward strand.
TTTGACACAGGTTTTGCAGAGATTGGGGGAGTCCCAGATGTATGCGAAGTTTTCTATGTGCCAGTTTTGGCTACATGAGGTGGCCTTCTTGGGGCATACGATCAGTGGAGCTGGATTGGCGGTGGATCCAGCCAAGATAGAGGCAGTGAGAGATTGGCCACGGCCGAAGACAGTGTCAGACATTCGCAGCTTCTTGGGATTAGCACGTTATTATCGTAAGTTTGTGGAGAGGTTCTCGAGGATAGCACTCCCCCTCACGTCCTTCATGAGGAAGGATGTAGAGTTTGCTTAGACAGCGCAGTGTGAGACAGCCTTTCAGGAGTTGAAGGACCGACTCACCTCATCCCCTATCCTTGCACTCCCATATGGGAATGAGGGATTTCAGATCTACACGAATGCCTCTTATCAGGGGATGGGTGCTGTACTGATGCTGCACGGACATGTTATTACTTATGCTTTGAGACAATTAAAGAAGCATGAGCATAACTACCCGGTGCATGACTTGGAGCTCGGGGTGGTCATGTTCGCACTGAAAATATGGAGACATTACTTGTATGGGGTTCATTGTGATATCTACTCGGATCACACGAACCTCAAATACGTCGACACGTAGAAAGATCTGAACCTTCGACAGAGGAGATGGCTGGAATTTCTTTGTGATTATGATTACAAATTGCACTATCACCCGGGGAAGGCGAACACTGTGGTAGATGTGTTGTGCATGAGAGCCGACACTACTGGACCGGAGCCCCGGGTGATGTATATGGGATTGATACAGATGATGGATGATATGCATATCACCATGGTTTCAGAAGACGAGCCAGCAGTCTACTGGGAATATTAGAACTCCTTGATCAGGGAGAATGATCTTCGGGAGCGCATTGTGGCGCATCAGAGGCTGGATGCTGCATTGGAGCCGATTTTCAGTGCCCTGGAAAGGGGCAAGGTTGAGGATTACACGCTGCAGGATGATCTCCTTCGATTCTGTGGATGCGTTTATATACTAGCAGGGGACGGTTGTAACATCCCGCCTTTTATTGGGCCACCAGAGCCTTAGTGGGACCAATAAAAGTGGCCTGAACCCTACCCATGACCCGGTGGGAAATAACCCTAAGCGGGAAATAGAGCTAGAGAACTCTGAATTGAGTTCTGTCAGTTCCTGTGGCCTCGTATAGTCAATACGAGCGCATCAGAACTCGTTCAGTTGGACTCCGAGGTCTAACGACAATTTTACACATTTCGACCATTTTAGCGCGCTGCGACGCGCAAATTTCGGATTTTCGTCAAACGGACTCCGATTCAACCCCAGTCAGTGGCGTTAGACTCGTGTGGTCAATACGAAGTCAACGGAAGTTGTCCCGGTCAATTTCGATGACGATTGGTCAACCCGTGGTCAAATCAAGCATAGTTGTGCACCGAAAAGCGTGCGCACACCAATTATGACACGACACCCGAACTTTGACCCGACCCCGACGACTTGGACCCACTTTGACTTTGACCAGTAAGGGGGACCCAACCTCGGGTTGACTTGGTCAAACCCTCATAAAAATCCACTTTTTGGATTTTTCTCCAAGTGAGGGGCCCACCTCCTCTCCAAAGAAGGATGGCCCATGCCCCCCTCACTCTCCATGGGCCCCAACCAGCAAGCCTCCCAAAGCTCAAGTGGAGGCCCACCCACTTTTTTCTTTTCTCCCACTCTCCCCCTCTCTTTCTTCACCATAAAGGGCTCATCCATTTTCCCCACATGGGGGAAAATGGGAGACTTCCAGCTGTCATTAGACAGCTGGAGGGTGGGGATTAATCCCTCCCTAAGGAGGGATTAGTCCCACACCACCCAAAGGGAGGGAACTCTCCCTCCCCCTCCATATAAAAGGACCTCCCCTCCCCTAATCCTCCTGACACCTCTCAGAGAAGCTTTGTCCCCCTTCTCCCCCCCTCTGCCGGAGCTCAGGTGGCCGGAAAAAAGCCAAGCTGGAGCTCCTCCTCCCCTCCTCCACCACCTTGAGCCATGTCCGACCAAGCCGGCCCCTCCCGAGCCCACCAAACTCAGGTGGAAGCCTTCTCCCTCCTCCTTCTCCATTTTGGACGTCTTGCATGGCACTCCCGGCGGCCGGAGCGCCGCCGCCGTCACCCCCTCCCCTCTCGTCCATTTTTAAGAAAAAATGCTCCGGCGGCGGCCGGCGGCGGCAGGTCGCCGGACCACCGCCGGAGGGAGCGCCCACCACCGGCGGGTTGGCCGGTGGTGGAGCCACGGCCGGCCGGTGGCCTGTCGGTGGCTGGAGAAGCCCGTAAGGGGCGGCGGAATGATACAGCGGGGGGTAGGGGAGATGAACAGTAGTTCTGTTTTATAATTTATATATATATAATAATATATTATATATTATTATTATAATATTATAATATTATAATAATGGTTAGATTTTATTTGAGACTAAAATAGGCTCCTAGGGAAAAAGTGTTGAACATGAAAAATGTCCCCTTTTTTAAGGGCTTCCTCCACAAAAATTTTGAGAATTTTGGGTGTTGATTTGGTATTTTTAAAAGCCCAATTAAACATTATTTGGCAAAATTAAAGGGCCAAAACTCTTTGAAAAATTATGAAAATTTGTCTATGCTCATTTTATATCCATATAAGGGTTGTATCAAAATTTAAGCTCATGGAAATAAGGTTTGATATTTTTCCCAAAATATGGAAGCCTAGGACCGCACTCGATATTATTACGCTCGTTTTCTTCGAAAATGAAAATTGGAGCCCACGACTATCCTCTCTAATTTGAATAAGTTTCATATCGACAAGAGTGGCCGAGGCAAGTGACCAAGCTCCGGGTGTTTCGAGATTTCAAGAAAACTGTCGAGCGCCTCGACTCTCGGGCGATTTGGGCACGCTCGGAAGATGAGAACACGAGTGGTGAGCTATGAATTATTCTTGACGAATAATGAAAGTATAACTCCTGATAAGTCCCAATCCGATTAAGCCGTGGTTAATAAGGCGCAACCAACTCATAATCGGATCTTAATAAAGGTGTAACCCAAGGAAACCTTATTAAAAACCGGGATGGAACTGAAAAATCTCTCCTGAGAATGGAGATGGAACTGAAGCCTCCTGTATGGAGTGATTGGACTACTAATCATTTTCTTTATGATTATTTCAGTTTTGCACTGGTCCAGTTCCTTTATTCTTTTCAGTTCAGTACTTTCAATTCAGTACTACTCCAGTCTCGTACTGGTCAAGATTATTTCATTACTTTCATTTCAGTACTACTACAGTCTCGTACTGGTCAAGCTTATTTCAATACTACTCCAGTCTTGTACTAGTCACATTTCTTTCCAGCACTTTAAACAAGCAGCATAACCACCGCACTTGATCTTATCGCAATTTACTTTTATATTCCCGGGTCCTGCTCTGACGAGCAGTTGTTGTTTAGGTTGAGCCTTAGTTGGGGATAACCGGAGTTGAGGTAGTCCTCCAGGTCTAGCCCCAAATAAAGCGCTCCCACGCTCCTTGTCGAAAGTAGAGCAAAGTGTCGATGCCCGAAGTGTAATCCTAGTAAGGCAGGCCGTCGTAGACCCGATGTTATATTGTTTGCAATTGTTTGATTGATTGTAAATTGCTTGCGGCGAAATGGTGGCGGGTCAGTCCCTTCCGTAGACCGTTCGTACCGGTGCGGCAAGGTTGACGACTCAAGGCGACAGGGAGATGAGTACCACGGGTGACCGGCCGTTATATTCCCCGTCGGGTTTTCCTCCGCTGGTCGGGCAAAATGATTCGCCGAATGTCGCTCACATCCAAGAGTACACAAGGTTGTACGTGAGGGCCTGGGGTTGTGCGGTACGATCACCCCCAGAAGTGGCAGGACTGGCCACTGTCACCGACGGCCACATCGGTGAGGCCCGCGGGGCTCGCTACCCTGCTGGAACAGAAGCGGTCCAAAGTATGAATGCATAGGGTTTGTGTGCGCGGCTATGAATGCCTGTGGTTTGTGTGCGCGGCTATGAATGCCTGCGGTTTGTGTGCGCGGCTGTGAATGCCTGCGATAGAATTCAAGATATGAAAACATGTTGTGCTGATGAGCTAGTAGAGCCTTGCTATAACCGTTTTATGTTATTGCTGCTTTTTCCGGTTATACTACATTCTTTTATAATTGCTCCTAGTTGTTCATATATGAAATGTTGTGATAACCCTCTCTTGCTTCGGCTATTTACTTTTGTTGGGTGGGTGTGTGCTCGTCCCCAGGATGTGGATCCGGGGAGGAGATTTGTTTCCACTTAGCTCTGTGACTAACGGTTATTTGATTAACCATTCACAGGAGGTGGAGCACCGTAGTGACCCGCTGCCGCAGGAGATTACCCCAGCAGCTAGGTCTACTCGAGCAGATGCACCCCCGCCGTCTCCGGTGTTTAGAGACGTGAGTACCGCCGAGCAGTTTAGAAGAGAGAGTGTGTGAGAGACTTATGTAGTACATGTATAGCCCACGGGCTTTTATAAACGCATAAGGTTTCGGCCCTAGAACCTCTGTATTAATATGATATGTAGTGGTTTCCTGTTAATGCTTCCGCTATTTTCTGATGGGTTGTGAATGTTATGATTTGAACCACTCAAGACGGCCATCTAGTGCTTGAATAGGGTGGATTGTTTCCCCTATGAGCCCTGGGTAGACGTCTTAGGCCAGTAGTACCCCTCCGGCCCGACCCGGGCAAAAGGTTGGGGGGGTTCTACAACGGTATCCGGGATGATATACTTAGAGAGGCACATTGCTCCAGATATTTAGTGCATCCTGGCATCACCAAAATGTGGGCAGATCTGCGGAAGACTATGTACTGGCCTGGGATGAAGAGGGATATCACCTACTTTGTGACACATTGCGAGACGTGCCAGCGCGTAAAGGCGGAATGCAAGAGCCCGGGAGGTTTATTACAGCCACTGCCCGTCCCAGAGTGGAAGTTCGAGGACATTGCTATGGATTTTGTGCACGGACTACCTCGCTCCCACTCTGGGCACGATTCCATATGGGTCATAGTCGATAGGCTGACAAAGGTAGCGCGGTTTATACTAGTCAGGAAGGACGCTCCAGTTGTTATTCTGGTGAGATTATTTGTGGAGCATTTCGTCAGGTACCATGGCATCCCCAGAACGATCATCTCGGACCGTGATGGTCGGTTCACATCGAGGGAATGGATGGTTGTGCATGCTTACTTGGGCTCTCGGCTTACTTTTAGTACCGCCTTCCACCAGTAGACCGACGGACAGACCGAGCGGACCATCCGGACTATGGAGGATCTGCTCCGCCTATGCATACTGGATACGAGGAAGCCTTAGGAGAGGTTGCTACCATTGATCGAGTTCTCCTATAATAACAGCCACCAGGCTAGCATCGGGATGGCACCATATGAGGCACTTTACGGGAGGAAGTGTCGGACACCGCTGTCATGGGTTCAGGATGTCGACACGAGGACTCTTGGTTCTGATTTTGTGAAGGATACAGAGGTTCAGGTTCGTTTGATCAGGGATCGGCTGCTAGAGGCCCAGAGTATGCAGGCGAAGTATTACGATGCTCGGCATCGAAAGGTGGAGTTCATGGTTGGAGACAGAGTTTTCTTGAAAATACGTCTAGTACACGGTGTCTCTCGGGTGCAGAGGCACAAGAAGCTCAGTCCTCGATACATGAGGCCATACTTGATCCTGGAGCGGATCGGCCCCTTAGCTTACCGACTGCAGCTGCCACCAGAGTTGAGTACCCTACACGACGTCTTCCATGTCTCTTCCTTGCGAAGAGCTCTCCTACGACCGGAGCAGCATGTTACTACTACAGCCGGTCCGATAGCGCCAGACAGATCCGTTATATTGGAGCCAATCCGGATTGATGATACAGATGTTCGAGTGTTGCGGAAGAAGAAGGTCCCTCTCATGAAGGTGTTGTGGTCCAATCATGGATGGGAGGAGATAACCCGAGAACCGAGGGATCTGATGATGGAGCAACACCCGAAGCTGTTTACTTCAGGTATACTTTAGTTTATGCGTTTAAATTTCTTATAACTCTTGCAAGTAGAACCCCGTAGACCCGAACTTAAATTTCGGGGACGAAATTAATTTTTTTGTTTATAGGATTTGCAACATCCCATGTTACTTCTAGATCCCTTAACTTAGATTGGGTTAGGCAAGGGGCGGGTGATAGGAATTTTAGCTAGGTTTGACCCTAGGGAGTGGGTTGTAGCCATGTGGGGCCCACTAAAGGGCCCAAGTCAAACTAGGTCAAACTAGCCTAAATATGAACCCGAGCCACACCATAACCCCCACCACATTGCCTTAACCCTAAAATAATCTAAGTGGACCCTAGGATATGTCATTAGGTCAACCCTTTGACCCAAGTTGACCAAAGTCAACCATAGCCCTAAGTTGGTCAAACCTATACCTATAGGCCCAATTAGCCCAAGTAGGGCACCACATTGACCCAACCCAAGTTGGGTGGTGCCATTAGACCCATGACCACCAAGTGGAGTCAGCCCACTCATCATGGTTGACCAGGTCAACTCAAAAGTCAACTTAGTCAACATAATTGACCTAAAGAAGAAAATGAGGGTTAAGCCCATTCCCAATAGGCACAGCCCACCCAACATGGCCCATTATCAGCCCAAGGTGTCAAAGACCAGCCCTACCCATATGGTTTCGGAGAGAGAGTGCATGCATGGGGGCATTTTGGAGAATTCACCTAAAAGAGGAGAGAGAAGGTGGGATTAAGAGGAGGAGGCCACTTGGCATTGGCTTCTTCTGCCCCAAAAAGGTGCTGGCCGGCCTCCTCAGAAAATTCCAGCAGGATTGGCAGCATGGTGGCCACTTGGCACCATGGGTGAAGCCCCCAAAGCCCCAAACCGAGCTCACCTTGGAGTTATCTCCACATACAACCCTCCCCAGCTCAAACCAACCACACCATCAGCTTCAGTCAGTGGAAATGAGTGGAGAACGAGTCCTGGAGCAGAGCTTTTGGTGAAGAAATGAGGTTTTGAACATGAGATCACTGGAGCAGCTCAACCATGGCCAATTGCCGCCAACCTCGCCGCCATGTCGCCATTCGGGTCTGTTTCGCCGTCTCTTTACCCGTACTAGCTTTCTAGATCCTCTAGGAGAGACATCAGGCTCAATTGAGCCTGATACCATGTGAGGAAAAGGAGAGTTTTTCGAGCTTTTCTTCTTGCTCGGGTTCGCCGGAGGAGCAAATCCGGCGGCCTCCTCGCCGGGAATCGCTAGCCACCATCTCAGTGAAGGTGGTGGTGACATTCATCGGCGGTGGTGGTGGCCCAGCTCGCCGGAAACAGGCAGCAAAAGTGGCCCAGCCAGAATCAATCCCAGCCATCGGCTGGAGGTAGAATACGACCAGATTCCGTCCATTTTGCGTCAAGATTTGTGCAACTCGATTTTAATTTTAATAAAATAAAACTATGGTATATATGTATATCTGTCACATAATTACAGTCATTTTGCATGTCTATTTTAGGCCCATTATAGGCATTTTTAGATCTGGTGATTAAGATAAACGTTGTAGCCTTTCCTCTTATCTTTAATTTGACATCTTAATCATATAATTTGGTGCAGTATACTGTCCTGTAGGGCTATTTTGCTAGGCCTGCTCCTTGACTAGGGCAGAATTTCAAATTGATGCCCAAGCTAAACCATTAATCAAACTGACCCCAAATTTTGGGTGCTTGCAGTATTAGGGAAACTTAGCCCCTGACAAAAATTGGGAATTTTGGGGAATAAATTTTCTATAGTTTTTGCTTAAATATCAAAAAGTAAATAAATGAAATGTTTGGAGTGTTATGACTCCACATGGCCCCAAAGTTTGGTGGAAGGTCCTTGGGGACTATAAATGTGCATGGTAAAAATTGCAGCACATTTGGACCATTGCATCTTGGGTAAACTCACTTGCATGTGTTGGTTATACACAGGCTTGTGGTGCAAATAGCCAATTTTGAAATATTGTGTATTAGGCCTATTTGGAACATCAAAAAATCATGTAATTGATTTCAGAGGCTCTTTAGGGTGAAGTATGCAACACATTGTAATAATGGGATTTTTGGAAGCAAAAAATCCCATTATTTGGAATTTTTGAAATAATAGGACTTTTGAAAAATAAATGTAAAAATAGGCTCATCATTGAGATAAAATCCCCAATTTTTGCCAAGGTCAATATAATGTTAGGTTTAACTCCTGAAAATTTTATGTCTCTATTTGAAGAAATTTGATATGAGTTATGTGGAAATTACTTTTTTACCCTCATTATACTTAATTAGAAAATTGATGAAATTCTCAGTAGAAAATTTTGGAAACTTTCTTGGTGATATATCTGAGTATGAATAACCTTGTATAATTTTCTCAGCATTTTTGGTTGAATGAGTAATGTTTAAAACCTCATAGTGGCATTTTGGTAATATAATTAGAAATAAAATTTTGAAGCCCTTGTTTGATGGAAGTTCATGAAATTCTGTATTTAGCATTATTTTACCAATATATATGTTGTAATGTTCTTAGAATTTTTAGTAATGAACTCCTTATACTTCCTTTGGAAAATGGATATTATGTGAGTTTTGTACTAATTAAGGAATAAATAGAAATATTCAAAGGAAAATTATGAATTTTGGTAGACAACAATATTTTACCAGGATGCAACTCAGGAAAAATTCCTTAGATCAGTGGATTATAATTTGTAATACTTCATGTATTAAATGACCTAGGAGATTAATTAAATGATTCAATTAGAGGCTTTAATGACTTAAGAAAATTATGAAAATCAACATGCTCACTTCATTAGTCCATATATCCTAGGATAAATAGTTAGGGGCAGGTGTCCCAAGGAATTGGAAGTTCTATTTCGGGGTGGTATTAGGTCATGGGTTGCGCATAGTGTAAGTAGGTTCTACTATAAGGACCATCGGGAGATAGATCGACGGATGAGCTAGATATTATAATTGAAATATAACCCTGGTGGGTAGAGTTGTCTTAGTGACGAGAGTAAAGTGCAAGTCCTTGGATAGCAACTGGAGTGGAGGCCGACGGAAGACCGTCGCCCTTCTGAGAACATCTTAAGTCATTAGGATCACTCAAGAGTAATAATGAGAGCTGTGGGTGAATTATGGTTAGTCATCAACTAAAGTAAATATCCTTGAGAAAGGGAGCTTTGGGTGTAATCCCATCATAGTTCTTAGTGCCCCCGAAAGCCCTTCACCGGGTATACCCTGGGCAGTCCTAGGATTAACCGTAAATCACTAAGTATAATAACCCGTAGACAAGAGTAGTCTAATAGGTTAAGATATTGTGGTTCATTCTCTCCCGTGATGGGTTTGAGGGATACTGAATAAAGTCACTATTGTGCATTCTCACCGCTATGGGTTCGAGGGATATATGTTGCAGGCTCACCCATGAAGGGTTTGAGGGAATCAGGACAGGTTGGTCCCGTGAGCTGAAGGCTCGAGATGAAATACTTGCATGTGTATAAATTTAGTGGCGGGTCATGCGGTACTGGCAAATCGTCACACCGATAGCAGTACGGTGAACTAGGCGGGTGTGAGGGTTTGAGGGGCCAGTAGGTTGTTTATACTGAGGTCTGGAGGACGATCCCCGATAACGCACACTCGACCCAACAAGACTGACCGGTTGCCAGCAAAGTACGTACGCAGACTCTAGAGTGCACCTGGGACGTGTACAGAGGCGTATGATAGGTGATCTATGTTTGGTAGTGTGCATACCTGCCTAGAAGTGGAGATGCCCGCTCCGCTGCTGCCGTAGCCACAACGGTGGTACCCGAGAGTGAAGCTAGCTCTCAAAAAGTGGGAACTAAAGGTTTGTGATCACAGAGTCGTTGTGTGTGAGTTGCACTTGTCTGTTGCATAAATTGCATCATAAACATTCATTCATATTAGGACATACGCTTCATAGATCCTTATCATATAAATTAGTATGGACTCTTTTATATGATAAGTTAAATTTCCTAAAAACCATAACTTATAAATTTGTATGAGCATTTTTATAAGTTAAGGTACGATTTGTGATGATAGAGTTGTGGTAGCGTAGCTTTACTTTTTTGCTCTTACTTTCAGTTCTTTATTTACTTGTACTGTACATGCTTTTACTTTTGTACTATATATATAGAACTGGTAGTGTAGATTTACTGCTTACGCTCTTACTTGGTAGCATAGATTCATTGTCACCTGCTTCATTTTGTTACCCCTTGATAGTACTCCGCTTCGTCCTCCTGCACAGTGCCTAGGAGTTGCGGGGCGAGGTGCGGAGGAAACAAATTAGTCTTTTTGACTAATGGTTAGTGACCAAACTATTTTTAGGAGCTCGAGGAGATGGAGCACCAGCACGACCGGCAGGACGAGGTGACAGGGCGTGAGGAGTTGATTCCACCTACTACTACTACTACCACTACTACTACAGCGCTACCTCAGGTGCGATGAGTTTGAGGATGATAGATTTTCTTTCGCATTTTGATGTTTGTGAGGAGAGTTATTCATATGATGTACTGGGCATAATCCCTTATTACTCTTCATATTTTTGTACTCATTGTCGGCTGTGTACTCTTTAATTCATATATATATTAGTTGTACTGTGACTGTGGACTAGCTATGTTGTACTCTGATATGTATTAATTCTATTTTTCATATTGGCCTACATGTTATATGATCGTATTAGGCGGCAGAATCGGCGTGTTGCGATGTCGACTAACCCGTGCGTTATTGCCGCCGTAAGACGGCGGTTCTGGGAATAAGACCGGTAGCCTCCTTGGTAAGGGGGAGGGGTCTTACAGATACAAGTACAAAAGTACAAATACAAATACAAAGCCCTCACAAGGTAGCAACATCATACAATACTCAGCTGCAAAAGCAGGTACAAACATACAAGGGCCAAGCTACTACTGGCCGACTACATTCACGCCAGAATCAGAACCTGAGCCTTCATCATCAGAAAGATAATCAAAACTAAGGCCGAAGACATCACACTCAAGCTTCTGAGCCACAATCTGAAGCGCCTTCGACACCCCATGTTTAAGCACGACCTCTCGAACATCTGTATTTTGGGGCTCCACCTTTTGGACACAGACTTCCTCGTGGATCTCATCGCCAAACAAGCAGTGATCACACATGTAGTCTAGGGAGTCCATATACCCAGCAAGCCCGAAAGCCATGAACACTAACACTCAATCCTCTGAGCAAAGTCGCTCCACCTCAGCCTTTAAAGCCCCCAACTCTGTTTCCAAACAAGAAGCCTCCTCCTGAGCAGTCCTCAACAACTACACAATGTTCTCCACTAAAGATTTCACCGTCAGCAATGCTGCTTAGGCCTCCTCAAGCTCTGACTTCAACTCTGAATAAAACCGCTGAAATCAAGATATATCTTGATCATGCTCCACCTTCAGGTCAGTAACTGAACTCTCTGCAACCCGAAGCTTCTCCTGAAAAGTCAAGAGCTCATCCTTCAAACTCGCATAGTGATCATTCAATGTGAACGATATATAAGCATGCACTTCAATCTACAACCAAAAAGGAGAAGATTGGAAATGCATAAAGTAGTCAAACTAAATATAGAAAGAAGAGAGCTCACTTACTGCATCACTCATCGCCTTCAAATAAGAAGACACTGGGGGGGGGGGGGGGGTCAAAAACCTCAACATAAGGGACTCTGGGGGCAGAAGGCTCCAACACCACAACCTCAGGATCAGCCGATGTATCCTCATCTCCAAGAACCTCTTCAGCTTGACAATCTCTCTGTCTCTAAAAAGGTATTCTGTGCAGTGTCTTATAAAAGCCAGCCTACTTCAAGAAGAACTAAGTGTGTTGCGCACATTGCACACTTCCTTCGGTGCACCTTGTGCACACCCCCATACACATCACACTCTGCGCACACATCGCGCAAGCTACACCCATTATGCACATTACACATCACACACTACGCATTGTGCATGTCGCACCTCGTCCACACGCCACATACATTGAGTCCTACGCACGCATAATACACATTGCATTTATTGTTCCATGCATGCATAAAATCCAAGTGAATACCTTGTGCACACTACGCCCACCACTCGTACCACTTCCAATGCATAACGCTCTCAGTTCACACTCCACTCATTGCACCATTGTGCATTTTGCTACACCCTAAGCATGTTCATCACCATGCGGTAAACCCACATTTCTAGCGTTTAAGTAGAACAACAAACACATAACTACGCAGACTTGCAACCACTTGTCCTTCCAAGGAAACATTTAAAGATTCACACTAGGAAAATTTTTGGGCTCATTTTCTGCGAAAATGACCTCCGAAAATTTGGGGGCATATGATGAGGTTCCACTTAACCGGTCTACTCAAATCACGGGTCTAATGAGCGCTACCGCAACCACTGGCAGCATCTACGCACATGTCCGCCTTCTACAAGCACCGTCGTGTGGCGTCCAAGTCGTGCACGCCCATCCCAGCCAACGTAGCCTTCCAGCCACACACGAATATGCGTACGACTCCGATGGATCGCACGTGTGCCTGTGCACGGCCAACCGCCCTCACATGCACGCGGTGTGGAATCACGCGCATCTACGCGATGCCAACGACGCAAACCTGCGCGCGATTTGGGGATGTGCGCACCTGTGCGCAGTCTGAAACCACGTGCAGGGAGCTATTTTTTTGGGAGGAAGGGCAGCCTTTCGACCTCCCTCCCCTAGCCTCCTTGACCGGGTGGCCTCCTGGCCGCTCGGATCCAGGAAACCCCTTCCGTTATAGAAGGCAGGACACCTCCCCGGTCTTTGTCCGCCTGGATCGGGCGGCCTCCTATCGCCCACATTCGGGCAACAACAGTTTCTCTGCAGTAGGGGAGGGCGGCCTTCTGGCCGCCCTGCCCCTCTAGCCGCATGGATCAGGGGGCCTTGGCCGCCCGAATCCAGGCAGCACTGCTGCCGCAGGGGATGGGCGGCCTCTAGGCCACCATCCCTTCTAGCAGTCTAGATTAGGCGGTCTTCTGGCTGCCCAAGTTCAGGCAGGCCTTTTGCCGCAAGGGGCTGCCATGTCATGGCTTCCCTCTCCTTTGGCAGCCTGGCCGCCGCCGCCCCTCGCATCCATGCATGATGCCCTTGTCGCCTCTCGGCCGACCTCCTCCGTTCATTCGGCCTCCGCCGACAGGATTCTGTCACCGGTCGGCCCCACCGGTCGGATTCTTGGTCGTCGCCAATCTCCGCCGTCTAATTGCACTCCTGCGAACGCCTCCATCAATTACGTGGGAAACCACCCATGTAACCGCCTGCATGATCATACGTAGTGGAAAAGTGCATTGTCAAAAATAGAACTGGTCTGCGTTTAATAAAGTTAATAAAATAATGTGTGCATAATAAATTATATTATCGCTCTGCATTTAGTAGTTATGGTGGTTATGGTCTGCGATTAACCAGATAACCACTGTAACTTCCTCTGGGCCCTATAAATAAAGCATTAGATCCTCCTTCATTTCAACCTTTTCTCCCCCGGAATGCCTCTTACGGATTTTCTCTCCCCTCTCCCACTCCAACAGATTTTCTCTCTCCTTTTTCATTCCTCCAAATGATTTTCTCTCTCATCTCTCATTCCTTCTACGATTTCTCAATCTCTCCTCCAAAGTGGGCACGTCCCTCCGTGCACACGTTTCTCCTTGCGCGCACCTCTTCTCCAAAGTGCGCACGTCCCTCCGTGTGCACGTTAATCCTTGCGCGCACCTTTTCTCCAAAGTGTGCACGTCCCTCCGTGCGCACGTTCCTCCTTGCGCGCACCTCTTCTCCAAAATGCGCACGTCCCTCCGTACGCATGTTCCTCCTTGTGCTCGCACCTCCTTGTGCGCGCCTCTTCTCCAAAGTGCGCACGTCCCTCCATACGTGTGTTCCTCCACGTGCGCGCTCCTCCTTTCGCGCGCCTCTTCTCCAAAGTGCGCACATCCCTCCTTGCATGCGCCTCTTCTTCAAAGTGCGCACGTCCCTCTGTGTGCACGTCCCTCCGTGTGCACATTCCTCCCCGTCGCATTCCTCCTTACGCACACCTCTTCTCCAACGTGCACACGTTCTCCCGAGTACATGTTCCTCCTTGCACGCACTTCTCCCTACACATGTCTCTCTTTTAATGTATGCACGTTCCCCCGTGCTCATGCTCCTCCATGCACGCGCTCCGCTCCAAGCGCGCTGCTGTACGCTTTGCCCCCAGGATTGCTATAAGCGCTCAACGCTCTTAACTTAGGAAGAAGCATACCAGTAGCTGATGAGACCAACGTTCCAGACTCCTCTAAACACAACAGGAGACAAACCGCAAAAGATAAGACACGCAGAACGCGCAGTCTAAGCTTCCAAGCCGCCAAAATTAGGACACGCCAAATAAGCTGCTCCCGCTTCAAAGCAACAATCAAAATACTTTAAAACATTCAAAATATCCAAAGCATCCAAAGTGTGAAACTCCCTATTGTAGCAAGAAAAAGAATTAGCTCTGTGAGAGATGGTCTGTCACTCTCCGAGCCCAGTACTCTCTCTCTCTCTCTCTCTAATAATTGTAACGAGGAACAGTCCATTGTCCTCGCTTCCCTCAAAAGCCCTGTAACACGACAACAAATAGTGGAAGTTTGGTCGGCACAGATCCGACCATATGATTTTTCACCCAGTTGACAAATTTTTCACGTTAAAAAATTGCATTGTCAACTTTATATTTTCCATGACTGTTTGCATTAGTAGTGTTTATATGTGATAATTAATACTCGACAATTGGTTGATACTTACCGTAAAGTGAACAGGAAAAAATAATTTTGTAATGACAGTTTAGGGTTCGTTTGTTTCGGCGTTTTTGCCAGGCATTTGGAGCAAGCGCCACCGGACGGCGGGTAAACAAACGGGACGCCGGCAGCGTTTGCTCCGTTTGCACCTGCCGCAAGAAGAAAAAGCTCCTCAAACGCCGTTTTTCCAACCCCGTCTCCCCCCCTCCGGTTCCAACTCTCCATTTCGACCCGCCGGGAGCAAACGCCACCACCGTACCAAATGAAGCCTTAGGCTTTATTTGTTTAGGCGTTTCGGTGCTCCGTTTTGGGCAAACGCCGCCGGAAGGCGGGTAAACAAATGAACTTCCGGCAGCGTTTGCTCCGTTTCCACACGCACGCCTTGAGAAACGCCCCAAAAAGTTCCGTTTGGAGCAGCCACCTCCCCCCTCCGTTTCGAACACTCGTTTCCACCCGCCGGATCGACCCGCCACCACCGAAACAAATGAAGCCTTAGTGTTGTTGCTTGTGGCTGGCTACACGCTCTGCAAAAAAAAAAACCTATGCCGCTGTATTTTTGCATTTTCTAAACCGTGAGACAAAGAAACGGTTTGTGAGCGAAAAAGTAAAGAGAGCTCATGAAGAGCACGTGCATTAATATACTTAAAATGAAATGAGTGAAAGATAATTATAAGAGTGAATTTAATTTAAATTATCTATAGGAAGAAAAATAAAACATTTAGGCTTCGTTTAGCAAGGTGATGACAGTCGTAAATGCATGAGTTAAAACGTCATTCGTTAAGGATTATCTAATAAGTATCATCCGTTTGAACATAAAAGTGGATGAAGTTCGTTAGGTGGGCATTAACAAATGACAATTTAACCCCCATGTACAAGACCGCCACCACGTGTTTGGGGGGGGGGGGGGGACTTATTTCTGATAATGTCCGATTTATACAATCGTAACTGCTTGACCTGTGAAAATAAGTCTCCCAAAGAGCCTTAGTTTCAATGCAACTACAAAAAAAACTTTAACATATCTTTTTTTAAAAGGAATAGTGATTAATATTACTGAATTAAAATTCAAGAATGTTCTACAAAACTTCTATTAAAAGGATTTTATAGTCACACAAAATACAAGTAAAAAAACTATAATAAATAGTTATTTTTTTCATGTTCTTCCATAGGGGGTGGATTCAGAGGGTAGTATCTCTCCTATTTTTTTTATAAGCATTTCAAAATTAGACTATTCATATACTAAATTTGACAATTCATAGATCAACATTGGCTATTCGCAGACCATCCTCAACTAATTGCACCCCAAAATTTTATTGCATACTCGTGCATCGCCATATCAAGATTTAAGGCAGAGCCTTCAATTAGGCAGATAACAATGAAATATTTTATGTATTATAAAATTCACTCCTAAAACGATATAATTGTTACAATTGTTTTTTATTTTCAAAAAAAATATGCACAATAATAATAAAATTAATTAAAACGTATAGTGGATAAAAGCGAAGCTCACTTCTCCTTGATAATAATCATAATAATAAATAAATGAAGCATTAAAGTGTATAGTGGATAAAAAGATAAGTTAAATTTAATGCAACTCGCTTATGACCAAATCTTGTCCATATATACTTGCATTGAAATAAAGCGTACCCGAAATCAATGCTTGTCACATGCGCCACCAAATAGAGAAAGTATACCGAGTAATATATTTTTAATTATTAGAACTATAATTATTGATTTAATCTGTAAAATTTTGGGAAGCGAGTAAGGTCGCTCGAACATTCAATCAATTAAGTCAAATAAATCAGAAGTAGACAAACAAATGCCACAATTGAATTAATAGTCTTCTTTACAAGGTAAAACATACATTGCGAGACATAATTTCACAATTCACACGAAGAAAAAAAGAAAACAACAAGAGCAAAAAACCGACGGACAGAAAGCTGTAACTGTCAAGCCGTCTATCCGCCAAGGCTAACCGCCAAGTCTGTCGAACTGCCAGATCGCACCCTTAGCCGTGCGAACTGCTGCTTATTGACTGCTGAAGATAACCATATCTGCAACTTTGGGTCGTCTGACCGCGAGATCGCCTAACCGCTGAAGTCATCGCAAACAGATGAAATGAAGCTGAGATGCCGCCTAACCGAAACTCCTGGTCACCTAACCGCCAAGGTCGCCAAACCGCGAGTTGAGTGAATAGATTTATTCGAACTGCAACTCAGTCCGTCAAAGGCGAACTATGATATCAAGCTGGTAAACTGCCAAGGAAGAAGACCGCCTAGTCGCCTATCTGTGACTTGCTGCTAACTACTGCCGACTGCTACCAGCTATCTGCACTGCCTTCAGAACTAGTTTCTGTTAAATTTTCTCAACGTGGTCAGCAAGATAGCCCAAACGCCAAATTAATATCTTCGGAACTACCCAGTTCTCACGTTGAACCAGCGGAAAACCAAGGAACATGGGTTAATCCCAACAAACAATGGAAGCACAAGCAGGTCTTTTATTCATGCACTTCTTTACAACACGAGGCATACATAGCGAGACATGATTTCGCTAGTATAACAGCTGTAAACAGAAAGCACCAAAAAACAAGTCGGGCGGACAGCACCGGAGTCCGCCGACACCGCCGAGGTCGCCGAGATCGCCGAGTCCGCTGAGATCGCCCGCACTTAGCTGCAGTCCGCCGAATAGCCACGGAGTCCGCCGAAGCCGCGAGGCCGCGCGGACACACCGTTATTCGTCTCCTGCTGAAGCTGAATTGAGGAACACCCTCTACCCGCCTGAAGCCGGCGGACAGGTTATTAAAGCTGGCAAAGATGAAACAGAGCTGACAAGCCACAGAGCGACCTCCTGCTGAATCCGCAGAGACCGCACACTTCCAAGTACTTGACCGAAGTCACAGCCAAACTCCTGGCTCCTTGAAGCAAACCGCGCGACCTGCACACAGCAAACGTCAGCACTGAAACAATCCGCGCGGACAAACAAACTCAGACTGCGGCTCCTTGCACAACCCAACTTACTGTTCACTCAAGTTACTGTAGACCTGCCCGGGGGGTCCTATTTATAGGCGAGGTGAGGAGTGTGGTCACCGCCCTAGAGATAGAGACACCGCCCCAGCCCGCGCGATAGCAAAACACCGTCCGCCGAGTCCGCAAGGACTTAGCCGGATACCAAGGAAAACCGCCAGGAGCAAGGCAACATTGGCGAACCCTCTCCAGTCTGCCTAAGCTATGCGGACAAGTCATCAGCACGCAAAGCTTCTGACCACTGCAGGACAGCAATCCCCCTTCAATGACAGTCCGCCCAAACCCGAGGCAGTCAGCAAGACTCACCTCAATCTCCCACAAGTCTACGACCAAAGGCAGATAGCAACAGTCCGCCCGGTCACATCGGACTTGGCGGATACGGCGGACACCATGATCTTGGCACAGAGTGTGACCAAGTCCAAAAGCCATCAAAGGCCAGTGCGAGCATGGCGGACGCAAACACCCGTCCGCCAAACACGAAAGCACAGACCGCCAACAGTCCGCAAACTCCTCGCACTCCTGCCCCATCGCAGCAGCCTTCCCCGGACTCCAAAGCCAGTCCGCCAATCGATCTCCACAGCAAAGCACCTGCTGTAACACCAGAGTTCGACAAGGCATCAGCCAAGCTCTAAGCTCAGTCCGCAACAGCCCATACCACGGACACATCAGTTCGCAAGCTTCCCGCTCAGAAGACAGCCGGCTTCCACTAGACTTTCCACCATGTCGCACATCACAGTCCGCCTAGTCCGCCTAGTCCGCCAATGCTGTCCGGCCTGTCCCGTCAACCACTTCACAAATTTCAACACTCCCCCTAGAAGTGAGAAGTGGTGACCAAGCCCAGCAAGCTGCGCAAGCGTTCAAAGGGCCCCTTCGACAGTTGCTTCGTGAAGATGTCAGCAAGATTATCTTCACTCCGAACATGCCCGACCAGCAGAGATCCTTCCAACACCTTCTCCCTGATGAAATGGTGATCAATCTCTATGCTTGGTCCTGGCGTGACACACTGGATTGTTAACCAGTTTGAGAGCACTCTCATTGTCACCCCGGAGTAAAGTAGGCTCTTGCACTTCTTCATGCATATCCTCTATAAGCCTCCTCAACCAAACGGCTTCCCGAGCAGCCAAGGCCGAAGTCTTATACTCCGCCTCTGTGGTTGAAACCGACACCGAGTCCTGCTTCTTGCTACACCACGAGATGCTAGCTGAACCGCAAGTGAACACATAACCTGAAGTAGACCTCCGATCATCTGAATCATCGCCATAGTCAGCATCCGTGCACCCGAGCAACGCAAACTCCGAGTCCCTTCCATAGAGGAGTCCCATGTCAGAAGTCACCTTGACATACTTCAGAATATCCTTCGCCGCCACTAGATGAGATTGCCTTGGTTCAGCCATATACCGACTTACTCGGCCAACAGCATAAGCAATGTCTGGCCTTGTAATCGTCAGGTAAATCAAGCTCCCAACAAGAGCCCTGAACACCAAGGGATCAAGAAGAACCCTTCCCTCATCTCGTCAAAGCTTCAGCCCAGGTTCCAGTGGAGTAGAGCACTTCTTCCCTTCGCCTATGCCGAATCGCTTCACAATGCGATCAGCATACCCTTTCTGGCTAATGAGAATCCCGCACTCCTTCCTCTCCACTTCCAGACCGAGAAAGTGATGCAACTCTCCCAAGTCTTTCATCTCAAAGCGTATAGCAAGCTCAGCCCTGAGCCTTGCTACTTCCCCCTCTGAATTCCCTGTGATGATCATGTCATCCACATACAGCAGGACCAAGACTCGTAGCTCTCCCTTCTTCTTGACGAACAAGCTTGAATCCGAGTTAGAAGCAAGGTATCCACAGAATTGCAAGTACTCTGCAATCTTCCCATACCACGCTCTAGGAGCTTGCTTCAACCCATAGAGAGCCTTCCTGACTTTGCAGACATAGTCCGGATGCTTTTCAGAGACAAAACCAAGCGGCTGATCCATGAAGATGTCCTTGTCAATCTCTCCGTAAAGAAAGGCATTCTTCACATCGAGTTGCCACAACCTCCATCCATTGCTAGCAGCCAAGGCGATCACCACTCTTACTAAAGTCATCTTCGCAACTGGACTGAATGTCTCCTCATAGTCTTCTCCATACTGCTGTGAGAATCCTCTAGCGACCAGGCGAGCCTTGAAACGATCAATGCTCCCATCAGCCTTCTTCTTCAACTTATACACCCACTTGCAAGTAACCGGAGTAATGCCATCAACCTTGGGCACAAGGTCCCAGGTTTCATTCTTCTTCAGAGCATCAATCTCTTCCTTCATGGCACCTTCCCACTCCTTCACTTCAGTGGCCTCGTTGAAGTTTGCAGGCTCTCGCTCATCCAGAGGACCTGCAAAGAAGCAGGAGACAAAGCTCACTGCATTCTCATCACAGTACCGAGCTGGTGGCTTAACCACCCTTTTCGATCTCCGAAGAATCGGCTCCTTGCTCACGGCTTCCGTTGCTTCTTCAGGCTCCACTCCTACCTGGGGCAAGCATTGAGCAGTGCTCCCCCTGCTTCCTGAGCCAGAAGGCTCAGCCTCGGAGTTAGAAGCAACAGGAGCTGCTGGTGAAACAGCAAGCTCCTCTTCCAAGCCTTCAGCAACCACCACCGGTGCTTCATCAACCTTGCTACTTCCGGTTAGCTCCACCGAGCCACCTCCATATGACGTCAGCTCATCAAAGACAACGTCTCTTGATACCACGAACTTCTTCGTCATAGGGTCCATGCATTTCCATCCCTTCTTCCGCTCATCGTAGCCAACAAAGACAAGTTTCCTTGCCTTCGCATCCAGCTTTGTCTGTGAAGCATCCGGGACATGCATGTAGCAAGTTGAACCAAACACTCTAAGGTGTCCAACACTCGGCTTATCCTTCAGCAACAGCTCAATAGGAGTCTTCATGTTGATAGGGCTGAGTGGCATCCGGTTGATAATATAAACAGCACAAGACATCCCCTCCGCCCAAAAGGACCTTAGGATCTCTTTCGCATGAAGCCAGCATTTGCAGGTCTCCGTCAGATGACGGATCTTCCGCTCCGCTACCCCATTTTATTGTGGAGTGTGAGCACAAGTAAGCTCTCGTTGTATCCTGTGATTCCTGCAGAAGTTAGAAAACTCGGAGGAAACAAACTCACCCCCGTTATCAGTTTAAGCTTCTTAATCCGCAAGCCAAGCCGGCCTCCTACCAACTCCTTGAACTCCACAAACAAACGGAAGGCTTTCGACTTCTCCTTTAATAAGTACACCCAAGTATACCTTGAGTAGTCATCAACCAAGATGTTGAGATTATATTATCCAGCAGGACACGTGTGTGTGGGACCGCATGTTTGGGCTTTCCCCATCGCGTTCCAGGTCTGGGTGTTGACCCCGGTGGGCCCCCCTTGTGTGGCGGAATATCCCCGCGGTCCTGCGGTTGGGGTTAGTCCCACATCGCCTGCAGCAGGCGATCCTTTGTGTTTATGTACCCCTGTCTCCTCTTACCATTACCTCGGGGTTTTGGGAAGATGTGTGGTGACGGGTGGTTTCCACATGGTATCAGAGGGAGGTTGTCCTGCTGCGGGAGTGTGTTGAGATTATATTATCCAGCAGGACATGTGTGTGTGGGACTGCATGTTTGGGCTTTCCCCATCGCGTTCTAGGTGTGGGTGTTGACCCCGGTGGGCCCCCCTTGTGTGGCAGAATATCCCCGCGGTCCTGTGGTTGGGGTTAGTCCCACATCGCCTGCAGCAGGCGATCCTTTGTGTTTATGTACCCACGTCCCCCCTTACCATTACCTCGGGGTTTTGGGAAGATGTGTGGTGACGGGTGGTTTCCACACAAGACAAGCATATATCTGCTTCCACCAAGGCTGGCAGTAACCGTCGGTCCCATCAGGTCGCCATGAATACACTCCAATGGTTTCTTGCTCCTTGTTTGTGATTTATCAAACGGAAAGCGATGTGCCTTACCGTATTAACAGATCGCACAAACATGCCCATCACCAAAGGAGGACAACTTCGGCAACCCCCTCACCAGACTTCTACTAGCCATTGCCTTCAGCTTGTCCATGTCAACATGCCCCAGCCTCTCATGTCAGATAGCAGCACTATCATTGGCTCTCATTCTATCAACATAAGAATTGGTGGCAAGAACAAACAAGTTCTTCACCCTCCTCCCAACATGAGCAACATCAGCCTTAACCGCTGATACGTTACGAAGGAACCTCACGTCTGTTGGCCCAAATAGAACGTGATACCCAGCGTCCATCACATTGGTCACCGAGAAGAGGTTCTTCTTCATGCCCGGCACGTGATACACACTCCTTAACGTGAGTGGCCCCTGATCACTACCCAAAGACACGACACCCTCTTTCTCTACTACATAAACAGTATTATCAGCAGTGATAATAGCTTCATTACCTGAGTACGCCTGCATGGAGGTGAACTTCGACTTGTCTCCGGTGAGGTGATGACCACACCCGGAGTCCACGATTCACTCGCTGTTAAAGTCCTCAGCAGACAAGGCCCGGACACAAGTGCCTGTCATAAAAGCTCCGCCCCATCCTGCTTCTTCACTTCTCGAGCAAGCTTCCTCCTTTCCCGCAGCATGCCCAGGCTGCAGTTTGACCTTGCAGTCCCGCTTGAAGTGCCCTCGCTGATGACACTGGTAGAACTTCAAATTCTTCTTTCAGTCCTTAGGAGCATTGCTCCTCTCCGGCTGATTTGAAGATGAAGTCTCCTTCTCACCAACGACCTGCACCTTCTTCTTCTTCTTCTTCCCTTCCCATCCTTTCTTCTTGCCTAAGAAGAGAGCTTCGCTGCCTTCCTGATTCAGGTTCACTCTAGCCATCTGCCTTGCCAAGCTCTCCTGCGATGCAAGCAGATTCTTCCAGCTCCAGCAAAGACGGCTGAGTAGCCCACCCTTGAACAGATGTGACAAAGGCCACATACTCCTTCTGCAAGCCGCGGATAATGTGCCTTTTCATCTCATCCTCAGAGATAGGCTCATCAGGATCCAGTGCCGACAGCTCAGCACACAAGCTCTTCATCTTTAAGAAGTACTTGGAGATGGAAAGGTCTCCCTGAGTTGCCCTGGCCAACTCATTCTCCAGGAACTGAAGTCGCGCCACATTCTTCCTATTGAACAGCTCATCAATGGTTGTCCAAATATCAGTAGCCGACTCACATCCAATGATGTGATCAAACAGTTCCGGAGACACGGCTCTCTTCAGAATGAACTCCGCCTTAGCATTTGTTCTTCTCCAGAGCCTAACCTGCTCAGCAGTACCGAAAGCAGCAGTGACTTCCTGCCTGTCGTCACCACTGACGACTTCCCACAGCTACTCGCCAAGAAGATAACTCTTCATGCACGACTTCCACTTCTTGAAGTTAGTCGGCGTTAAGAGTTCAATGCCCAGACCTCTTGCAAAACTCCCTTCCATTGCAACATCTGTTGGCACCCTTTCAGAAGCTCCGAGCAACAACACAGGTTGAGCACCACTCAATCACTGAGTAACAACACTGGCTGACTCCCACTCACGTAACTGAACCTCGCTCTGATACCATGTTAAATTTTCTCAACGTGGTCAGCAAGATAGCCCAAACGCCAAATTAATATCTTCGGAACTACCCAGTTCTCACGTTGAACCAGCGGAAAACCAAGGAACAAGGGTTAATCCCAACAAACAATAGAAGCACAAGCAGGTCTTTTATTCATTCACTTCTTTACAACACGAGGCATACATAGCGAGACATGATTTCGCTAGTATAACAGCTGTAAATAGAAAGCACCAAAAAACAAGCCGGGCGGACAGCACCGGAGTCCGCCGAGACCGCCGAGACCGCCGAGATCGCCGCGTCCGCTGAGATCGCCTGCACTTAGCTGCAGTCCGCCGAATAGCCACGGAGTCCGTCGAAGCTGCGAGGCCGCGCGGACACACCGTTATTCGTCACCTGCTAAAGCTGAACTGAGGAACACCCCCTACCCGCCTGAAGCCGGCGGACAGGTTATTGAAGCTGGCAAAGATGAAATAGAGCTGACAAGCCGCAGAGCGACCTCGTGCTGAATCCGCAGAGACAGCACACTTCCAAGTACTTGACCGAAGTCACAGCCAAACTCCTGGCTCCTTGAAGCAAACCGCGCGACCTGCACACAGCAAACGTCAGCACTGAAATAATCCGCGCGGACAGACAAACTCAGACCGCAGCTCCTTGCACAACCCAACTTACTGTTCACTCAAGTTACTGTTGACCTTCCATGGGGGTCCTATTTATAGGCGAGGTGAGGAGTGTGGTCACCGCCCTAGAGATAGAGACACCGCCCCAGCCCGCACGATAGTAAAACACCGTCCGCCGAGTCCACAAGGACTTAGCCGGATACCAAGGAAAACCTCCAGGAGCAAGGCAACATTGGCGAACCCTCTCCAGTCCGCCTAAGCTATGCGGACAAGGCATCAGCCCGCAAAGCTTTCGACCACTACAGGACAACAATCCCCCTCCAATGGCAGTCCGCCCAAACCCGAGGTAGTCCGCAAGACTCACCTCAATCTGCCACAAGTCCACGACCAAAGGCAGATAGCAACAGTCCGCCCGGTCATAGCGGACTTGGCGGATACGGCGGACACCATGATCTTGGCACAGAGTGTGACCAAGTCCAAAAGCCATCAAAGGCCAGTGCGAGTATGGCGGACGCAAACACCCGTCCGCTAAACACCAAAGCACAGACCTCCAGCAGTCCGCAAACTCCTTTCACTCCTGCCCCATCGCAGCAGCCTTCCCCGGACTCCAAAACCAGTCCGCCAATCGATCTCCACAGCAAAGCACCTGCTGTAACACCAGAGCTCGACAAGGCATCAGCCAAGCTCTAAGCTCAGTCCGCAACAGCCCATACCGCGGACACATCAGTCCGCAAGCTTCCCGCTCAGAAGACAGCCGGGTTCCACTAGACTTTCCACCAGGCCGCATATCAAAGTCCGCCCAGTCCGCCTAGTCCGCCAATGCTGTCCGCCCAGGCCTCACGGCCTGTGCCGTCAACCACTTCCACTTCACAAATTTCAACAATTTCCTGACAACCAAGTGCTAGAAATACAATCTGCAAACACAACAATAACCAGTCACTAAACCTTACAGCGCGATTAGAAAAACTTAACCGCCGAGTTTAACCCGAGCTTCAGTTCTTACAGTTTATGTTATTTATGACGATGTCAACACCCCTATTTATAATCAGGTGGGAAGATATCATCACCACCCAGAGGGATAGAGTAACCAACAGTGACATGACAGCTAGCAGCACCAATCCGCCTAACATGCGGACTGCCCACACCAAACCGCGTGTGAGGTTAACTCCACCTGTCTGCACAGCTATGCGGACAATATCTTTAGTCCACATAGAAGCTCCGAGCAACAATACAGGTTGAGCACCACTCAATCACTGAGTAACAACACTGGCTGACTCCCGCTCACGCAACTGAACCTCGCTCTGATACCATGTTAAATTTTCTCAACGTGGTCAGCAAGATACCCAAACGCCAAATTAATATCTTCGGAACTACCCAGTTCTCACGTTGAACCAGCGGAAAACCAAGGAACAAGGGTTAATCCCAACAAACAATGGAAGCACAAGCAGGTCTTTTATTCATTCACTTCTTTACAACACGAGGCATACATAGCGAGACATGATTTCGCTAGTATAACAACTATAAACAGAAAGCACCAAAAAACAAGCCGGGCGGACAGCACCGGAGTCCGCCGAGACCGCCGAGACCGCCGAGATCGCCGCGTCCGCTGAGATCGCCCGCACTTATCTGTAGTCCGCCGAATAGCCACGGAGTCCGCCGAAGCCGCGAGGCCGCGCGGACACACCGTTATTCGTCACCTGCTAAAGCTGAACTGAGGAACACCTCCTACCCGCCTGAAGCCGGCGGACAGGTTATTGAAGCTGGCAAAGATGAAACAGAGCTTACAAGCCGCAGAGCGACCTCGTGCTGAATCCGCAGAGACCGCACACTTCCAAGTACTTGACCGAAGTCACAGCCAAACTCCTGGCTCCTTGAAGCAAACCGCGCGACCTGCACACAGCAAATGTCAGCACTGAAACAATCCGCGCGGACAGACAAACTCAGACCGCAGCTCCTTGCACAACCCAACTTAATGTTCACTCAAGTTACTGTAGACCTGCCAGGGGGGTCCTATTTATAGGCGAGGTGAGGAGTGTGGTCACCGCCCTAGAGATAGAGACACCGCCCCAGCCCGCGCGATAGTAAAACACCGTCCGCCGAGTCCACAAGGACTTAGCCGGATACCAAGGAAAACCGCCAGGAGCAAGGCAACATTGGCGAACCCTCTCCTGTCCGCCTAAGCTATGTGGACAAGGCATCAGCCCGCAAAGCTTCTGACCACTACAGGACAGCAATCCCCCTTCAATGGCAGTCCGCCCAAACCCGAGGCAGTCCGCAAGACTCACCTCAATCTGCCACAAGTCCACGACCAAAGGCAGATAGCAACAGTCCGCCCGGTCATAGCGTACTTGGCGGATACGGCGGACACCATGATCTTGGCACAGAGTGTGACCAAGTCCAAAAGCCATCAAAGGCCAGTGCGAGCATGGCGGACGCAAACACCCTTCCGCCAAACACCAAAGCACAGACCGCCAGCAGTCCGCAAACTCCTCGCACTCCTGCCCCATCGCAGCAGCCTTCCCCGGACTCCAAAACCAGTCCGCCAATCGATCTCCACAGCAAAGCACCTGCTGTAACACCAGAGCTCGACAAGGCATCAGCCAAGCTCTAAGCTCAGTCCGCAATAGCCCATACCGCGGACACATCAGTCCGCAAGCTTCCCGCTCAGAAGACAGCCGGCTTCCACTAGACTTTCCACCAGGCCGCACATCACAGTCCGCCCAGTCCGCCTAGTCCGCCAATGCTGTCCGCCCAGGCCGCACGGCCTGTCCCGTCAATCACTTCCACTTCACAAATTTCAACAGTTTCCTGACAACCAAGTGCTAGAAATACAATCTGCAAACACAACAATAACCAGTCACTTAACCTTACAGCGCGATTAGAAAAACTTAACCGCCGAGTTTAACCCGAGCTTCAGTTCTTACAGTTTATGTTATTTATGACGATGTCAACACCCCTATTTATAAGCAGGTGGGAAGATATCATCACCACCCAGAGGGATAGAGTAACCAACAGTGACATGACAGCTAGCAGCACCAATCCGCCTAACATGCGGACTGCCCACACCAAACCGCGTGTGCGGTTAACTCCACCTGTCTGCACAGCTATGCAGACATCTTTAGTCCACATAGACTTGAGTAGATAATCAAACAGTCACGCGACCTGAACCTTAACTACGCCAAGCGCCGGTCTCCGCGGTATCCCAAACCATGACTGCACAGTCCGTGATTAGCAAAGGCTAACCGCACATTGATACCCCAAGGAACCTGCTAAGACAGATCACAAGAACATCCATAGTCATGAACATGGTTATTCGACAACCCTATCTGCGCTAACCGTGCGCGGTTTTGGCAGTCTATGCGGTCAGCACCATCTTGACCGCCCACTTGCTAATTCAATAAAATTCAACACTCTCACTTGAAGTGGGAAATAGAAGTCAGCCCGAGCAGTCCCCGTGACCGTATAAACGGTCCCTTCGACAGCGACTTTATGAAGATTTCAGCAACATTGTCCTAGGTCTGCACGTATTTCACCGTCAGAGATCCCTTCAACACCTTCTCCTCGTAGCCCCTCAGTTTTCACCAATTATAGCTCTTTGAGGGCTACTACTCAGCGGTAGTACATGTGTCAGTGGTAGAGTGGCCAATTTATTTGGCATAACTCTCTGTGAGCTATCGCACGGCGGTAGCGATACCGCATGGTGGTAGTGGCTATTCGTCGTAAGCGTTTCGATGACTCGATGCTTCACCAACCGCCCGGCGGTAGTGTGGTACCGCGCGGCAGTAGTACAACAATTACGACGGTGGGCTTGCCGTAGAAGCCACTGATACCTTCTTACCGCGCGGCGGTAACGCTCTTTTCAAAGAGGCGTTTTGAATCAGGACCGTTCGCCGCAATCCAACGGTGAGTTGTGTTTTCTGCTAGTTTAAGTCCGGGAAATGAGGAGTTATTTCTCATTCTAACCTAAGTCATTCTCTTTCTAAGAGGTAGAGAGAGGGGAGAGCAAGGAAGAGGAAGGAGTAGGAGTTTCTGCCATTGTTGGAGCGTCGGAGCTCCGAAACACGAGCCGAGTTCGGATCCGCGGAGGCGAGTCTGTTATAGTCATTTTCATCTGGCTAGTTTCTCTTTCATGGCGCTGAAATGAACATCAAGGGTAACGATCTCCCTTTTTGGACATATGAAGTCCTCTGTTTTGGCATATAAGGGTAGACGCTCCACGAGCACGTGGAGGTGGCTCTACCGACGGGTTGATCAGTTGTATCCTCGTAACTTTGCATTTAGAATCTGGAATTGAAGTACTGAATAGACATGTTGTCTGAAGCCCATGTGGACAGGTTGGTCTGTATTGGTGATGATTATTTTGCAAGCCGTAGAATACTCTGTTGTAAACGTATAATTTACAGAGTTACGAGGTGTGCAGGTTGCTACAGTGAGAGTGCTGGAGTAGTTCTCCAAGAAAACCCCGGTTTAGGGGAAGAAACGACAGTCTGTCCCCTACTACGCGGCAGTAGCGCTACTGCCAGCGGTAGCTCCCAATGAGAAATGTTTGTGAGGCTTGTCTCTTGAAGACTCGGGGGTCATTGTGTTGAGCTGAGAGCCTGAAGGGCCCAGCTTTGGTGGTCGCGAGTGCCAGCCTTGGAATATAACGTGGTTATATATGTTTGGTGTTATGAGAAAGGGGAAGCTGACCCGCGTCATTGTTGTTAATTAGCACGACGATCTGAGCAACGAGAAAGAGTTGAAATGTACCCACACTATGACGTTCGGCTAAACAGGCATAAAGTACATGGCAGTTGTCGTTGGCAGAAGAGAGTAGTGAATTTAGGCCAGGCTAGTAATGATCAAGTGAGTCCGTCCAGTCTGGGACTGAGGACGGTGTTGGGAATCGTAAAGATCACTATATGGGTGTTTTGATACGAGCGATTGTCGTGATGGAAAAGGTGGGACCATGGGTGTTTCTGGTACACCGATAATGTGTCATGAGTGCACGGGACGTTTGACCGGTCAAGCCATCATCTGTGTTGGTTGGTGCTTAAGTTGCACTTTCGCATATATTGTGTTCATGCTAATTGTTGCAGGGAAGGAACACCGCCACCCCAGTTGAGGGGTGGGGTTGTTATAATTTGGTCAGCTAATGTTGATCGTTGCTTTGTTTGTCACCTTTGGTATAGAATGCTTTTGTGTAGGTGCAGCTGAGCTAAGTGGGAAGTAGTGGGCTGAAGCCTTATTTGCTGTTCCGGCCCTCGAAGGCCAAGCAAAGTGTGTTTTTATTATTTCATGTGGAGCCGTCCTACGTGCCGATGCCTGTAAAACACTTATTATTGAGAAAACAGCTGTAGGCCCTTAAAGCCAGGATTTTTTGTGTATTTTGTTAATCATTTCTACTTTTGCTTAGTGGACATTCTCATGGTTGGGTTCTTAATATTTTAAATACTTTCGCTAGAATGCACTCTGAGTTAGGATACGCGTTTGGATTGGTCTCAATACGTAACTCGGCTAACTATCTGTGGAATATAGTGTGGGCCCTGACCGGACCTTCTGTTATATTCTATGTGACAGATGAGGGTGTTACACTCCCGAACAAAATGATGCTCGATCTCGATTTGTTTTGTCTAGACGTGACAAACTGAATTGGTAACCAAATTGAAAGCACTCTCGTTTTCACTGTGTAACAAAGTAGGACCTCGCACCTCCTCATGGATGTCCGCCACCCATCTCCTCAGTCAAAAGGCTTCCAGAGCTGCTAAGGCAGACGCCTTGTAATCTGTTTCAGTGATAGAGACGGACATACAATCCTGCTTCTTGCTACACCATAAGATAAATACTGATCTGCACATGAAGGCATAACAAGATGTCGACTTTCGATTGTCTGTATCTCCCTCATAATCATCATCTGTGTAACTATGTAGGTTGAAGTTTGTGTTCCTCTCATAAAAGAGAGTCATATCTGAGGTGGACTCCACATATTTCAAGATTCTCTTTGCCGCCACAAGATGAGGTTTTTGCGACTCCTACATATATCGACTTACTCGGGCCACAACATAAGCAATATCCAACATCGTAATCGTCAGATATATCAGGCTCCCAACTAGAGCCCGAAAAACCAAGGGATCTAGAAGATCCCTTGCCTCATCACATCAAAGTTTAAAATCAACCTTCAGTAGAGTAAAGTTGTTTTTCCCTCCTGCATGCTGAATCGCTTCAAGATCCACTCTGCATAGACTTTTTGGGAAACGAGCACATCACTCTTTTTCCTCTCGACCTCGAGAACAAGGAAATGACAAAGCTCCGAAAGATCCTTCATCTCGAATCTGATAGCTAGCTCTGCCCTGAGCCTAGCTACCTCCTCTTCTGAGTTCCTCATGACGATCATATCGTCAACATACAGCAGTACCAAGACTTGAAGCTCCCTCATCTTCTTTACAAACAGGCTTGAATAAGAATCTGAGGCAAAGTATCCGCAGAACTAGTGGTATTCTGCAATATTTTCATACCATGCCCGAGGCACCAGCCATAAAGGGCTTTCTTTTATTTATAGACATGCTCTGGATGTTCTTCAGATATATATCCATATGGCTGGACTATGAAGATATACATGTCAATCTCTCCGTAAAGAAAATCATTCTTTATGTCAAACTGTCAAATCTTCTATTTTTGGCAACCCGTCAATGCAAACACCACTCGTACTAAAGTCATTTTGCCACCGAATTAAACATCTCCTCGTAGTCTTCTCTATACTGCTGGTAGAACCCTCGAGCTACAAGACAAGCCATGTACAGCTCGATGCTCCCGCTAGCCGTATTCTTGAGTTTATAAACTCACTTGCAGGTAACATGAGTCATGTCATTGACCTTGGGCACAAGATCCCAAGTCCCATTCTTCATAATGGCGACTATCTCCTCATCCATGACATTTTCTCACTCTTTAATCCTAGTGGCATTCTCAAAGCATGATGGATCCCGCTCATCTAGAGAACATGCAAAGAAACATGAGATAAAGCTCACCATGTTCTCATCCATGTACCGAGCTACTGGAATAATGGTCCTCTTCGAACTCCGCAAGACATGAACCTGTATAACATCCCGACTTTTATTGGGTTACTAAAACCCTAATAGACGCAATAAAAGTGACCTGAATCTCTACCCAAGGCCTAAAAGAGGTGGGCGGTGATATGACCATTTTGAGTTCTGTTACAATCTGAGGTCTTATGCCGAATATGACCATTTTGAGTTTGTAGCGCACCACAACGTGCATTTTTTTGATTTTGAGTGAATAAACTCTGATTTGACCCCGGTCGGTCGCATTGGATTTATATGATCAATACAAGGTCAACAGAGTTCGTCCCGATCAATTTCGATATCAAATGGTCAAACCAAGCCTTATTGTGCACTGAAAATCGTACACGCATATATTATACCGCAATACCCATACATTGACCAGTCTCCTGATGATATGGACTTACTTTGACTTTGACCAACATGAGGAACCCACTAGAGGGTTTACTTTTGTCAAAAGTCCGCTAAAACCGATATTTGGAAATTTTCCCATAGTGGGCTTTTCAAGCTTGAAGTGTTTGGAGGATTTTTGAGCGCCTTTTCTTTAAAAGTAATTCTCGGGCATTCGAGCGAATTGGAAGATGAAGAGTATGAGCTATGAGTAGAACAATGCCCAACCGTGACTCGAGTGTAGATTTTTCCCCTTATTTTGAAATGACTTTCAAGTTTGAAGTTTGAGGAAAATCAGGCTTCCCAAAAAGATGCCCGGAGTTGGTCCGACTCGAGCAACTATGTTGGCTATTAGGGCTGAGCATATTATTCATAACTCGAAAGTCGCTCGAAAATCGTTCGAAAATTGAGCCGAATCGGAATCGGTTAAAATTGATTCAACTCAATTTGAGTCGATTCAATTTGACTCCAATCTGATTTCGAGTTGATTTTGAGCCAACCCTGAATCACTCGAAATATGATTCGAATCAACTCGAATTAATTTTAAAAATTATGTATTTATTAATATATTCTTATTTTAAGATTAAAAATAACAAAATTTAAAGTTAAATAAAAATAATGAAGGTTTAAGTGTTTCATTCGCTAAATTTATAAGTTGCTCAATTTAATTTTGAGTGAACTAGGAATAAAATGAAAAATTGCTCAATTTTGAGCCGACATGACTCAATTTTGAGCCAATTTGATTCGATTTCGAGCCGTGTTTGAAAGGCGCAACTGAACTAATATCGGACTTTAATAATTTGTGAAACTCAAAAGAAGCTTTCTAAAAACATAAATTACATTGAACATTTCTCAAGTGAACAGAGATAAAACTGAACTTCTCCTATGAATGGAGATGAAACTGAACTTTTCTCCAATGAACGGAGATGAAACTGAACTTTTCTCCTATGAACGGAGATGAAAGTGAAGCCTCCTGAGAATGGAGTGATTGGACTACTAACCTTTTTCTTTATTTTATTTTATTTTATTCCAGTCTTGTAATGATCTTGTTCTTTTATTACTTTCAATTCAGTTCTTTTTTTTATTACTTATTCAGTCTTGTACTGCTCTAGTTTCTTTTATTACTTTCAGTTCAGTACTTTCTTTTTAGTACTTCTCTAGTCTTATACAGGTCCAATTTTTTTTATTACTTTATTCAGTTCTTTCTTTTCAAGTATTACTAGTCTTGCAGTAGTTCAGCTCTTTTCAATAATTTATTTACAGTTTTTTGTTCTGTACTATTCCAGTTTCGTATTGGTCCAGTTTACTTCAGCACTTTATTCAGTACGTTAAGTTCAGCACTTCAATTCTACAGCCATTTCTAACAGTATTTTATTACCGCATTTAAATTACTGCAAATTATTATTTCAACATTATTAGCATGGGTCCTTATCTGACGTGCAATTAGTTTTTAATAGAGCATTAGTTAGGGATAACCGAGAGTCAAGACATTCCTCTAGGGTTAGCCCAAAATAATGTGCTCTCATGCTTGTAGGACTACTTGTTGATTATTGAGCGGCATGTTGTTTTAAAAAGACCGCTTACCCAAATTATTTAATATCAAGCAGGTCAGGCCGCTGCAGACCCGGTCTGTACTAGCAAATTATTTAAATTGAAATGTTTGTAAATTACGTGCGGTGAAATATGGAGGGCCATTCACTTTCACAAACTGTTCATATCGGTACGGAAGGTCAATGGCTCATGACAATAATGAGATATGTACCATGGTTGACTGACTGTTTTATTTTTCCCGTTGGGTTCTCTCCACTTGTCGGCCTAAATTTTTGCTGGATGTCACTCACATCCAAAAGTACACTTAGTTGTATCCTAGGGCCTGGGTAGTGTGGTACAACCACACCCAGAAGTGGTAGGACTGGTTACTGTCACCAACGGACACATCGTTGAGGCCCGTTGGGTTCGTTACCCTACTTGTAGAGAAGCGGTCCAATCTATGCCGATATAATGGGTGCGCGCGTGTTTGAATATATGTAATGTGCGTGAGTTTGAATATCTACGGTGTGCACAGTTTGAATACTTGCGGTGTGCGCGGTTTTGAATACTTGTGGTGTGCGCGGGTTTGAACACATGTGGTGTGTTAGCGGGCTTTGAATACTTGTAGCGTGATTATAGTGTGTGAGTACTTGTTGGTTGTGACAGCTAGTTGTGCACCTTTTTTGAATAACTGATGTTTATGCTTCTACTTTCCAGTTATTTTTTGTTACACTCTTTTAGATATTTAATCCTAGCATATGAAATGAAAATGCACTATATTGAAATGTTGCTGCTAACTCTCTTTTGCTTCGGCTATTAACTTATTGTTGGGTGTGTAAGCTCGTTCTTAGGATATGGATCTAGGGAGGAGATGTGTTTCCACTTAGCTCGATGAATAACAGTTATTTTAATAACCGTTCATAGGAGACAGAGCACCATAAAGTCCATATGTCGCATGATAGCGTACCAACAGATATGACTACCGGAGTAGAGGCACCCCCATCATCCCCAAACTTCCAAAATGTGAGTTTTTGGAGCACGAGGCATGAGAGAAAGAGAGAGAGAGAGAGAGAGTTCTAATAGTAGATATTATGGATTCCACAGGCACGCTTGTATAAACAGTGGTTGTTGAAGCCAAATATGACCTCAACGGGAGTTCGAAGAAAAGGGGGTGCAGCCAAAACCTACTTCTCTCAAGTCTCAACCCTCGACTGGATTCAAAGGACCTAAGACTGACTCAAAGCCTCAGCAGGGAGGTCCCACCTCACACCCAGAAGATCTCTGAGAGCTTCCCCTCCAAAGCCAAAGCTGGGCTAGGAGCTCCTCAGAAAGCACTGGAACCTGAGAGATAATGACAGCTTGCCTTCTAAAGAGTCCTTATGGGTCTATTTATAGCATCGTGCTGACCTGAAATTACTGAAAAACCCCCAGTTAGTCTGCAGATAGCCGAATCCCGCTGTTTTTCTGAGGGCACAGAGGTAAATTCGCAAGAGGGCAATTAGGACATTTTACCCAAGGCCCTGAGACTCACTCGGCGAGAGCTGAGCCGATGACCTCCTGTCCAGAGCCTGGCGCGAATGCTCTCGCCTGCTTACAGGCGAGAGCCTTTTGAGATCGGAGCTGGGCGCAAGCGCAAACGTTCCCGCGCTGGCCGCGCTCGACGACCTTGGCCCGCTGTTCTCCGTTCGACGATTCGGTTGCGCTCGCCGATCTTCGATCGACAATCTGGCGCGATCGCTCCCGCCAACTTGGGCGAGATCTCCTTTAGGGCGGGAACTCCTTCGGCTAGCCCAATTGTGACCATTGTGCCTCCTGGTCTGACTCAGCGAATATGGGGTTGTACACAATCCCCGCTCTTTTTGAGCTAGCTCTGCGCTCGAAAAGACACGTCCAACCCAAAAATATTCGCTGAGCACGTGTCAACATCAGGGAATCTTTTGGTGGGCCGTACGGTGTCTATAAATACGTGTGCTGATAGACGGCCATAACACTTCCCTCGAGTCGTCATTCTTCGCCTGAGCTCTCGCCTCCTCTCGCGATGCCTTCCAAGAGCGCCGACAAACCGCTTCCGCAGGATCTGCAAGACCGCATCAACGCGGCACAGGCGCGAGCCAGGGCTAACAGCGCCCTGGTTGCCCCATGGCTAGCGAGACAGTCGTCGACCGCTGAGCCTTCTCTGCCCAAGAAGAAAAAGAAGATGGCGAAGGCGGTTCAGCGGGACCTGCCCCACGAGAACAGGAGCCCTCCTACCCCAACCCCTAGCCGCGCGGGCGACCCTTCGCCGCGGAAGGTATGCTCGATTTGCCAATTATTGAAAACACCAGCTGCTCAGTAGTTGATGTGATATCTCTCGCAGGAGACGGTCCCCGATGCTGTCGCGTCCCCGCACGAAGTCTTGGATCCATCCTCTCGCCACCCCGAGGATCAACCACGGGTTTCGGAGGTGGCTCCTCCACCTGAACCGATCACTGCAGGTAACTGTTTCCCTCTCGTCCTTAACTCAAATTTTTGAATGCTGAACTGTCTTCTCGCAGCGCCAGTTTTCGCACCGTCGGGTCTCGCCACCCGGGAGAGCGGGGCGAGGGCTGCGAATCAGCCTGCCCTTGCGGTTGATTCCTCTCTACCGGCGGGAGGAAATACTGCCGAATCTTCTGCGCCTCCGTTAGACGTCAGCCATCCTGCGGGAGAGGAGACCCCCCCCCCCCCCCCCGCTCCCGACCAAACCAGGATTACCATTCGCAAAAGTTACCCCCCCCCCCCCCGGAAAAGGAAAGCCAATCCACCTACTCTTTGGAGCTGGGGGGGGCTGGGCCTTCTCGCCTGCCGTCGACCGGGGGGCCTCGTCATGCTACAGGTATATGGAAATTTTATCACAGCAATTCTCTAGCTCTCGCTATAGCAGGGATTTTTGTTTTGCCAGGGGACATGGGCTCGCGGCTCGGAGCTGAGGAAGAAGAAGAAGAAAGAGAGGGGGAAGATGGCGAGAGCTCCCCCTTCCCTTCGTCTGATGAGATGGAGGAGATCCTGACCGTGTCAGGGGCGCTAAGAGACGGGGGAAGAAGGTTGTCGCCGTCCTATCCAAGCTTATCCGGCGAGAACGGGTCCGCGACCTCGCGGCAAAAGAGTTTCGCCAATCAGTGGAAAAGAGGCTAGAGACTCTGGAGCGGGATTATCTTATCGGCGAGATGGACCGGCCGGGGGGGGCTACCGCCGGATCCTCACCCGAAAGGTGCATCGAGCGAATCCGGGATCTGTCACGCCGGGTCGACCTGGGATGCACTGTTCTGTCGTCCTACTTCAACCTGCAGGCGCCCCCCCCCCCCCCCCCCCCCCGGACCAAGCTGCGGGAGCAAGGGAAATGGCGGTAGGAGCAAGGGAAATGGCGGTGGGAGCCTTATTGAACCGCGAGACCTCCCCTTCTCTTCCCCGGACCTTCCCCTTCCCAGATGTACCCTTATTCATTCACTGGAACTGTAGCTAATAATTCTGCACTTATCGCTTACTTTTATCCAGTTCTCGCTCAGCGAGAGCAATAACTCTGTACTTATTGCTTTTTATTATTATACGTGCATATGTTATTGTCATGGGCTCTTGGTTGGCGAGAGCTACCTTGCTTCTGCCTATCTTGCTTGTCGTACGTCATCTCACAACGCTTGCGCTAATCATTCGGTCAATCAGTCACTATCAAACTTGGGCGGGAAAACGAAGCGTCGCTGACCTAGGATGTGCCGGCTGTACCCCCGCCGCCTTTTTGAAAACAGTCATCATGATCACGGTTTTCTATAAATATGGAAGCTCATCTACCACATTCATTTCTCTGATCCCAATCTCTCTCCTCTTCTCTTGCTTTTGCGGTCTCACCAAAGCTCTCGCTTGTCTCCGCCTTCTCCTTCCGTTCTCGCCTTCTTCTTGAAGCTCTCGCCTTCTTCTTGAAGCTCTCGCCTTCTTCTTGAAGCTCTCGCCTTTAAACTCTTCATCACGATGCCAGGCGGAGGTGAGGGACGATCCAACTGTGCGGAAGCTTTTCAGAAGCACCTTTTTCCTTCCTGCACTCTCACCGTGGATGAGTTCAACCTAATCCAGACTCGCCACGTTCCCGCCGGCTTCACCGCGCGGAACCCAGGCAACCATGAGAAGGTAAACACCACGAGGGAGGGGGAGCTCACCATCCCCTTGGAGCACTTCGAGGTGGGATTCTGCCTCCCGCTGTGGCCCGAGATGCGCCAGGCCCTCCGGTACTATGAAGTGGTTCCCGCGCAACTGAACCCAAATTCGGTTGCGATTCTCGTGGCTTTCATATGTTACATGCGATCCGAGAGGATCGAGTTCAGCCTACCAATCTTCCGCAAGCTATTCACTTTTCGCGCCAAAGGAGGGGTGGTCTTCTTCTCTGGACAACTGCTCAAGACGATCGGTCTCGCCAACAAGCACCATCACAGGGGCGAGAGGTTCATCTTTGTTTCCGGCGACTTCGGGAACGTGCCTCTCGCACCCATCCAATACGAGGATGCCTCCTACAAGCCCCCCTCCTTGGGCTCACGCGAGAGCGCCCTCCTTGAGTTCTTTGGAACCAAGGACTTCGACGTCCTCTACCTTCGGCGAGACGTTGATTCACTCCTCCCAGTGCTCCCGGGCGAAGGTAAGGTCTCGCCTTTACTTTGCTAATCCATGTCTTTTTCAAGGTTTGAGTTTAGTATTGTCACTTTCGCAGGAGAGCGCGAGATCCCCTTACGCCAACCCTTCGACGAGGCTCGCGCTGGTGGGAGCCAACCTCCAAAAGACCCGCTGGCTCTCGCAAAGGCCGCTGCACAAGCTTGCCGGAAAGAGTCGGACCCGCCTCCTTCAAGTGGTGCCGGGAAGCGAAAGCCCGGCGCCCCTGCGCCTCAACCAATCAAGAGACCCAAGACAACGGATACCGAGAAGGGCAAGGCTGTTATGGTGTCGCCCTCCCAACCTCTCCCTGCAGGCCGCTCCTTTGAGGAGATCTCGCAGGCTGTCAGCGAGATCGCAGCCACCAGGGGCGGCCCTGAGGCCCCTGCCGAGAACCCTCCGGCCCCTGGTGCTGCAGAGGGCGAGGGTATTGCCGCCGAGACAGCCGGCCAGCCCCTGTCTGGAGAGGTGTCGCAGGGCCACCGCAATTTTGGTCTCGGCATGAGGTTCCTGGACGCGGAGAACAAACCGCTGCTACAGTGGGATCCCGACGCCAACAAGGTCTCAATCTCATCCCTCTTGCCCAGCTGGGCAGAGTGAGACGAGCTTACCAGCGAGGCTTTCTCCTTAGGTTACAGCCACTACAGCCGGGAGGATGCCACTGTCTACGACAGGATGTCGACCCGGCTGCTGGCCTATGATTCTACTCGCGCCCTGATGCGCGGGCTGGAGCTTGCGCACATATGTGCTCGCCGAAGCATCACAATAGACCGCAATTTCCAGGATATGTTCAAGGCTAGGGATGATGCGGTGGCTCAGGCGGCCACTTTGACAAAGGAGCTGGCTGAGGCCCAGCAGCTGCTATCTTCGCGCCAGGCAGAAGGGGTAAGCGAGATCTTTTACAACACCTGCTCTCGTTACTTTAACTCTTCTCTTTTATGCTAACCTCTCGCTGTTCAGGATTCCGCCCAAGCCACGCTTCGCGAGGAGCTATCCCAAGCACGATACGACAACGTCCTCCTGAGGGAGCAGATTGAGCGCCTGGAGGCGAATGCGGCCCCCCGCTGGATGAGCGACTGAAGAGCCGCTACTACTCAGTTTATGACATCGACAAGCTTCTCCAGGCCAACGCACAAGCTACAGTTAGGTTGACGCTGGAGACGCTGCGAGATGTCGACTACTGGGATGGGAGGGGCAAAAATATCACCGCACAACAGCTCGTTCCCTGGCTCTTCGAGCCCATTCCAAAGCCTCCGGGTGCCCCTGATACCCCGCCCTCGGAAGTCTCGATATCCCCTGCAGCGGGAGGCGAGACCTCCGGGGAGAGTTCCGGCGAAAGCTCCAGCGGGAGCTCAAGCGGGAGCTCTGAGGGGTAGAGCTTGTCTCCTTGAGGGGCCCCTTTTCTTTTCTTTTTGTCTCAATGTAAAGCGTGAGACGCTTTAAGCTTGTACTTATATAATATATTTATTGCAAACATTTTCATCGTAAATGTTTCATCCTGTTATTGTGAATGTGCTCGATGTAATTGTTGTGGCCGAATATTTCCTACGTGTGCTTCCGCCGAGGCCCTTGGCCCCCCTAGAATAGTCTTCCTTAGCGACGGATCGGCTGGAACCTGCTGCAAACTGCCAGCCGGAAGCGTGGCTCACGAACCCTTAAGACGGAACCGTCCCCCTTTAGCCTGCGTGAATCCATTCAGACATGTCGCATAACGCTTCCTCCTGTTTGTTCGAGAATATTAATAGGAGCCTTCTTGGCGAAAGCCCCCCC
This sequence comes from Platanthera guangdongensis, assembly GCA_039583875.1. Lineage (NCBI taxonomy): Eukaryota > Viridiplantae > Streptophyta > Magnoliopsida > Asparagales > Orchidaceae > Platanthera > Platanthera guangdongensis. The sequence goes on from CM077147.1 coordinate 28,593,267, forward strand.
TCCGCGAGACCTCTTTGACGGGGATTTCCCCGCCGAGATCTACTCCGGCCGAGACCTTTCCTACCTTTACCTCTTTTTATTTCGTGTCCCGGGCGCGTTTCCTGCCTTGCTCAAACCAAACCTACCCCCCACAGGCGAGCCTTCGGACCCGCCAGCTAGATGAGAGCCTGCGCAGCGGGTCTACCTGGGGCCGAGCCGAGCTTGGGGTGCCGATGAAGATCTTAAACCAACCAAACCTATCCCCCACAGGCGAGCCTTCGGACCTGCCAGCTAGATGAGAGCCTGCGCAGCGGGTCTACCTGGGGCCGAGCCGAGCTCGGGGTGCCGATGAAGATCTTAAACCAACCAAACCTATCCCCCACAGGCGAGCCTTCGGACCTGTCAGCTAGATGAGAGCCTGCGCAGCGGGTCTACCTGGGGCCAAGCCGAGCTCGGGGTGCCGATGAAGATCTTAAACCATCCAAACCTATCCCCCACAGGCGAGCCTTCGTACCTGCTAGCTAGATGAGAGCCTGCGCAGCTGGTCTACCTGGGGCCGAGCCGAGCTCGGGGTGCCGATGAAGATCTCAAACCAAACATATCCCCCACAGGTGAGCCTTCGGACCTGCCAGCTAGATGAGAGCCTGCACAGCGGGTCTACCTGGGGCCGAGCCGAGCTCGGGGTGCCGATGAAGATCTTAAACCAACCAAACCTATCCCCCACAGGCGAGCCTTCGGACCTGCCAGCTAGATGAGAGCCTGCGCAGCGGGTCTACCTGTACCGCCCCGAAACTCAAAGGGAGCAAAGGAGGACGTTTTGGGCCAGTTTGGGTTCTGGCTGCAGGCACACGGCCTGGGACACGAGCGTATCCCAGGGCGTGTCGAGCCTGTGTCGACACTAAGCCGGGAAGTCGACACTTTGGTCTTGACATTGTGTCGACACTGGGCACACGGCCTGCGACACGGGCGTGTCGTAGGGCGTGTCGACCTGTGTCGACACTTAGCCGCGGAGTAGACGAGATTCTCTCGACGATTCGTCGAGACAAGGCACACGGCCTGCGACACGGGCATGTCGCAGGGCATGTCGACCCGTCTCGACGATCGTCCCGGGGAGTCGTCGAGATTCGCTCGACGATCGTCGAGACAAGGCACACGGCCTAGGACACGGGCGTGTCCAAGGCCGTGTCATCAGGTCAACGATCTTCACTCGACGAAATGTCGAGTGTCGAGGCCGTGTACACGGCTTGGAGCCCAGGCATGTCAAGGTGACACGGGTAGGGACACGGGCGTGTCCTAGAACCCGTGCAGTGCTCGGGTTGATTTTGGGGAAAAATCATGGGGTACACGGCCGGCCACACGGCCGTGTCCGGCGGAACACGGGCGTGTCAGCTCGAACACGGGCGTGTTCGATACTCGTGTGTGGTTCCAGGAGATTCGATTTTGACGGCGAATGCGGCACACGGCCCTGGACATGGGCGTGTGCCAGGCCGTGTTCGGTCTAGATTGGGCATTTCAGCCCCGAATCAAAGCCGTTCGTTTCCTTATTTTGAGATCCGACGGCTGAGGGTTGTTCCTGAAGGGATATACCTGTGAATGGACTTGGAAAACCCTTACTTTTCATAAGTTTCATCTTCCTAAAACCTTAGAGAGAGAGGAGAGCCAAGGGAGGAAGAAGGAGCTAGATCCGCCATTGGAGGAGCTTCGAAGCTCCGAATCGCGAGCCGACTCCGGATCCACGGAGGCAACACTAGTGCGGTGGTTTTCATCTGATTACTTTTCAATGGCGCCAAAGAGGAACGCAAGGGTAACGATCCTCATCTTGAGCGTGAATAGCTCTCTTTCTTTGCATAGGAAGCCCGCTCTCGTAAGTTTGCGGAGAGTTGGAGGCGTTCCTTCGGGTAGATATGTGAAGTCCCCGTTGTTTAGAGTCCATAAGCGAGAACGGACATAGGCATGATGTGTGAAACCTTCCCGGACATGTTAGTCTGGATCGGTTATGTTGCATTGCATAAATGCCGGAGAAGACTCCGTACTATGGATTATTTTTCGGGTTTTCTACGCGGTAGATTGCAGCAGGGAGCCTTGGGGACTAACCCAAAGGTGCACCCGGAAATCTGGGCGGATACGAGATCTTGCCAACTTGGTGGCCTGAGAGCCAACTTGAACATAACTGGGTTATGTGATTTGTGATGGACATGGGACTCGGTGGAAGTTTGACCCGCGAAAATGGCTTAAATTGTCGTTGCGATGTGAGCACGGGTTAGATGGAACCGTACCCGCTCTATGTCGTTCGGTTAAAGAGACCTAAAGGCATGTGGCACTTACCGTTGGCATAGATTAGGGTCTTCGGCGGTTGATGGCTTGAATTGTCGTGACCCAGGCCGAGAAGACAAATTGCTCATAGGTTTGGCCGTAAGTTGGCGGTGGTGAGTCCGGAATGTTGATGGCTTGAATTGACGTGACATAGACCGGCTCACTGAGAATGTGCCCTGAGAGCACGGGGCGTGTGGCCGTACGAGCCAACGTCTGTGATGAAATGGCTATATATATATATATGTATTGCTCGCTTATGCTAATGACATGCAGGGAAGGAGCATCGCCGCCCCGCGTTGGGGGCGGGATCGTTATAATTTGGTTAGCATTGCTGACCGTTGCCTTGTTTTGCCACCGTGTGGTGGTTTGTTGCTTGCAGGTGCAGCTGGACCAAGCGGTCAATAGCGGGCTAAAGCCCTTTTTGCGAAGCCGGCCCTCGAAGGCCCAAGTGGAAGTGTTTACTGCTTTATTCATGTGTGACCGGCCTGCGTGCCGTGGTTTGTAAAACATGTAATATTCAAGTGAAACATTTTTTAAGGCCTTAAGGCTTGTTTTGAGTATTTTGTATAACATTCCTCTTTTGTACTAGTGGACATTCGTGCTTTGATGCTGGGTTCTTGTTTACAACTTCTATAAATTGCTTCTGCTAGAATGCTCTGTGTAGGACGTTGAGATTGGTTGGATGGTTTCCATAAGTAACCACATGGTCTGTCTGTAGTATATGGCGTCGGGCCCCGGCCGGACCTACTGCTATATGCTATGCGACGGATAGGGGGTGTTACAATTTGGTATCAGACTACTGGTTTTGGTCGGGCTTAAAGTGAATTCGTGGGCGAATTCTTTTTAAGGGGTGGTGAGCACATTGTGTGCGTCATCGTAATAACAGTAAAAAGAACCCTTGAATGTCCACTTAGGAATGAAAATACTCGTGTTTGAGGAACCTGCGTGCTCCTATAATTGTTGTTTGCAATTTATTTGGCCGCTTAACGGTGTTGTGTACCACTATAGGTGACCAGAAGTGGTGTTGGGCCGTCAGAATGCCGAGTTTCTGAGGCTAGTAGTGCACCGGATGTTGCTCCTGCAACACCTCTATCGGCTGAGAACATACGGTTGGTGGCTGAAGCGGTGTTGGCCGTGATAAATGCACAGCCTGGAAGGCAAGCGCAGCAGCCCGCTCCTGTGATGGAGCAGGAACCTCTGCAAGAGGCCGAGCCGAGGAGAGTGGAGCAAGTGGTTGTGGAACCGGTGGTGCCAAGGAGGGCAACTGAGAGGCAGCTGAAGCATGTAATGAGCTTTAACCCTCCGTTATTCTCGGGGTTGGGAACCCCATCTCAGGCTGAAGACTGGCTCTCTAGGGTGAAGAGAGTCATGACAGCAGCAGAGACGGAGGAGTGGCAGATGACCACCATCGCTACGTTCCTTCTGGACGGTGAAGCGAGGATGTGGTGGGAAGGATTGGAGCTGCATCTTTTGAGAGGTAGACAACTGATAGACGTTCCGATGGAAGAGTTCTCGGGATTGTTCTTAGCAAGATACCTCCCTTCTACTCAGAGGATAGCGTTGGAGAATGAGTTTCTGAAGTTGGTACAGGGTGAGAGGAGCGTGGATGAATATCTCCACGAGTTCACTCATTTGAGTCGTTATGCTAGCTCCATCATCATGGATGAGTAGCGCAAGACTAATCGCTTTTATGAAGGCTTGAGGGATGAGTTGAGACTACTGCTTTCGGGGCCGATGACGCAGGGTTTCTTAACCTTGGTCAATACTTCCCGGTCCTTGGGTGAGAAGAAATCTGAGTTCAGAGTGCCGACTGCTTCAAAGTCCGGCTATCGGAGGGCTTTCAAGAAGCATAGGACTTCGGGTCCAGCTCCTTCTGGTGCTTCTGGGGCGACTACGAGTCGGACCCCGGGCGCGTGTTTTACATGCAGAAAGACGGGGCCTTTCGCCCGTGATTGTTGGAGCGGACGCCCTAAGTCCGAGAGAAGGCCGGGAGCTACTTATGAAGAGAAGGGAAAGGCGGTGGAGTCGACCACATCCCACTATGCTCCGGCCCAACCAAGGGTGTACAATCTTGGCCAACAGGAGGCCATCAAACAAGCCGATGTGGTGACATGTACGATTTAAGTTATAGCAAGTCACTTTCTTTAAATACTTGTTATGCACATGTTACCTTACCACTACTTGTTTAGGATTTGTATTGATTTGTGAAAATCCGGCACGAGCACTCTTCGATACGGGAGCATCACACTCCTTGTCCGAAGGATTTATATCACGCATCGGAGTCCCTTCTTCGATGTCGAAGGATAAGTTGGATGTGTTGTTGCCCAATGGGTGTTCGATGCGAGCGGATAGGATCTGCGATGTTAGGATTCGTATTGGGGAGCAGGAGTTTGACCTGCGGGCGTCTTTACTTCCGTTGGTGGAGTTCGACGTCATATTTGGCATGGACTGGCTCTCGGAGCAGCAAGCCCATATAGATTGCGGTAGCAAGGAAGTCAAGCTGGGAGCAAGTCGTGAGATGACTTTTACGGGCTTAAAGGGGTCAAGCAAGACGTTGATGTCTGCTCTTCAGGTGGTGAAGGCGGTTCGTGCCGGAGCAGAACTGTTCTTTACACTAGTGGAGGTTGCAAAGCCGAAGCCCACTTTGGATTGTATTTCAGTGGTATCGGAATACCCTGATGTGTTCCCCGCAGATCTTCCTGGAGACCCGCCTCAGCGGGAGATAGATTTTACGATCGAGCTAGTGCCAGGTGCAAAGCCTGTGTCACGATCTCCGTATCGGCTAGCGCCTAAGGAAATGGCGGAGCTGAAAGTTCAACTGCAAGAGTTGTTGGAGCAAGGGTTTGTGCGCCCGAGTTCTTCACCTTGGAGCGCACCGATCCTCTTTGTTAAGAAGAAGGACAGAAGCTTGAGGCTATGCATTGATTATCGGGAGCTAAACAAGCTGACAGAGAAGAACAATTACCCGATCCCCCGGATTGATGATCTCTTCGATCAGTTAGTCGGGTCGACGGTGTACTCGAAGTTGGATCTCAAGGCTGGGTACTATCAGCTGCGGATAAGGGAGAGTGATATCCCGAAGACAGCGTTTAGTACGAGGTACGGGCATTATGAGTTTACGGTCATGCCGTTTGGGCTGACTAATGCGCCGTCAGTGTTCATGGATTTGATGAACAGGACTTTTAGGGAGTACTTGGACCATTTCGTGATCGTCTTCATCGACGATATTTTGGTATACTCGCAAAGTGAGGAAGATCACTTCAAGCATCTTCATTTGGTGTTGGAAACGCTAAGGAGAAATCAGTTGTATGCCAAGTTCTCGAAGTGCGAGTTTTGGCTGTCCTCAGTGGCGTTCCTCGGGCATATAGTGAGTGGAGAGGGTATTACTGTGGATCCGGCGAAGATTGTTGCGATACGGGAGTGGCCTGAGCTTGCTATGGTAGCAGAAGTCCGGAGCTTTTTGGGGCTTGCCGGCTATTATAGGCGCTTCGTAGAGAACTTCTCGCGGATAGCGTTACCTCTCACTACTTTGACGAGGAAGGAGCATAAGTTCGTTTGGACGCCGGAGTGCGCGCGAGCTTTTAGGAATTGAAGTGTCGGTTGACTACGGCGCATGTGCTGAGTTCGCCATGTGGAACCGAAGGCTATGAGATATATAGCGATGCTTTGGGCAGCAGTTTGGGTTGCGTGCTACTGCAACACGGAAGTGTAATAGCTTATGGCTCGAGATAGCTAAAAGTGCATGAGAGGAATTATCCGGTCCATGACTTGGAGTTAGCGGCCGTGATTTTTACCTTGAAGCTGTGGAGACACTATTTGTACGATGTGAAGATTGATATCTACACTGATCACAAGAGCCTGAAGTATCTTATTGATCAGAAGGATCTGAATATGCGGCAGCGTAGATGGATGGAGTTCCTGGGAGACTATACATTCAAGATCCACTACGTGCCTGGCAAAGGGAATGCAGTTGCGGACGCGTTGAGTCGCCGAGCCCCAGCTCAAGTCAATTGGTTATCAGTGCATGATGAGCGGTTGGTGCGGGAGTTGGAGGCGCTGGAGATTGTTTGTGTGGACAGACAATCAAGTGCTGAAGCAGTTCTGAATTGTACTGAAGTCCAATATTACCTGGCTGATCGTATTCGGCAGGCATTGGATATGGATGCTCATATGAAGCAGTTCATGATAGAGGCTCTGGAGGGGTCAAATTCCCAATTCGTCGTGGAGGACGGACTACTTTGGAAAGACGGTCGTCTGTGCGTCCCAAGGGTGGGCAATTTACGGGTGGAGTTGTTGTACGAGGCACACCATACCAAGTACTCGATTCACCCGGGGAGCACGAAGATGTACCGTGATGTGAAGAAACTATTTTGGTGGCCGGGTTTAAAGAAGGATGTGGCGCTATACGTAGCGAAGTGCCAAACCTGCGCCTTGGTAAAGGCGGAGTGCCAAAAGCCGGGAGGATTTCTTAAGTCCTTGCCTATTCCGGAGTGGAAATTCGACGACATCTCTATGGACTTTGTGCACGGTTTGTCAAGGTCGCAAAAGGGGAACGACGTCGTTTGAGTGATCGTGGATCGATTAACGAAGGTGTCGCATTTTATTCCGCATAGGAAGGATGATCCGGTGGAGAAACTGGCAAAGCTTTATGTGGATAACATAGTACGGCTTCATGGTGTGCCCCGTAGCATCGTGAGTGACCGAGATGGGCGGCTCACGTCCAATGATTGGAGGCTGGTGCAGCAAATGTTGGGAACAAATTTGAAATTCAGCACAGCCTTCCATCCGCAAACAGATGGGCAGACCGAGAGGGTCAATAGAACCATGGAAGACATGCTTCGCATGTGTGTCTTGGATTTTGGAAAGCAATGGGAGGACCACCTTTATTTGGTGGAGTTCGCATACAACAACAGCTATCAAGCGAGTATTCAGATGGCGCCTTTCGAGACCCTATATGGTAGAATATGTCGCACGCCGTTGTCTTGGTTAGAAACGGGTGAGTCAAAGTTGTATAAGCGATCAAAAGTGGAGGATGCTACTTCTTTGGTGAGAACCATTCCGGAGAGGTTGCTTATCGCTCAGGACCGTCAAGCAAAGTACTATAATGCCAAGCACAGGAATGTGGAGTTCGCTGTGGGCGATTGTGTATACTTAAAGATCAAGCCGTTCAAGGGTGTCTCGCGGGTTCGACGATTGAAAAAGCTAAGCCCGAGGTACCTTGGACCATTTGAGGTTTTTGAGCGAGTTGGAGAAGCAGCCTATCGGTTGAAGCTTTCAGTGGAGCTTAGTGGTTTACACGATGTATTCCACATTTCGGTGCTTCGGAAGGCGGTGCAAGAGTCTACGCAAGTGATCGCGGTTGATCAAGTGCCGGTGGATAGTGGGCTAACGACAAAGGTCAAGCCCGTGCGGATTGAGGACTCGGAGGTCAAGCGGCTGCGCAATAAAGAGATCAGGATGGTCAAGGTCCGGTGGGATAATTGCGGTCGTGAGGAGCTCTCTTGGGAGCGAGAGCAGACTATGCTTGACGAGTATCCGGAGTTATTCCGCTCAGGTACAAATTTTGGTTTTGTACATGTCCTTCCTTTATGTAATTTCGTGGATGAAATTCTTTTAAGAGGGGTAGAGTTGTAACGCCCTGAAACTCAAAGGGAGCAAAGGAGGACGTTTTGGGCAAGTTTGGGTTCTGGCTACAGGCACACGGCCTGGGACACGGGCGTGTCCCAGGGCGTGTCGAGCCTGTGTCGATACTAAGCCGGGAAGTCGACACTTTGGTCTCGACATTGTGTCGAGATTGGGCACACGGCCTGCAACACGGGCGTGTCGCAGGGCGTGTCGACCCGTGTCGACACTTAGCCGCGGAGTCGACGAGATTCTCTCGACGATTCGTCGAGCCAAGGCACACGGCCTGCGACACGGGCGTGTCGCAGGGCGTGTCGACCCATCTCGACGATCGTCCCGGGGAGTCGTCGAGATTCGCTCGACGATCGTCGAGACAAGGCACACGGCCTAGGACACGGGCGTGTCCAAGGCCGTGTCATCAGGTCAACGATCTTCACTCGACGAAATGTCGAGTGTCGAGGCCGTGTACACGGCTTGGAGCCCAGGCGTGTCAAGGTGACACGGGTAGGGACACGGGCGTGTCCTAGAACCCGTGCAGTGCTCGAGTTGATTTTGGGGAAAAATCATGGGGTACACGGCCGGCCACACGGCCGTGTCCGGCGGAACACGGGCGTGTCAGCTCGAACACGGGCGTGTTCGATACCCGTGTGTGGTTCCAGGAGATTCGATTTTGACGGCGAATGCGTCACACGGCCCTGGACACGGGCGTGTGCCAGGCCGTGTTCGGTCCAGATTGGGCATTTCAGCCCCGAATCAAAGCCGTCTGTTTCCATATTTTGAGATCCGACGGCTGGGGGTTGTTCCTGAAGGGATATACCCATGAATGGACTTGGAAAACCCTTACTTTTCATAAGTTTCATCTTCCTAAAACCTTAGAGAGAGAGGAGAGCCAAGGGAGGAATAAGGAGCTAGATCCGCCATTGGAGGAGCTTCGAAGCTCCGAATCGCGAGCCGACTCCGGATCCACGGAGGCAACGCTAGTGCGGTGGTTTTCATCCGATGACTTTTCAATGGCGCCAAAGAGGAACGCAAGGGTAACGATCCTCATCTTGAGCGTGAATAGCTCTCTTTCTTTGCATAGGAAGCCCGCTCTCGCGAGTTTGCGGAGAGTTGGAGGCGTTCCTTCGGGTAGATATGTGAAGTCCCCGTTGTTTAGAGTCCGTAAGCGAGAACGGACATAGGCATGATGTGTGAAGCCTACCCGGACATGTTAGTCTGGATCGGTGATGTTGCATTGCATAAATGCCGGAGAAGACTCCGTACTATGGATTGTTTTTCGGGTTTTCTACGCGGTAGATTGCAGCAGGGAGCCTTGGGGACTAACCCAAAGGTGCACCCGGAAAATTGGGCGGATACGAGATCTTGCCAACTTGGTGGCCTGAGAGCCAACTTGAACATAACTGGGTTATGTGATTTGTGATGGACATGGGACTCGGTGGAAGTTTGACCCGCGCAAATGGCTTAAATTGTCGTTGCGATGTGAGCACGGGTTAGATGGAACCGTACCCGCTCTATGTCGTTCGGTTAAAGAGACCTAAAGGCACGTGGCACTTACCGTTGGCATAGATTAGGGTCTTCGGCGGTTGATGGCTTAAATTGTCGTGACCCAGGCCGAGAAGACAAATTGCTCATAGGTTTGGCCGTCAGTTGGCGGTGGTGAGTCCGAAATGTTGATGGCTTGAATTGACGTGACATAGACCGGTTCACCGAGAATGTGCCCTAAGAGCACGGGGCGTGTGGCCGTACGAGCCAACGTCTGTGATGAAATGGCTATATATATATATTGCTCGCTTATGCTAATGAAATGCAGGGAAAGAGCATCGTCGCCCCGCGTTGGGGGCGGGATCGTTATAATTTGGTCAGCATTGCTGACTGTTGCCTTGTTTTGCCACCGTGCGGTGGTTTGTTGCTTGCAGGTGCAGCTGGACCAAGCGGCCAATAGCGGGCTAAAGCCCTTTTTGTGAAGCCGGCCCTCGAAGGCCCAAGTGGAAGTGTTTACTGCTTTATTCATGTGTGACCGGCCTGCGTGCCGTGGTTTGTAAAACATGTAATATTCAAGTGAAACATTTTGTAAGGCCTTAAGGCTTGTTTTGAGTATTTTGTATAACATTCCTCTTTTGTACTAGTGGACATTCGTGCTTTGATGCTGGGTTCTTGTTTACAACTTCTATAAACTGCTTCCGCTAGAATGCTCTGTGTAGGACGTTGAGATTGGTTGGATGGTTTCCATAAGTAACCACCCAGTCTGTCTGTAGTATATGGCGTCGGGCCCCGGCCGGACCTACTGCTATATGCTATGCGACGGATAGGGGGTGTTACACTACCTGGGGCCGAGCCGAGCTCGGGGTGCCGATGAAGATCTTAAACCAACCAAACCTATCCCCCACAGGCGAGCCTTCGGACCTGCCTTTGATGCTGGGTTCTTGTTTACAACTTCTACAAACTGCTTCCGCTAGAATGCTCTGTGTAGGACGTTGAGATTGGTTGGATGGTTTCCATAATTAACCACCCGGTCTGTCTGTAGTATATGGCGTCGGGCCCCAGCCGGACCTACTGTTATATGCTATGCGATGGATAGGGGGTGTTACACTACCTGGGGCCGAGCCGAGCTCGGGGTGCCGATGAAGATCTTAAACCAACCAAACCTATCCCCCACAGGCGAGCCTTCGGACCTGCCAGCTAGATGAGAGCATGCGCAGCGGGTCTACCTGGGGCCGAGCCGAGCTCGGGGTGCCGATGAAGATCTTAAACCAACCAAACATATCCCCCACATGCGAGCTTTCGGACCTGCCAGTTAGATGAGAGCCTGCGCAGCGGGTCTACCTGGGGCCGAGATGAGGTCGGGGTGTCGATGGAGATCTTAAACCAACCAAACCTATCCCCCACAGGCGAGCCTTCGGACCTGCCAGCTAGATGAGAGCCTGCGCAGCGGGTCTACCTGGGGCAGAGCCGAGCTCGGGGTGCCAATGAAGATCTTAAACCATCCAAACCTATCCCCCACAGGCGAGCCTTCGGACCTGCTAGCTAGATGAGAGCCTGCTCAGCGGGTCTACCTGGGGCCGAGCCGAGCTCGGGGTGCCGATGAAGATCTCAAAACAAACCTATCCCCCACAGGCGAGCCTACGGACCTGCCAGCTAGATGAGAGCCTGCGCAGCGGGTCTACCTGGGGCCGAGCCGAGCTCGGGGTGCCGATGGAGATCTTAAACCAACCAAACCTATCCCCCACAGGCGAGCCTTCGGACCTGCCAGCTAGATGAGAGCTTGCGCAGCGGGTCTACCTGGGGCCGAGCCGAGCTCGGGTTGCCGATGAAGATCTCAAACCAAACCTATCCCCCACAGGCGAGCCTTCGGACATGCCAGCTAGATGAGAGCCTGCGCAGCGGGTCTACCTGGGGCCGAGCCGAGCTCAGGGTGCCGATGAAGATCTTAAACCAACCAAACCTATCCCCGACAGGCGAGCCTTCGGACCTGCCAACTAGATGAGAGCCTGCGCAGCGGGTCTACCCGGGGCCGAGCCGAGCTCGGGGTGCCGATGAAGATCTTAAACCAACCAAACCTATCCCCCACAGGCGAGCCTTCGGACCTGCCAGCTAGATGAGAGCTTGCGCAGCGGGTCTACCTGGGGCCGAGCCGAGCTCGGGGTGCCGATGAAGATCTTAAACCAACCAAACCTATCCCCCACAGGCGAGCCTTCGGACCTGCAGCTAGATGAGAGCCTGCGCAGCGGGTCTACCTGGGGCCGAGCCGAGCTCAGGGTGCCGATGAAGATCTTAAACCAACCAAACATATCCCCCACAGGCGAGCCTTCGGACCTGCCAGCTAGATGAGAGCCTGCGCAGCGGGTCTACCTGGGGCCGAGCCGAGCTCGGGGTGCCGATGGAGATCTTAAACCAACCAAACCTATCCCCCACAGGCGAGCCTTCGGACCTGTCCAGCTAGATGAGAGCCTGCGCAGCGGGTCTACCTGGGGCCGAGCCGAGCTCGGGGTGCCGATGAAGATCTTAAACCATCCAAACCTATCCCCGACAGGCGAGCCTTCAGACCTGCCAGCTAGATGAGAGCCTGCGCAGCGGGTCTACCTGGGGCCGAGCCGAGCTCGGGGTGCCGATGAAGATCTCAAACCAAACCTATCCCCCACAGGCGAGCCTACAGACCTGCCAGCTAGATGAGAGCCTGCGCAGCGGGTCTACCTGGGGCCGAGCCGAGCTCGGGGTGCCTATGGAGATCTTAAACCAACCAAACATATCTCCCACAGGCGAGCCTTCGGACCTGTCAGCTAGATGAGAACCTGTGCAGCGGGTCTACCTGGGGCCGAGCCGAGCTCGGGGTGTTACAAAACACATAATTACGTTATATTATGAAAAATTTGACAATAGTTAAGAGAAAATCAATCGATGTAGTATAATAAGTTTATTTTTGAGATACATGGTTACATCCTTCCCCCTTCATGGGTAGAAGCGTTTTAGGTCGTCACCACTCCAGGTGTGGCTTAGGGCCCTACCCTCCACGTCCTGGAGGTAGTATCCTCCTGTTCTGAGGACTTCCTTCACTATGTATGGTCATTCACAGTTCGGGTAGAGCTTGCCCACGGGAGCCGACCTTCCTGCCGCGTCTACCTTTCTCAGCACCAGATCCCCTTCAGTAAACTGCTTGACCCTGACATGCCTATCAAAATACTTAGTCATTCGTCGCTTGATCTCTTCTTGCCTGATAGCTGCCACGTCTCGCAGTTCTTCCACCATATCTAACGAGTGGCGTTGCCCCTACTCATTCTCCAACCTCCAAGCCTCGCCTCCTTCGCCCGCGGTTGTGACTCGCGGGGACCGGACATCGAACTCCACTGGTAGGACGGCCTCGCAGCCGTTTTCGGGGTCGTTCGTAGGGCCCACAGGACTGAGGGGAGCTGCTCCACCCAATTCCCCTTTAAGTTCTCCACCTTTTTCTTCAGTAGGTTTCCAATGATTTTGTTTGCCGCTTCCACCTGGTCGTTGCTCCGGGGGTGGTGGACAGAGGCAAACCGGAGATCTATCCCTAGCTGGGCGCAGAAGCTGATGAACTCCTCGCTGGCAAACTGGGGGGTCGTTATCTGTCACTATTGCTTGGGGCAACCCACGTCTGCAAATGATCTCCCCCCAGACGAAGTTCCTTATGACCAGTGAGGTGACCTTGGCCAAGGCTTTAACCTCCAGCCACTTCGAGAAATAGTCGACCATGACCAAGAGGAATCTCCTCTGCCCACTAGCCGGAGGAAAGGGCCCAACTAAATCCATTCCCCAGATGGCGAACGGCCACGGTGCCGTGATACTTCGGAGCCTTTGAGCTGCCAAGAGCTGAAGGGGGCGCAGAGCTGACATCTTTGACACCTCCTTGCAAACTCCGTGGCATCATTCCTTAGGGTGGGCCAGAAGTACCCCTGCCTGACCACCCTTGCTTCCAACATCCTTCCTCCAGAGTGTCTGTCGCATTCGCCCGAGTGCACCTCCCCCAAGATCTTCGGGATCTCTTCTTCGGTCACACATCTAGCTAGGAGCCCTGACAACATCTTACGATGCAAGCCCTCCTCCATCATTAGGTAGTGAGCTGCTTTGCGCTTGAAGCTTCTCCCATCCTTGGTCCCCTCAGGAAGTTCACCGGTGGTTAGGAAGGTCACAAATGGATCCACCCACGAGGGTCGCTGATCTACCACCATCAACTCTCCTTCCTCGATAGCCGGTCGAAATAGCTCCGTCAAGGTCCCTCCTCCCCGAGGTCCAAACTTGGCTAATCAATCGGCAGCTATACTTTCTTCCCTTGGAACATGCTGGATTGAGAATGACCGGAACCCTCCGATGATCGCCCTTACCTTGGAGAGGTATTTGATGAGGGTAGGCTCCCGAGCTTCAAACTCTCCCCGGATCTACGATGCTACTACATTTGAATCAGTGAAAGCTTCCACATCTTGAATCTCCAGCTCCTTTGTCAAGCGAAGGCCGGCGATCACGGCCTCATACTCCGCTTGATTGTTGGTCACGGGGAAATGCAAAATGACTGCTTACTTTATGGTTACCCCCTGAGGACTTGTCAATACCACCCCTGCCCCGAGGGAGTGCTTTCCCGAGGACCCATCAACCATCAACTTCCACGCTTCTCGAGGTTGCTTCTCTCCCTCCTCAACTTCAACAATGTAGTCCGCCACTGCCTGCGCCTTGATGGAGATTCTTGGGACAAAAGAGATGTCGAACTCGCTTAGCTCAATAGACCACTTAGCAAGCCTCCCCGAGTGCTCCACTCCTTCGAAGATCTTGCGAAGAGGGTGGTCGGTCACCACCCTAATCGAATGTGCTTGAAAGTACGACCGGAGTTTCCTTGTAGAGATGACCAAGGCGTAAGCGAGCTTTTAGAGGATGGGGTAGCGGAGCTCTGCTTTCCTCAATATCCGGCTGACGTAGTAGATGGGCAGTTGCTTCTTTCCTTCTTCCCTCACAAGGATGGAGCTCACCGCCTCTGCTCCTACTCCGAGGTACAAGGTCAGGTCCTCTCCTTCTTTTGGGCTCTGAAGCAGAGAAGCCTGAGAGAGTTGTCTTTTCAGCCCTTGGAAGGCCTCTTCGCACTCGGTGGTCCATTCAAACCTTTGATTCTCTCGCAACACCTTAAAGAATGAAGAACACTTGTCTCCTGCCCTGGAGAGGAACCTGCTCAGCCCAGCCAGTTTGCCTATCAAGCGCTGGACCTCCTTGGCGTCGCGAGGTGACTCCAAATCCAGGATGGCCTTTACCTTGTCCGGGTTGGGCTCCACCCCTGCCGGAGTCAGAAGATGCCCGAGGAACTTCCCGCGGCTGGCCCCGAAGACACACTTCAAGGGGTTCAACCTCATCTTGAACCTCCTTAAGGTGGCGAATGTCTCCTCCAGATCCTGTAGGTGCGAATCCATGCACTTGCTTTTGATCATTAGGTCGTCGACGCAGACCTCCAAGTTTCTCCCCCTCTGATCCCGGAAGACTCGATCCATCATGCGCTGATAGGTAGCCCCTGCGTTCTTTAAACCAAAGGGCATCATTTTGTAACTGAAGCATCCCTCCCTCATGATGAAGGAAACATCCTTAGTATCAGGAGGGTGCATACGGATCTAGTGATAACCTGAAAAAGCATCTAAAAAGCTCATGACAGAAAAACCGACGGATGAATCAACCAGCGCGTCGATCCGAGGCAGGGGGTAGCAATCCTTAGGGCATGATTTATTTAACAAAGAAAAGTCAATACACATTCTCCATTTACCACCTCCTTTCTTGACCATTACCACATTTGAGATCTAGCCCGGATACTGGATCTCCGAGATGAAGCCAGCCTCCAGGAGCTTCCTGACCTCCTCACGAATGGGCTCCTCCAGCTTGGTGGCGATGACTCTCATCTTCTGGCGTATGGGGCGAGTGCGGGGGTCCAAGTTTAGGCGATGGCAGGCCACGTCTGCGTCGATGCCCGGCATGTCCGCCGTGCTCCAGGTGAAGATGTCGACGTTGCTTTGAATGCAAGCCCGCACTTGCTCCCGAGCCTCGGGACTCAAGCCCCCGCTGACCCGCACTCGTTGTATTCGCCCTGCGCTGGTGAAGACCTCCATCTCGACCACTTCTTCGGCCGGCTCCAGCCGCGACTGCTCCCAGCCGGCCCTTGCCTCTTCCTCCAGCTCCAGCTCTCCCCTTTCTACCTCCTCCTCGATCTCCATCGCTTCTACCAGCCCCTCCTGCTGCTGCTCGACTCCCACGCCCCTCGGGGCCTCTCCCTCAACTCCTTCTGCCGCTTGTTCTCCTGCTTCCATCGCCCCTTCTGGGCTCTCCTGCTTCTCGTCCCCCCGGACCACCTGCACATCTCCTTGCTACTTCTCAGTCTCCTCTTCTCCCACTTCCTCTTCAACTATCTCTCTTGCCTCCTCTAGGCCCATTCCCTCTTCCTCAACGACCTCATCAAGTGCCGCCATCTCAATCTCCAACTCCTCTGCCTCTGCCATCCACGAAATGGTGTTGACTGCTGTAACGTAGCATTGTCTTGCCACCTTCGGGACCCCCTCTTACCCTGACCTGCACCCCCCCCCCCCCCCATTGTTAAACTTGAGGCATTGATGGAACGAGGAGGGGACGCAGCGAAAGGCGCTGATGAGGGGGCGCCCAAAGATGGCATTATAGCTGCTTGGGGCGTCCACGATCACGAACCTGCAGTTCCGTGACCCCCCCCCCCCCCAACTTCACGTGCAGCCCTACTCCCCCTTCCACTTCCTTCCTCTCTCCGGAGAATCCAAACAACGGCCCATCGGAGGCCAGGATCCTCTTCCCTTCGACCCTCATCTCATCGAAGGCTTTCTTGAAGACGACATTCACCGAGCTCCCATTATCCACTAGTATCCTCGAGACTGTATAATTTTCCACCGATGTCTGGATCACCAGGGCGTCATAGAATGGATCTTCATAGTCTGGCATGTTTACTGACGAGAAAGTGATTTTTTCTTCTGGTGGGGGAACCTGGGAGGTAGAGGCGACCCCCCTTCGGTACATGGTTTGCAGGCTCCCCTTGCGGGTTGCCTCAATCCCCACTCCTTCGTGAATCACCCTGATTCCTCCTCGGGTCCCTACATCTACCCGATCTTCGCACCTATCTTCCACTTCGCCCTGCTGCATCTCTACTATCCTCACCGGTGGATCCTGCCTCCCTGCTCCTCTTACTTCTCTTATCTCTAAGAACTCCGGGCAGGTGGCCGTTGCGTGACCTTCCTCCTGGTGGAAGTCACAAAAAAGCAACGCCTCCCCGCCCCTTCTTCCCTCTCCTCTACCTCTTCTTCCTCCTCCTCGAGCTCCTCTTCCCGCTCCTCTTCCTCTCCCCACTTCCATGGCCTCTTGCGGTGGTGGGGCACGACCCCCCGACGCCCGCCTCCATGCCGGTTGATCGAACCTCCGGGGTTCCCGTAGATTATCTCTTCCCTGGTAGCCCCCTCCTTGGCCCTGGGGTCGACCCTCCTGGGGCCTCCAACCTAAGCGGTTGTTCGGCTCCCGGGCCCCCCATCCCTGCTGCTCCCCAAACCTTCGGGGTTCTTCCCTTCTCCTTTCTTCCCTTTGCTCCCTCTGTTCCCTCGGCTCCTTCGGTCTTCCTGCTGCTGGTTCCTTCACGTCGTCCTCCGCCAGCCTGGCCAACTTCCTGGCGAAAGCTGGGTTTGCTCTCTCGAAGTCAATCTCCTTTGTCGCCCTCTCCATGAGCTCCTCAAAGGAGAGGGGAGACACTCTCTTCAATTCCATGCTAAATAATCCCGGTCTCAGCCCCAGGGTGAAGGCCAGCATCAGTGTGTACCCTGGGACCTCCTGGACCAGGAGGATCTCTTCCTGAAACCGGTCGACATAGTGACCCAGCGTCTCATCCGGCTTCTGCCTCACCGCAAACAGGCACTCCGCTTCCTTCTTCCGCTTCTTCGAGGTTGAGAACCTCAACAGGAAACTTCTCCATAGATCCTCAAAACAGTAGATTGACCTTGCTGGCAACTGGTGGAACCAGTCTCGAGCCTTCTCCTTCAACGTGATGGCAAATAGCCGGCACTTGAAGGCATCCGTCATCTGCCTTATCGATACGACGTCCTCAAACCACTGTACGTGCTGTACAGGGTCATCCTTCCCCGAGTAGTAGGACATGTCAGGCTCCCGAAACCCCTCCGGTACCGGAGCCGAGATGATGAGCTCGTTGAACGGGCTCTCGACTCCTGCCTGGCGAGAAGGTACGTCCCGCGGCCTCGGCTGACTGGCCCGATCCGCGAGACCGTGCCCCGGGAAGAGCTCTCGCACTGCCGCTTCCTTCTCGCCCAGATCCGTCAGCCCCTCCTTGCCCGGGCGCTGGCTCTGGCCTGGGAAGAGTTCACGCGCCGCCACATCTCTCTCGCCAGCCTCCCCCGGGACCTCCTTTCCGGGCGCTGTCCTGGGGCATTCTCGCCCAAGAGCGGGACCTCTTCTATCGGGACCTGAGGGATGGCCCACTCGCCTCTGGCCGAGAAGGCCAAACTAATCGTCTGCAGGACCTCTCGCCTGAATTCATCCAGCATCCTCTTTGTCGCTTCCTCTCCCCGGGTGGGGGAGCCTCCAGAACCTGACCCTTCACCTTCACCTCCAGCCATGGGACAAGACGTGAGGCTTTCTTGTATCGGCTGCCTTCCACGCTCATCGCACCAGAACTGTTGAAGCCAAATATGACCTCAACGGGAGTTCGAAGAAAAGGGGGTGCAGCCAAAACCTACTTCTCTCAAGTCTCAACCCTCGACTGGATTCAAAGGACCTAAGACTGACCCAAAGCCTCAGCAGGGAGGTCCCACCTCACACCCGGAAGATTTCTGAGAGCTTCCCCTCCAAAGCCAAAGCTGGGCTAGGAGCTTCTCAGAAAGCACTGGAACCTGAGAGATAATGACAGCTTGCCTTCTAAAGAGTCCTTATGGGTCTATTTATAGCATCGTGCTGACCTGAAATTACTGAAAAACCCCTAGTTGGTCTGCCAATAGCTGAATCCCGGTGTTTTTCTGAGGGCACAGAGGTAAATTTGCAAGAGGGCAATTAGGACATTTTACACAAGGCCCTGAGACTCACTCGGCGAGAGCTGAGCCGATGACCTCCTGTCCAGAGCCTGGCGCGAATGCTCTCTCCTGCTTACAGGCGAGAGCCTTTTGAGATCGGAGCCGGGCGCAAGCGCAAACGTTCTCGCGCTGGCCGCGCTCGACGACCTTGGCCCGATGTTCTCCGTTCGACGATTCGGTTGCACTCGCCGATCTTCGATCGACGATCTGGCGTGATCGCTCCCGCCAACTTGGGCGAGATCTCCTTTAGGGTGGGAACTCCTTCGGCTATCCCAATTGTGACCATTGTGCCTCCTGGTCTGACTCAGCGAATATGGGGTTGTACAGTGGTTATGGCCCAATGCTTTTACTATGATAATATATATATATATATATATATATATATATATATATATATATATATATATATATATATATATATATATATATATATATATATATATATATATATATATATATATATATATCTTATTATATAATACAATATGCATATCTCAATCACACCATGAATTTCATCTGGACCGTCCGATCTCCAGGAAATTGGTTTTGGCCATTGGATCTAACAAATGAGGACTGCAAATATCCAGAAAGGGAAATCCTGCACTGTTCACTGGTTCCAAAAGCCCGATACCAACACCCTCCCACCCAGCCTTCAATGCCTCACCCCACCGCCGGCGGCGGAGCCGCCGGCGGCCTGCCCGGAACCCACCGGCGGGTTCGCCGGCCTCCGCCGCCGGGGGTTGTCCGGCGGCGAGCGGGCAGGGCCACCGTCGGCGGTGGCCCTGCCCGCTCGCCGCCGGAAAAACCACCAGCGGGTTCGCCGGAGGCCGGCGAACCCGCCGGTGGGTTCCGGGCAGGCCGACGGCAGCCGGGAATGCCTAAGCGTGAGCAGGGGAAGCCGGGGGTGGGGGGGCGATTTTGGTTTTTTCAGTTTTTTTTCATTTGTTTAATTTTTTTATATAATTATTTATTATATTATAATTTAATTAAAAAATAAAAATTATTTATTAAATTATTTAATTTTTTTAAAAAAATTCGGGGCTGGTGAAGGCCGCCGCGGGGGGGCGGGCCTTACGCGCCGGGGCACGAGCCTCGCGCGCGGGGGGCGGGCGAAGCCCGCCGGGGGTTCAAACGGGCGAAGCCCGCTTGATTGCGGGCGAAGCCCGAAGCGACGCATCGAGAACGGGCGGAGCCCGTTCGAAGATGCTAGTATATATATATATATATATATATATATATATATATATATATATATATATATATATATATATATATATATATATATATATATATATATATATATATATGGTTGGCTTTTGGTTATTGCTTCCACATATATGCGATGTGATGTGATGTGAATGATTGTGATTTATGTTTGTCAAGGCGGCCAACTAGTGCTTGGTAGAGTGAGTCGTTGCCACTCTAGAAGCACTGGGTGGACGTCTTGGGCACTAAGGCATGTATTTGACCCGACCCGGGCAAAGGTTGGGGGAGGGGTCTTACACCCTAATCTACCACACTAGCTACTTCTTCTACATCGGCTCTTCTCCCAGACATACTAGGAGCATCGCTCCCATACTTCCTGAAAAGAAGCACTTGACCCCGAGCTAGATGAAAATTGAAGCTCCTGGAGACACATGCAACTCCACGAGAAGATCACTACCAACTTATACTTTCCCGTCATCCACCCTGCTCTCATGTAGTTCCACAAAGGAAATATCCTCGTATGATGTCAACTCATCAAATATTGTGTCCCTTGATACGACAAATTTCTTTGTCTCAAGGTACATGCACTTCCAGTCTTTTTTCTACTCAACATAGCCAATGAAGACAAGCTTCTTTTCCTTCACATCCAGCTTCGTCCTGAGCATATCTGGAATATACACGTAGTAGGTGGATCAAAACACCCCGAATGTTTGACATGCCAGGCTTCTCCTTGAACATGAGCTCATGTAGAGACTTCATGTTGTTGGGCTTAATGGCATCCAGTTGATAACATAAGCTTCGCAAGCCATCCCCTCTGCCTTAAAGGACTTGAGAATTTCTTTGGAGTGAAGCCATCATTTGCAAGTCTCCACTAGATGGTGGATCTTCCTCTATGCAATACCATTTTGTTGTTGAGTATGTACACAACAAATCTCCCTCTAGATTTCATATTTTCTGCAGAAGTTGATGAACTCATTTGAAGTGAACTCTCCTCCATTATTTGTGCTCAACTTCTTAATACGTAGATTTAACCGGCCTTCCACAAGCTTCTTGAAGTCCACAAGCTTCTGAAAAGTCTCTGACTTATCCTTCATGAAATATACTCAAGTATATCTAGTGAAATCATTAACCAGAACTAGCATGTATCAATTACCTCCAGGATTGGGGGTGATGGTCGATCCCATCAAGTTATCGTGGATGCATTCCAATGGTGCCTTGCATCTGAACAAAGACTTGTCAAATGGAAAGCAATGAGCCTTTTCATACTAACACCCAACACAAACATGACCTTCATCAATAGATGAAAGACTAGACATGTCTTTCACCAGACCTCTTGCTATCATAGCCTTCAGCTAGTCCATCCTGACATGTCCCAGCCTTTCGTGTCAAATAATTGCACTATCGTTATCCCTCATCTTTTCAATATAGGAACATATTGATAACACAATCAAGTCCCTCACTCTCCTCCAAACATGAGTCACATCATCTTTCACCATTAACACATTCTGGAGAAATTTCACTTTTGTCGGGTCGAATGAAATGTGATACCCAACGTCAATAACATTGTTCACCGAGAACAGATTCTTCTTCATTCCCGACAAGTGATAAACACTTCGCAAAGTGAGTGACCCCTTATCATTGCCGAAAGAAACTGTTTCGTCATTTTCTACTACATGGAATGTTTTAAATATCGGATGTCGGACACATATCAGATTGTGTTTTAAAATGTCGGATGTCGGAAGTCGGAGACATGTCGGGGATATTTTAAAATATCGGATTTTCATATATTATAAATAAAATTTTTATTTAATGTATATTAACTATAATTATATGTTATAAAAATAGAAAAATAATATAACAAATAGATAAAAAATGAGTCATTTATATTATAAAATAAATTTAAATAATATCTAAAATAAAATATTATTAACAAACACAAAATGATATATTGTAAAATATATTTAATTCTATACACTAATTGTATTTTGATAACAATAAGTTTATTGCAAATTAAAAAGATTTAAAAGTTAAAAATACTTAATTTATTATAAGCTTTTTCAAACTTATAAATTTATATTTAAAATATGAAACAATCACCTAATAAATGTATTAAATATTTTCCTATTTTTTATAATATGAAATTAAAAATTTGTAAAACAATTATATAAAATTGATTGTAAGAATAAAACGTTAAAAATTAAAATAATAAGTTTAATCGATTTAAACATACATAATATAGTATCCATATGTGATTTAAATATATGATATTTGTCTGAAAAACATATCGTTTTCCTCTAAAAAATGACATGTCGGGAGACATGTCAGACATGATGGAGGACATTCAAAACAATGACTACATGCACAGTATCATTAACAGTAATAATAACATCATTACCTATGTACGCCTGCAAAGAAGAGAACATTGACTCGTCCTTGGTGAGGTGATGTCCACACCCCGAGTCTACAATTCAATCCTCCTGATAGTTGATGGAGGCCATTGTAGAATCTTACTCTTATGCTCATGGTCATGGAAAGCTCACAAAAAAAATTAAATCATCCACCACAAGAGATAGAGAAGATTGTACCTAGGTGCGGAGGCGCAACGGTGATGAAGTTGGTGATGGTTCCACAATAATAATGATGCTGACCGCCTCACCTCTCGGTTCACCTTGAACCTGAACAGTCAAATGATCTACTTCGTTGATAAGAGGAGTAGAGGGAGAAGCTTAGACCCACTTCAACAAGCAGACGGAGACTCCAAGTGGCCGGACCACACTTATTCATTGGTAAGAAGATAGGGGATCAGAGACAGCAAACGGGAATGGCTCGGGATCGGGATCAAACGATCAGCACGCCTAGCCCGAGTAGTTTGTCGGAGCAGTGCCCAACTCTGAATCCGAGAAGCCTTGCTCCAGGCATCGGGCAGCTCCAGGAAATCGGAGAGAGGTAGCCGACGGGTTTGTTGCAGAAAAAGCTCGACCTAGCAGTCGTCGGGTTCTACTCTTCCAGGAAAAACCGAGAAGGCTTAAACCGTGAAAACCCTATCTTTTAACCCTTTAGTAAGTGGTTTTTATACCCCATCTAAAAGGGTTTTGATCTTGAGTCAAGATCACCCTTCATTTTGCTCATAATATAACTCTAAAACAAATAGGTTATATTAGTTGATCGAGATAAAATTGTGTTGTCTAACTATCAAAAACCCGATTGAAAGAGATATTAGATATCCTCTGATACCAATGAGGGATAGATCTCCTTAACTCTAGAGGGGGGTGAATAGAGTATTTTAAAACTTTAATTAATTTTTACAGCGGATTAAAATATGTGATAAGTATAAATATAAAGAGAGAAGAAAACAAAAACTATCACAGCACAAAGAAAATAAACAATAGAGCATTCCAGATGACACAAGAAATTTATAATGGTTACCCTAAACTTGGATACATCCACTCTTCTACCACCCTAGTAGGAATATACTACAGGTTTTTGATCAGGTGCCCTGCCACCACAGGATTTTGCTTAGGTGTCCTGTCACCACAAGATCTATTTTTCAAGAGAGATCTAACAACCCTTTTGAGCTTTTGATCAGGTTCCCAAAAACCAAAGAGGTTAACTTTTGAAGGGAGTTATAACCCTATACACAGTGGGAAAAGGAAAATTGATGGTGTCTTCTCTTTCTCAAGCAACTGAGAAGATTTTAGTGTATGATGTTGTCAAAGCTCCCCCTGAGATGTTGAATGGTTCAGGAAGATAAGAGTTTTGCACAGTGTACAACCCCGTGTCCGGCGAGAGGGTCCCGCCAGGGAGGTCGAGCAGACCTCGCCCCGCGACCCGCACCCGAGCGACAAAACGGGTATACGGGAGGAGGGCTGGCCCGCTCCCGCCCATTTCGGGCGAGCGAGCCGGGCGAGGCAAGCGAGCGGGTCGTGCGAAGAATCACTGACCAAAGCGGATGGGTCTGGCGACCCGCGACTAGCGACCCGAACAGGGGGACGCGGTGGCCGCCGGCCAGCCCCCACACGCGACCTGGCCGCCGGTCCGACCCGGCAGAAGACCGGCAGGTCGCGGCGGTCCGGCTCGCGCTCGCCCAGGAGAACAAGCGGGCGGCTGGAGCCAAGTCGTACCCACCTCCAACGGAGGGTGATTGGAGGCGAGTTGACTCCCCAGGGGTGCGAATAGCCCCTCAGAACGGCGGAGCCACGCTGTTGGCAGACCAGGTGGGACTGCGCATAGCTACTTAGAACAGCGGAGTTTGGCTGTTGTCAGGCCCAACCAAGGGCTTTTTGGTATTTTCAGGTCAGTCCTTTCGGTTATTGGCAGTTCAGATTCCAAAAAACTATAAATAAGACCCAAGGGGTACCTCAAAGGACACGCTTGAAGTGCCCCCCCCCCCCCTCTTACTCTCGTGTTCAAGTGTTCTCTGAGGTGCCTTAGCTCGGCTTCTGGCTAAGGAGGGGAAGCGCTCAGAGATCTTCCGGGTTTGTGGTGGGACCTCCCTGCCGAGCCCTTGCGTCTGTTTCACCTTGCCTTCTTTGTTGTTTTTCTTGCAGGGGCGAAGTAAGCGCGAGACCACCCCTTCCCCAAGGGTCGAACTCCACGAGAGGCCGGATTCCGGTTTCAACATTTTGGTGCGGTGAGCGTGGAACGTGGTCAGTGCAGAAAAGCTTCGGCGAGCTCAATGACGGGAGGTCAAGGATCTGACAGGCAGGACTCCCCCCCCCCCCCCCCGCCTCTTGCAACGGTGGGAATGTTTGAAGACTTCAGGAACGAAGTGCTGACTCTGGTCAAGTTCGCACTCGGCACGCGGGCCGAGTGCTCGACTCCGGCGATCCAGATCGCGGCCGCCCCCTCTTTGGGCGAGGACGCCCCTGGCCGGCGAGCTGGGAAAGAAGTGGCCGAGGAAGGCCGAGGGAGCGCGCTCTCGGGGCGTGAGCTTTTCCCCGGCTCGGCAAGCCGCGGCAGGTTCGGCGAGTTGGGCACGCGAGACTCGCCGGCCCGCCAAGTGGGAGGGGGCAGCCCTTTCAGCGAGCTGGTCTCCTCAGAACCAGTACCAGACGGGTTCAGGGAGCCCGAGATGTCCTACTACACCGGGAAGGGAGACCCGGTCCAGCACGTCCAATGGTTCGAAGACGTGGTCTCCATCCGTCAGATGTCGGACGGATTCAAGTGTCGTCTCTTCGCCATCACCCTCCGAGAGAAGGCAAGGGAGTGGTTCCACCAGCTCCCGGCCAGCTCCATCTACTGTTTTGAGGACCTGCGTCGAGGGTTCATGCTGAGGTTCACTACTTCGAAGAAGAGGAAGAAGGAGTCTGAGTCCTTGTTCCACATTAAGCAAGGAGTGAACGAGACGTTGGGAAGCTATGTGGATCGATTCTAGGAGGAGGTTACCCAGGTCCAGGAGATGCCGGGCCATAGTCTGATGATGGCTTTCACCCTGGGCCTGCAGCAGGGGTTCTTCCGAATGGAGCTGAAGAGAGTTCCCCCTCTCTCCTACGAGGAGTTGATGGAGAGGGTGGCGAGAGAGGTCGACGGGGAGGCGTCGAACCCAGAATTTGCAAGAAAGCTAGCCAGATGGGCGACGGAGGAAGAAAAGGAGTCGAAGGGAGGAAGAGGACAGGAAGAGAGAAGAGGGGAGCCTAGGCTGAGGGAGCAGAGGCAGCTCCAGTGGCAGCAGCAGCCGAGGTGGGGGCACCAGGAGCCCGACCGTCGGTTGGGCTGGAGGCCTGAAGGACAGGGACAGGGGCCACCGAGAGGGTATTTCGGAAGGGGTCACTATCAGGGGAGGCAGGACCAGTTCCACCCACCAGGCTGGAGGCAAGGTTAGAGGCCCCGACTCCCCGATCAGGAGGAGGCCATGGCCATAGCTTTGGGAGCAAGGAGGGGGATCATGAGGAGGAGGAGAAGGGAGTTCAGGGTGGAGCTGCCCTATTGCGACTTCCATCAGGAAGAGGGGCACGCAACAGCCACGTGCCCGGAGTTCTTGCAGATGAGAGGGAACATGGAGCGGCAGCAGCAGTAGGAGGCACGGCAAGAATTGAGAATCGAAGAGGTCCTGCCTCGGGCGGAGGAGGATCGTTGCGAGGACCGGGTTGATGTCGGGACCCGAGGAGGGATCGGGGTGATCCACGGGGGAGTGGGGATCGAGGATTCCCGCAAGGCAAGCCTCCACACCATGTACCGGCGGAGCGTCGCCTTTACATCCCAAACCCCGCCGCCGGAGGAGAGGATCACCTTCTCCAGAAGTGATATGCCAGACCACGAGGACCCGTTCTGTGATGCGCTGGTCATCAAGGCCGCCATCGAGAATTTCACTGTCTCTCGGATCCTCGTGGACAATGGGAGCTCTGTCAACGTCGTCTTCAAAAAGGCGTTTGACGCGATGAAGGTGGGGGCTAAGAGGGTGTTGGCCTCGGACGGTCCCTTGTTCGGGTTCTCGGGAGAAAGGAAGGAAGTAGAGGGAGGAGTTGGCCTCCATGTCACCCTGGGGGGGTATTCCCGCAACTGCAAGTTCGTCATCGTGGACGCCCCCAGCAGCTACAGCGCCATCTTCGGGAGGCCTCTCATCAGCGCCTTCCGTTGCGTCCCCTCGTCTTTACATCAATGCTTAAAGTTCAACGCCGAGGGGATCCAGGTCCGTGGAAGGGGGGACCCAAAGGTGGCACGGGAGTGCTATGTCACCGCGATGAACACTATCTCTTGGCAGGATGGAGCCGAGGAGATGGGTCGGAGGATGGAGGAGGTCGAGCAGGAGGCAGGCTGCGAGGAGCCAGGAGTGAAGGACCACGCGGGAGAGGCGGGAAGAGGAGATCCGGAGGAGGTAGCCGAGGTGGGGGACGCGGGAGAAGAGATGGAGGTAGAGGTCCCCGTCCTGGAAGAAGGGGATGCTGAAGGATGGGCGGAGCAGTCCAGGCTGGAGGCCGCGGAAGAAGTGGTAGAGCTGGAAGTGCTCACCCGTGGAAGCAGGATGGAGAAGATCCGCGTCAGTAGGGGGCTGACCCCGGAGGACCAGGGGAGGATGCTGGAGTGCATCCGGAAGAACGTGGACATCTTCGCCTGGAATGCCGCGGAGATGCCGGGGGTTGACGCGGATGTGGCTTGCCACCGCCTCAACCTGGACCCGGGAACACGCCCCGTTCAGCAGAAGAAGAGATCCACAGCAGACAAGCTGGCGGAACCCATCAGGGAGGAGGTGGCGAAGCTTCTCAAGGCTGGCTTCGTGTCCAAGATTCAGTACCCCGGCTGGGTCTCCAACGTTGTGATGGTCAAAAAAGGAGACGGTCGTTGGCGATTGTGTATCGATTTTTCCTTACTCAATAAAGCTTGTCCTAAGGACTGTTATCCTTTGCCTCGGATCGACGCGCTGGTTGACTCAGCCGTCGGCTTTTCTGTAATGAGTTTTTTAGATGCCTTTTCAGGTTACCACCAGATCAGGATGCACCCCCCCGGACATCAAGGATGTCTCGTTCATCACAGGGGACGGCTGCTACTGCTACAAGATGATGCCATTCGGGCTGAAGAACGCTGGGGCCACCTACCAAAAAATGATGGATAGGGTCTTCAAGGAGCAAAGGGGGAGAAATTTGGAGGTATACGTCGACGACCTCATGATCAAAAGTCGGGATGTGGACTCCCACCTCCGGGACCTGGAGGAGACCTTGACCACCCTGCGTAGATACAAGATGCGGTTGAATCCCCTTAAGTGCGTTTTTGGGGCCAGCCGAGGAAAGTTTTTGGGGCATCTCCTCACCCTCGCGGGGGTCAAGCCGAATTCGGACAAGGTCAAGGCTATCTTGGAGCTGGGGTCACCGCGGAACGCAAAGGAGGTCCAACGGTTGACGGGGAAGCTAGCGGGGCTGAGCCGTTTCCTTTCTCGGGCAGGGGAAAAGTGCTCCCCCTTCTTCAAAATGCTGAGGGGCGGCCAGAGGTTTGAATGGACCAAGGAATGCGAGGAGGCGTTCCAGGCCCTCAAGGCGCAGTTGACACAGGCTCCGCTACTCCAAGGACCGAAGGAGGGGGAGGATTTGTTCTTATATCTCGGAGTCGGGACAGAGGCCTTAAGCTCCGTCTTGGTTCGTGAAGAAGGGAAGAGGCAGCTCCCTATTTATTACGTCAGCCGGGTCCTGAGGAAGGCCGAGCTCCGGTATCCGATCTTGGAGAAGCTTGCATTCGCCCTAATCCTCTCGGCTCGGAGGCTGCGGCCTTACTTCCAGGCACACTCAATCCGAGTGGTGACTGACCACCCTCTCCGCAACATCTTCGAGGGTGTGGAGCACTCAGGGCAGCTGGCCAAGTGGTCGGTGGAGCTGAGCGAGTTCGATGTCTCCTTCGTTCCGCGGCTCACGATCAAAGCTCGGGCGATGGCCGACTTTCTGGCCGACTACGTGGTGGAAGTGGCGGAGGAAGAACTCACCCGCCCGATTCCTTGGAAGGTGAGGGTGGATGGAGCCTCAGGAAAGCACTCCCTTGGAGTGGGGGTGGTCCTAGAAAGCCCCCAAGGGACTCAGATTGAGCAGACGGTGGTGGTGCACTTTCCCATCACCAACAACCAGGCTGAGTACGAGGCAGTGATAGCGGTGCTGCACCTGGCCAGGGAGCTGGGGGTGCGGGATGTGGAGGTCCTAACCGACTCCATGGTGGTGACTTCCCAGATCAACGGAGAGTTCGAGGCAAGGGAACCCACTCTGAAGCTGTACTTGGCCAAAGTGAAGGGGGTCATAGGGACCTTCCAGACCTTCTCCATCCGACACGTGCCAAGGGAGGAGAACGCACAAGCCGACCAGTTAGAAAAGCATGGTCCCCGGGCAGGGGGCACCATCACCGATCTGTTCTGCCCCTCCATTGAAGAAGGGGAGCTCATGGAGATCGATCAGCAAGCTTCATGGATGGATCCCGTAGTGGTTTTCCTCTCCACGGGGGAGTATTCAGAGGGGGTGGACAGGAAGAAGCTGAGACACAAGTCAGCTTACTACCTCCTTAAGGACGGGCAGCTATACAGGAAGACCCTCTCCGGGATGCTAGCTCGCTGCGTAGCCGAGAGTGAGGCGCAGAGAATCTTGGAGGAAGTCCACTCCGGGGAGTGCGGAAGTCATTCCGGGAGTCGGACTTTGGAGGGGAGGATAGTCATGCAAGGGTATTTCTGGCCCACCCTGGGCCGAGACGCCGCGGAATTCGCAAGGAGATGTCATAAGTGCCAGCTGTTTGCCCCCCTCCAGCTACAGCCAGCCGAACAACTCAAGAGTATCACGGCCCCCTGGCCGTTCGCAATCTGGGGGATGGATTTGGTTGGACCGTTTCCCCAGGCCAGCGGTCAGAGAAGATTCCTCCTAGTGATGATCGACTACTTCTCGAAGTGGATGGAAGTGAAGGCGTTGGCCAAGGTGACCTCCCAAGTAATCAGGAACTTTGTCTGGGGGGAGATCATCTGTCGCCATGGGCTGCCCCAGGCCATCGTCACCGACAATGGACCCCAGTTCACCAGTGCCGAGTTCACCAGCTTCTGCGAGCAGCTTGGAATCGACCTCAGGTTCGCCTCGGTCCACCACCCCAGGAGCAACGGGCAGGTGGAGGCCGCGAACAAGATCATCGTCAACCTCCTCAAGAAAAAGGTGGAGAATTTGAGGGGGAGCTGGGTGGAGCAGCTCCCCGCAGTTCTTTGGGCCCTAAGAACCACCCCTAACACGGCTATGGGGGAGACCCCCTTCAAGCTCTCCCATGGGTGCGAGGCGGTGCTCCCCATAGAATTTGAAGTCCAAACGCCGCGGGTTGGGGCGGCCAGGGAGGGTCGAGAGGAATGGCGAGCCGAGAACGAGGGGGAGCTGAGACTCTCCCTTGACATGGTGGAAGAATTGAGGGATCTTTCGGCCATCCGACAGGAGGAAGTAAAAAGGAGGATGGCAAAATACTTTGACAAGCATGTCAGGGTCAAGCAGTTCGCCGAAGGAGACCTGGTGCTGAAGAAGGTGGACGCGGCAGGGAGGTCAGCGTCCGTAGGGAAGCTCAACCCCAGCTGGGAGGGGCCGTTTATTGTGAAAGAAGCTTTGAAGTCAGGGGGCTATCGGCTCCAAAATGTAGAGGGCGAGACCCTGAGTCTCACCTGGAGTGGAGACGACCTGAAAAGATTTTTTTCCCTAAGCACCTGTAAGCAACACGTTGGTTATAATGAAATCCTTTCCCCCCCCCCTCAGTATTGTCATAGCCAGCTAGCATAGAGGATTGGAATGTGTTTGGACCCCGAGAAGATCCCGCTGCCAGGCTCCCACCTAGCTGGCAGGGCCGGAAGTCACTCGGTGTCATCCCTAGCCTTGAGAAGATCCCGCTGCCAGGCTCTCACCTAGCTGGCAGGGCCGGAAGTCACTCGATGGAATGTGTTTGGACCCCGAGAAGATCCCGCTGCCAGGCTCCCACCTAGCTGGCAGGGCCGGAAGTCACTCGGTGTCATCCCTAGCCTCGAGAAGATCCCGCTGCCAGGCTCTCACCTAGCTGGCAGGGCCGGAAGTCACTCGATGGAATGTGTTTGGACCCCGAGAAGATCCCGCTGCCAGGCTCCCACTTAGCTGGCAGGGCCGGAAGTCACTCGGTGTCATCCCTAGCCTCGAGAAGATCCCGCTGCTAGGCTCTCACCTAGCTGGCAGGGCCGGAAGTCACTCGATGGAATGTGTTTGGACCCCGAGAAGATCCCGCTTCCAGGCTCCCACCTAGCTGGCAGGGCCGGAAGTCAATCGGTGTCATCCCTAGCCTCGAGAAGATCCCGCTGCCAGGCTCTCACCTAGCTGGCAGGGCCGGAAGTCACTCGATGGAATGTGTTTGGACCCCGAGAAGATCCCGCTGCCAGGCTCCCACCTAGCTGGCAGGGCCGGAAGTCACTCGGTGTCATCCCTAGCCTCGAGAAGATCCCGCTGCCAGGCTCTCACCTAGCTGGCAGGGCCGGAAGTCACTCGATGGAATGTGTTTGGACCCCGAGAAGATCCCGCTGCCAGGCTCCCACCTAGCTGGCAGGGCCGGAAGTCACTCGGTGTCATCCCTAGCCTCGAGAAGATCCCGCTGCTAGGCTCTCACCTAGCTGGCAGGGCCGGAAGTCACTCGATGGCAATGAATTGCGACCCAAATCGAATCACGCTGTCGGGCTCCCACCTAGCCGGTCAGGCCCGGAACTACTCGAATGGCGTTAATAGCAGACTGGAATCACGAATATAAGCCAAAAAGGGTCTAACATGACCACCCAGCCCCGAGAAAGACGGCAGAACGGAGGCGGAAACCTAGGCGAGAACCCGCAAGAGATTCGATAACTCAGGCAAAGGGAGAGTCAGCTCGCCTCGCTTGGCGGGCGAGCAGCCTCTTCTTCCGGGGCTGGGCCGCAGAGGCAGGTCGCGTCGCACGACAATGGCAAGTATACAAACAAGGCGGGCGAGAAAGCATTTTATAAAATCAATAGTAAATAAGAATCGAGAAGTATAGGCGCAGCCCGCGCATCTCAAAACAGGTAAACATACATGATAATATGCATCTAAAAAATAAACGTCAAAAAGCCGGGGAGACGCGAGATCCTGGGCGAGAAGTCCTAAATAGGCTGGAAGGATTTGTCCCCAGGGTCCGGCACGGGAAGAAATAGCGCCGGCACCACGTCTTCCGCCGAGAGTTCCGCCGCCTCGCTCTTGAGGAGATCCGCGCGTCGCAGCATTTGCATCGTATACTTTGCGGCGCTGGCAGCGTTCTTTTGCATCAGCACTTCCAAGTCGTAGTCGGAGAAGTGCTCGAGCGGACAGACCCTGTTGACTGGAGGAGGAATAGCGGCGGCGGCCTCCAGCTCGCGTACCCGCGCCTCCAACGCCGACTTGTCCTGGCCGAGGGTGGCGATCTCAGCACCCATCCGACTGGCCGTCGCGGCATCCTGAAAAGAGGAAGGGAAAGTTATAAGGTGGATCGGCGAGAAAAGGGGGGTTGTCGAGGGTGAGCACATACCACCCCGCCCAAGTACTGCGCGAGGGACTCCTCTGCCGCGTCGGCCCGCCTCCTCTGAGTGTTCGTGTCTTCCTGAGCGAGCCTTTGGGCCTCCTCCCTCTCGTCCGCCAGCTTCTTCAGGGAGGTGGCGTTCCGGTCCAGCTGAGTGCAGCGCCTCCCTACCATATGAGCTAGCTCCAGGCCGCGTAGCTGGGCCCGCGCGCTTTCGTGAACCAATACTCGTGTCGCCTCTTTGTCGTAGATTGCGGCGTCTTCTCGCGAGTACAGGCCGAACGAGAAGTTGTAGGCCTCCCCGCCGATGGTGTCCTGCTCCATCCAACTCGGCAGCAAGGTCGAGATCGCGGCGCGATTTGACTCCTTGTCCCACGATAGGAGCGGGGCGCCGAGTTCGTCCAAATATCTCTCACCGTAGCCGAAGTTGCGGTGACCCCTCGGCACCGGCTCCGAAGCAGCTTGAGACCCGCCCGGCGGCGCGGAGGTACCCGCCGCCCTGCCCGGGGAGTCGCTGGTCGAAGCAACCAGCGGGGGCGAAGGGCCCTCGGCCGGAAGGCCCGCAGGGGCCTTGCCTTTCCTTTGACTCGCAGCGGGTTGCTGACCCGCGGTCTTCGCCACCTTTGACGGAGGGGTGGGCTGTCCGCCACCCGGCCGCTTCTTGGTCGGGACCGACGGGGGGTTGCGCTGAGTGGCATCCGCAGCCTGAGCTCGGGCGAGAACCCCGGAGGGGATCCGAGCGCTCTCATAAGGGGGTGCAGAGGGATGTCGCGCTCGCCTGCCAAGGAGAAAGGGTGAGATAAACGAAAAAAGGGGGGTAAGGCAGAGCAGCGGCGAGTGGCAAACCTCCCCCTGGCGGGACGGCAGCGAGGTCGCCAAGATGGCGGCGCAGGTACGCGACCTCAAAATTCTTCCCGACAAAGAACGCGCACAAGTCAGCTTCATGTCCGCCTAGGCTGGGCGGCCGGTAGCTCGCCTCGCTAAGCTGCACCGGCGAGAAGGGGACGTTGCTGAAATCGCCTTTGACGAAGAGGAACTTCTTGAGCCAATTATGACTCTTATTGACTGTCTCCCGCACCTTGAGGTGGGCGCTGGAGAAGTAGGCGGTCCCGTCCCGATTCGCCCGGAAGGAAAACAGTTTCCGGAAAACGGCGAGGCTGAACTCTACTCGCTCCTCTCGCAGGAAGCAGGCGAACCCCACCACAACGGCTATGGAGTTCGGGGTCATCTGAGCTAGGACGACCCCGAAGTATTTCAGCACCTGGCGCACCTCGGGCCACAGGGGGAGTCGCAGGCCCACCTCAAAGTGGGATAGAGGGATGGCGAGCTCGTCCCCGGATAAGTCGTTGATCTTTTCTCCATCCCCGGGCCGTCTCGCAGAAAAGCCCGACGGAACGTGGTCGCTGAGAGCGTCCAGGTACTCGCATTCAGAGATGACGGCGTGAGGAAAATCGTGCTCCGAGAAGGTCCAGGCGCACTTACTCTGTCCGTCCATGTCGCCGCCGCCTCCGCCCATTCCCACCGAATCCGCCGCCGAACGTGCGAGACAGAGCCAGAAGGCGAGCGCGAACCGTACTTCGCGGGAAAAAGGGAGCGAGAGGACGTTTGGAATCGGTGAGGGAATAAGGGCCGGCAAGGCCTATTTATAGGGAAAGAGAAAGGGCGGGAAACTTCACGCCGAAAGAGGGGTGCAGATAGCAAAAATCAGCCCGACGGTTCGACTTCCCAGCGCGCAACCGCACTGCAAAGGCCGATCAGGCGCGGTTCTCGCCCGGCCGCGTCCGCGCAAGACCCGAGCGGGCGAGTCTCGGCCCGCACCCACCCGAGATTCCGCGCGAGACGGGAGGCTCCCGTCTGGCGAGGTTCTCGGCTCGCCCTCGCCCCGATCAGCACGAGGGGAAGAGCGGATCTTTCCCTCAACCCGCCCACAGAGAGCAAGAGCAACAACATGATAATTTCAATGAACATCAGCAGTAAAAAATTAGGCCCATAGGCGGGCAAAAAGAGTTGCAAGTTGTTACAAATACAAGATAACTTTGAAATAACAGCAACCCTGCGACATCCCGCAAGCCGGGCAGAAGGCTGGATCAGTACTCGACCCACTTCCACCTGTGCCGCCGCCTCGTCCCCGATCGCGGCGGCACGCGAGGATCGTGGTAATCGCGAACCGCCACCAGCTCCCGCTCCGCCAGGCCGATTTGCTCTGTGGCGCTCCTAAGATGCCCCTCGGCTCGCGTAATGTGCACGCCCGGCGAGGTGACGTCGTCGTCTTCTGCTGCGCGCGGGAGGCCCTCCAAGGCCGCGAGCCGGGCCGCGGTCTCGGCCTTGTCTTGATCGACCCTCTTCACGATCTCCTGAAGCAGCAGCGTGTGTTTCTGGAACAGCCGCGTCACCTGCCTCTTCATCCCCACCGCATCGGTCGGGTCGCCCAGATAGTCAGAGACACTGTCCATGTCGGGCGGGGGCGAATACCCTTCGCTCGTCTCAGTTTCGGAGGAGACCATGTTAAAGCCTGCAAAAGGGCGATTCAGAAGGAGCGAGCGAGGATAAAGCCAACGGTGAGTACTAGCTTACCAGGGGTTGGCACGTCACCCGCGCCGACGGATGGGCGAGAGGAGCCCAGCCGACCCTGAAAGGTTTCTCCCTCGAGGGTCTCAAGAGATTTTCCCAGTCCGTGGGGAGCCGTTGGGCGAGGTTTCCGGAGGTGGGCGGTCCAGACATGGGGGACTAGCAACCCTCTCAGATGACAAGGGAGGGGGGCGATCCTTTCCCCCGTTCCCCACCTCTTCACAAGGAATTACCTGCAAAACGAAAGATTAGAGGTACAGCGATAAGTCGAAGAAGGTCACGTACCCCAGGGACGACCTCAACATCCGCCGCCGAGCTGGAGCCCGGACGGTCGCCCGTTGGACATCGTCTGACAATCTTCCCCTTCGCCGGCCTAAAGAGAGGGCCGGGAGACCCACGTGCTAGCCAGGGAGCGGCCTCGAGGGCGTCCTCCAGAGTCTTCTGGTCCGCTGCCGCAAGGCGAGCTCGCACCTCTTCGCTGACCGGCATCGAGAAACTAAAGTCTGTTCAAAGAAAATGAAGGGATCTGGGGAGCCCCCCCTGGGGTCAACGGTGTATTTATAGCCGGACAGTTGGGCCCCACCAGAAGATTCCCTGCCAGCTCAGCACAGTGCTCGCCGAACACGCGGGTTGGATGATTCTTTCCGAGCTTGAATCAAGCTCAAAAAGAGCGGGGATTGTGTACAACCCCGTGTCTGGCGAGCGGGTCCCGCCAGGGAGGTCGAGCAGACCTCGCCCCACGACCCGCACCCGAGCGACAAAACGGGTATACGGCAGGAGGGCTGGCCCGCTCCCGCCCATTTCGGGCGAGCGAGCCGTGCGAGGCGAGCGAGCGGGTCGTGCGAAGAATCACTGACCAAAGCGGATGGGTCTGGCGACCCGCGACTGGCGACCCGAATAGGGGGACGCGGTGGCCGCCGGCCAGCCCCCACACGCGACCTGGCCGCCGGTCCGACCTGGCAGAAGACCGGCAGGTCGCGGCGGTCCGGCTCGCGCTCGCCCAGGAGAAAAGGCGGGTGGCTGGAGCCAAGTCGTACCCACCTCCAACGGAGGGTGATTGGAGGCGAGCTGACTCCCCAGGGGTGCGAATAGCCCCTCAGAACGGCAGAGCCACGCTGTTGGCAGACCAGGTGGGACTGCGCATAGCTACTTAGAACAGCGGAGTTTGGCTGTTGGCAGGCCCAACCAAGGGCTTTTTGGTATTTTCAGGTCAGTCCTTTCGGTTATTGGCAGTTCGGATTCCAAAAAACTATAAATAAGACCCAAGGGGTACCTCAAAGGACACGCTTGAAGTGCCCCCCCCCCTCTTACTCTCGTGTTCAAGTGTTCTCTGAGGTGCCTTAGCTCGGCTTCTGGCTAAGGAGGGGAAGCGCTCAGAGATCTTCCGGGTTTGTGGTGGGACCTCCCTGCCGAGCCCTTGGGTCTGTTTCACCTTGCCTTCTTTGTTGTTTTTCTTGCAGGGGTGAAGTAGGCGCGAGACCACCCCTTCCCCAAGGGTCGAACTCCACGAGAGGCCGGATTTTGGTTTCAACACACAGAGTGTAGGCCTTCAATCTTTAAAAGATCTTCAGAAGATTTTTGGACTGATATTGAATAGTTGTCCCTTGAAAAGCTCTGAAGTTGATGATGAAGTGCTCTGTGAGATTCTCTGTATATCGCTGTGTGTCTCAGTGAATTCTCTATGTCAATTCTCTATATGATCTTCTGAAAACAATCCTTTTATGTTCCTTCCAGAAAATAGCATTTGAATTTGAATTCTATCCTTGAATTAATGCTGGAATCCTAGGACTTGAACGGCTGGAATTGTCTTAAATGCATTTCCTCAACTATCTCAGTAAATAAGTCAAGTAATTACTCTATGAAATTCATAATTAATGTTGTCAGACAACGGTTATATTCTTGAGAATATGAGCATTAATTACCAGAGAATTACTTGCTTAGAATAATCCAATCTGAAAACAAACCGAGAGAAAACGCCAAAACTGATAGAAATCGTCGAACTCAGAACAGATTTTGTCGACCTGAACATCAAGTTTGTCAAGCTGAGAAATCATCTTCGTTGAGTTGAGAAATTGTCTTCGTCGAGCTGAGCTACAAGTTCGTCAAGCTGAGAAAGAATTTCGTCGACCAAAGAACTTGAGAGAAGAGGGAAGATCGTCGACCTGAGCTCCAAGTTTGTCGAGCTCAACTCAGAGTAGGGACTCTGAGTTCATCGATCTGCAATCGACAATCGTCGAGCTGAGTATGAAGAACTTCGAACTGATTCTCTGAACTCTTAATGACTGTCACTCTTCTAAGTCTGGATCTCTGATATCTTCTGAGGGCTGGACCTAGAACTAATAATGTCTGTTTAACATAGTCAACATAGTCAAACTGACCAAGACCTAGAACTAATAATTTAACCCTAGGCTATAGATGTAGGGTCAATAACCTAATAGTGAACCTAGCCCAAATCCAAACTAGGGATCCAACACCGATGAACCAATTCATTGTATAGTTTAATAGTTTCACAATCTTACTACTCGTCATGGTCTAAGCATGTCGAAGAACGACATTATAAAAAACACACTTATATGGTGTCTTGATCGCATGACATATGAAATTAAGTACATAATATATGTCGAACTGAGACTGTTCCCGTTCATGTGGCGTGACCTTACAGAGGAACCATGTTGTCATGGCGATAATATAACAACTTATATTATGAACTATAAGAGGCTTTATCGGTGCACTATAGTCTCCATAGTAACATGGTAGTAAGGTAACGAATCTAGATGACCAGTGTCTTCCTTTGTCACATGATATTATAAATATTGTGCAAAATTGGACCGTGTCATTTTTCGCACAATATTCATCTTTCTCGGTCTCATAAGCGAATTGTTTTTATAAATACGTTAGTTATATTGCATGCACTACAATCTCGCTTTACGAAGGGGCCTGCCAATATCATAATCCAAAATATGAGGACAAATGATATCTCGATATGATAATTTCTTACGCACAAGCATGAACAACAAATCACAATATTTATTACTATCAAGAGATAGTTTTTCAACTGTAATCACATTGCCGACACCGATACGATAAATCTTCACATCTCATATCTATGATTCATAAGACACATTGAGAACATTAATGACACTAAACACAATCCAAATAATGTTACAACATAGGATAGGTCGAATTCAATATGTATAAGATACACACACATACATATCCATATGATTAAACGATAGTTATTTATCAACATTTAGAGAACTACAATGTACTTCAAACGATATGACAATCTTAACTCGTTAATCAACGTTCCTCTTTGATTACCACGATTGCGAGGAAAAACATAAGATTATATGATATAAAAACTCAGGGTTCTACTGTTCAGGAGCAAGAGCATCTTCTTGAACCTAACATGAGATACAATGCATAATCAAGGAACAAAATGTGAAAACATTCTAGATCAGGAACAAAAGTAATTGAAGGAAATCACAACTTTCAAAACACTACATCCTTCAATCCCCCACTTGTTTTTAAAGTTTCTTAACTGAAAGGGAGCAACCTACAAAATCATTTAACAAGCCACTCTCCATGATCTTGAAACCCCATGGATTCGAAATGAACTTTGCCCTTGGCTTGAGATAAATATTTCGTGAAGGGATCATATGTGTTGTTGTTGGTGTATATCCATAAAAGAGCAATTTTGCTTTCATCAATGAAGTCGCGTGTGACAAAATACTTCATATCCATGTGATTTGTTTTGTGATGCCCTTCACTCGAGGCAAAAACTTCAAATTCCTGAAGGAACTTCTTTATCCAAACTCCCTCCTTACTAGCTTCTGCAGTCTCCATGACTTCTAATGCGGTGGTTGAGTCAGCTGTGGTTGATTGTTTGCAACTACGCCAACTCACAACCCCACCATTTAGAAGAAACACGAACCCAGACTGAGATCTCCTAGCATTCGGGTTTGACATAAAACCAGCATCTGTGTAACCTTCTACAGCTAGCTCTTTATGCCCTCCAAAAACAATAAACTTATTCTTAGTCCTTTTCAGGTACCTAAGAATGTTTTTGACAGCAGTCTAATGATTAGGACCAGCAAAACATGATGTCGACTAGTCATGCTTAGAGTATATGCGACGTCTGATCTTGTACATATCATGACATACATAATGGAAGCTACAGCCGAGGCATAGGATGTAACACCCCAGATTTGACAATAGAAATTATGTCACTATCGTCGGGCGATATTGGGTATCGCCTGATGGCGATAACAATGCATTTGCCGAGCGGCACTCGATGCACTCAACACACTCGACGCCTGAAAGCGTTGAGTGGCGTGATATCGCGGGTGATAGTGGATATCGTCGGGCGATAGCAATAAGCGTTGAGTCGGCACTCGACACAGTCAGCGCACTCGATGCCTGAAAGCGTTAAGTGGCGTGATATCGCGGGCGACAGTGGGTGTCGTCGGGAGATAGTACCACGTGGCATATGACACGTGTCGGATTGGTTATTAGGCGGCCAATAAGTGGTGGTTGACCTGTAAGACCCCATTTTTTTTTAAAAAAAACACAGGGTCTTATGCCCAGAACCGCCGCTTTGCGGTGACACCTTCTCGCCCGGAAGCGTCATCACCACAAAACGCCGTTTCTGCCGGCCAATTCGATCGCAGCATAGTAACAAAATTAGAGTAATAACATGCGAAGCAAAACTCTAAGTAAAAGTCCACAGAAATATCACATCAAGTAAAATATCTCCACGATGGAAGAGTCCACAAAACCAAGCACTGTAAATAAGGGCTTATGCCCGATACAACAATTCCTCACCACAAGATCTCTCATGTGGAAATAAAATAAACACTACTAGAGTAAGGGCCTCACGGTCCCAGCTGTCTGAACTCCTATGCTAGACTGCCCTATCTCCAAGCGTGTCGACCTCTGGGGCTGCTCCTCCAATCTGGGCTCCGCGATCCCCTAAATGATGTGGTTCGAAAACCGTTAGTCTAAAAGACTAAGTCCTATCATCCCCCACCCCTTCCCCCATGGCTCCTAGGCACCGAGCGAAGAGGAAGAAAGGGAGGACTTGAAAGTGGAGAGTATATCAAATGCAGGTGACGGTGGGCCTAAAACTAGCTATTTATATAGTAACTAAACATATTTGTAAACAAGTAAAGTAGAGTAACCTTAACTTATATGGGTACATATAAGCAAGGGGTCTTTTGCAAGGCTCTCATCGTATAAAGAGTCCCATACCAATTTATACGTTGGGGTGTCGGTTATTAACAGCAATATATATATATAAGGAAAATTAACCTTAATTTATAAACTTGCCCACACAAGCTTATAGACCAAGGGGTCGTTTTGCAGGGCCTAATGTATAAGTGTCCCATACCACTTATATTTTAGGTGTCAAAGGTTAAATGAATTGCTTATGCTATGACATGCAAGTGGGTATGATGGATCAAGCAAGTGCAACACACACACCCGACTCTGTGCACACAGACCTTTAGTTCCCCCTTTCTGGAGCCTCACCTCCCAGGATACCTCCGTAGTGGCAGACGGAAGCGGTGGGTTGGGCCTCGCCCACCTCTAAACCAGTATAGCAATACTGGTCAGACCTATCGTACGCCTCAACGCTGGTGCACTAAGCGGACTCCTGCGTACTCTTGCCGGCTGGCGCACCGGACTTCTGTTGGCGAAGTGCTATCACAACACTTGCCGAGTCAACGTATTGGTGTCTGTGCTAAGATCCTCCAATACCGAAGACCCACCACCTTAATTTCATTCCTTTTATGCACATGCAAATTTACGTACCAACACCGAGCCGAAGCTCACCGGGCCATCCTGCCCTCTTACCACAACGACCGAGCCTATTGCTTGATCATCTAGCCAAAACTACTTCCCGTGACCTCGGGTGTGTGAGAGTGAAACCCTAATTATTCTAGTTACTCTTGAAGTTTCATTATTCCTATGAGTTGCGTTAGCCCAGGACTGCCAAAGGTATTCCCCGTGAAGGGCTCTCGAAGGCACTAGGAACTACGATGGGATTACGCCCAAAGCTCCCTTTCGCAAGGCACTTATTATTATTGGTTACTACACAAATCTCTCAATCCCTTAGGGTTATAATTGAATTCTAACCCAAGTGTATATGACTCCTTCTTTTCAACGAGGATGAGTGATCCTTTGTCGATCCCGAACCCCACACAACTCTAACCAACCTCCACTACTCATCTACACTTCGGATGATAAACCTAATTCACCTACCAGACTAATGCCCCATTATTCCAACTTCCTAAACTCATTGTGCACTTTAATTTGATTTCTGCTGTTTTTACTAATTGCAGACCTCCCTAAGCTAATATGATGTACTCAATAGGTGATACTCTAAATTCTCCTCCAATAACTCTACAAATTTTACCAGAGGTCTATTATGATAAATATAGTCTAAATTCAGAAAATCATATTTTTCCCCAATTAATCTACTATTTATTGAATTTTCCTCAAAAACTAGGCCATAGTCAATTTGAACATGAACCATAAGATTTTCTCAGGTAATGGCCTCCTAAAATTTGTATTCACTAAATAACAGAGAAATATTATTGGTTGCCAATTTTCATAATTTTCCAGATAGTTCTTGACCTCTAAAGGATTTATTAAAAATAATTCCTAAGATCAAATATAATGAAGGAAGTGCCACACATATGTCTCCAATAATTATGTAAAAATTACTAGGGCTTCATAAGGAACTAGAAACATCATTATGAAGAAATTAAAATTTTTTAGACAACTTAAATGTCATTATTAAATTTACCAAAGTTCCATAGAATTAAATAATTAAAGAAGCAACTACTAAATATCATTCTTCAAAAATTTCATAAAACTTTACAGAGATGGGTACCATGATTACAAGCCCCTTTGCTAAGTTTCATCAGATTTAATCAAGTATATTTTTCTCCAAAAATTCCTAAGTGAAAATTGTAAAACATGACTTTGTGAATAAAGTACCAAAAATATTCATCGAAAATTTATTATAAAATTTCCAGAGATATATATACCCTAAACAACTACCCATTCCAAAACTCAGCCCTTTTCAGAAAGTTTTGGTATTAGAGCTTATGATTTCAAAGCTAGTGCCCTAAACTAGGGTTATAGATTTAAGGGGTTTAAATTCTTCCAAATGCCCTAAAATTTAACCACAGGACCATAGTAACCCTATGGACATCATTCCCAAGTTTCAAGTCCATCCAAGGTCCTTTGACCCCAAATTCTTCAAACCCTAGAAATTTACCCTAAAGGGCCTACCCTAAAGTTCTAGGGCTACCCTAGTCCAAACCACTCCAAACTTCATAAGTGAGTGTAAAAAGTCAAATTATATCAGTGGCCAAAATTTCAGCCTCTGATGAGGGAATTTGGCCACTCAACCATCAAAAAGTGGCTTTTGACCAAAATACCCTTATAAGGTCATATATAGGGTGGGTAAATTACCTATCCTAAACATCTCCAAATGAGCTAACGTTTTAACCCTATACCTATCATGACATCTAAAACCACCCACCAAAATTTGGGGGAGTTTTAAATTAATTAGGTCACATAATTAAATTAATCATGATTTATTAAATTTTTCTAAAAACTATAGAAAAATATTCTCCAAAAATTCTAAATTTTAGACAGATTCTAGATATGACTAAGACTTTCTCACTGCCCAAATTTCAACTTGTTTGGACAAGGAATGAAGTGTGGGCACCAAAAATAATTCCTGTTTAGGCCTAGGTATATGTCCTACCAAAAAGGGTACCCTGGTCTAACCAGTGGCCCAAAAGGGTCCAAGAAATTTTTGCTACAAACTAGACACCCTAAGCTACAATTTTCATGTTGGGCAGATTTCCATTCAGGGTCCCTAAGTATTTTTAAAAATTAAATACATTAAATAAATCTAATGTGACCGAAATGAAATGATATTTATTTAAATCCTAATGTATCTGATTTGATGCCGCGCGAATCTTGGCGCAGATCGACGGCGCTGGGTTATCGTCCCCGATGAGCCAACGGCCATGATTGCTTCTTCCTGTGCCGACTTCAAGCGTCTGCCGCCGGCCACCCAGTCCCTTCCCCGGCCGGCCACCGCCACCATCACCTCCGTTGAGGTGGTGGCTATCGCCAGACGGCAGCACAGCCGCCGGAGGGGCGGATTCCGGCGATCCAACCAATAAAATTTTCGGCCGAAAGCCATGAATTTTGCGAATTGGATCGGGCTCAATTGTGCCCGAACCTTGGCCCTAATGAAACCTAAGATCTACCCATGAGAAAAGAGGAGGAGGAGGACCTTGTTGGCGGCCTGGAGACGAGCGGATCTGCGGGTTGACATGGTGGTGGCGCCGCCGATCGGAATTCTGCAATCTCCCAGTAAACTCGCCGGATTTCTTCAGTTAAGGATTGGGAAATTCTTCTCCAAGCTCACTGATGATGTTTAAAACATCAGAGGGGGAGAAGAATGGAAGAAACTGCCATGGCCATCATGGCCATTAAAGGCTTGTTTCGGCCATGATGGTGGAGGCTGTAACAGCCCCTTGACAGCCAGGAAAACGGCTGGAAACTCCTCCCCTTCACTGGAGGAGATGAATGCTGCCATCAATGGGGACCATTGGCCTTTCCTTGGCCAATCTCCTCCTTCAACTCTCTTTCCCCTTTTCTCTCTCCTCCATTAGTATGGAATGAAGCTTTCTCTCTCTTTCCTAGTCACCAAAGCTGACCATGCTGACTCCCCAGCCTATTGGCAGCCCTTTCCACCCATAATATTTCATTATATTGTGGTTAACTTAAAAGGAAAAAAAAAGGGTTGAGCTTGGGTCAGTTTCCCCCTTTGCTAGGTTAATAATGTTGTGATGGGGTCATGGAGTCATGGTGAAGCCCTAATGTCCTTCTAAATTATTGTTTTGAATTTTACTATTTGCAGACCATGGTAGCTTTCATCCTCCTACCTAGGCCCACTTGGTCCCCAAGGTCTTCCTAGGGTTGGTCTTGACCTAGCCTTGCCCAAAATCACCCTTAGGGGGGTCTAGTTGAAATTGGGATGTTACAAATCCAACAAGTCAAAAAAAGGATTTCGTCCTCGAAATCACGATCTCGCCTACGGTAATCTTCTTACCGAAGAAAATGAACTTATAGTTGTTATTAAATAGGAAGATTAACCCCTACCCCTACTAAAGTAGTCTTACCTGTTAAAGTCAAGTAATTAATTTAAACTTCTTGAGTGGTTGAGAGGTATACCTGACCAAACAGCTCTGGATATTTCTGTTGCATCAGATCCTGCGGCTCCCAAGTATGCTCCTCTTGGCCGTGGTTCCTCCACAGAACCTTGACTAAGAGAATCTTTTTGCGTCGCAAGATCCGTACTCCTTTATCATCGATCCGCACCGGCTCCAAGTGAACAGATCGGTCCGAAGCTACCGGCCCTTCGGTGGTCGTAATCCGCTGCTCCGGGCGTAGTAGAGCCCTTCTCAGCGAGGATATGTGGAAAACATCATGCAGAGCTGCCAGCTCTGGTGGCAACTCCAGCCTGTAAGCCAGGACCCCTATCCGCTCCAGGATCCTGTAAGGGCCCATATATCTGGGGCTGAGCTTCTTCCTTCGGCCACGCATCCGAGAAACTCCATGCATAGGCCGGATCTTCAAAAACACTCGGTCCCCGACCTGAAATTCCACCTGACGATGGCGGGCGTCATAATACTTGGCCTGCCTGCTCTGTGCCTCTAACATCCTATCCCTGATCAACCTCACCTGAGCCTCGGTGTCTTCAACAAAATCCGATCCCAAAGCCTTCGGGTCCTCGTCCTGAATCCAAGAGAGTGGGGTTCTGCATTTTCGTCCATATAGAGCCTCGTAGGGGGCCATGCCTATGCTGGCCTGATGACTGTTGTTGTACGAGAATTCCACCATCGGTAACATCTTTTCCCAAGGCTCTCCTCGGTCTAGGATGCATAGACGTAGCAGGTCTTCCAGTGTCCGATTTGTGCGCTCTGTCTGCCCGTCCGTCTGAGGGTGGAAGGCGGTGCTAAAAGTCAGTCGAGTGCCCAAGTATGCCTGAACCGACCGCCATTCCCTGGATGTAAACCGACCGTCCCGATCTGACACGATCGTCCTGGGTACTCCATGATAGCGAATGTACTGCTCCACAAACTTCCGAACCAGAACCCCCACTGAATCGTCCTTCCTGACTGGTATAAATCTAGCCACCTTCGTCAATCGATCTACGATGACCCAAATC
Organism: Platanthera guangdongensis; assembly: GCA_039583875.1. Lineage (NCBI taxonomy): Eukaryota > Viridiplantae > Streptophyta > Magnoliopsida > Asparagales > Orchidaceae > Platanthera > Platanthera guangdongensis. The sequence continues at coordinate 28,637,733 of CM077147.1, forward strand.
GAATCATTTCCGGTTCGTGATCGGGGGAGACCATGAATAAAATCCATCGCAATATCCTCAAACTTCCACTCTGGCACTGGAAGAGGTTGCAACAATCCCGCGGGGTTTCTGCATTCCGCCTTCACCAACTGGCAGGCTTCGCAATGGGTCACGAAGTGTGTAATATCCCTCTTCATTCTTGGCCAGAACATCATCCTCTTCAGATCGGCCATCATCTTGGTGATTCCCGGGTGTATCGAATACCTACTGCAATGCGCTTCCGCCATGATATCCTCCCGGATCTGACCTCCTGCGGGTATATAAATCCTTCCTCTGAAGTACAATAGCCCATCCTTCAAGGAATAATCCCCCGTCGAACCCTCCTCCAAGGTTCGAAATATCGGTTCCGCCCGAGGGTCTGTCTTCTGCCCTTCCCTGATGCGGTCCCGGATATCATCAATAGCGATCATCGACGCCAGATACTCCATGTATAATTCTGGATCGTCCTCGGATACTAGGGATATCTGCATGTCCCCGAAAGACCGGACCAGCTCCATAGACATAAGCTGAGGTCCCTTCCCTGCAGCATCTCCTCTCCGGCTCAACGCATCCGCCACCACGTTCGCCTTCCCGGGGTGGTAGTGCATAGTATACTCATAATCTGTCAGGAACTCCACCCAACGCCTTTGTCTGATGTTGAGGTCTTTTTGCGTGTCCACGTATCTCAGGTTCTGGTGGTCGGAGAAGATGTCGCAATGAACCCCGTACAGATAGTGCCGCCAATCTTCAAGGCGAAGATTACCGCGCCCATCTCCAGATCGTGGACCGGGTAATTTTCTCGTGAATCTTCAACTGTCGAGAGGCATAAGCTATCACATGCCCGTTCTGCATCAGAACGGCACCCATCCCTTGGTAGGAGGCGTCGGTATACACCTGGAATCCCTCCCTTCCTGACGGAATAGCGAGGATGGGAGCCGAAGTGAGCCGACTCTTCAGCTCCACGAAGGCTGCCTCGCACTGTGGTGTCCAAATAAAAGGGGATTCCTTCTTCGTCAGAGTCGTAAGAGGGAGCGCGATCCGGGAGAATCCCTCTACAAACTTCCGGTAGTACCCGGCAAGTCCCAAGAAGCTCCGTACATCTGTCGCCGTCTTCAATGGTGGCCAATCCTGAACGGCCCGAATCTTGGCCGGGTCTACCGCCAACCCAGCCCCACTGACGATATGGCCCAAGAAGGCCACCTCCTTTAGCCAAAACTGGCATTTGCTGAATTTTGCGTACAGCTGATGCTCCCGTAACCTTTCCAATGTCAAGGCCAGGTGTCGTGCGTGCTCCCCTTCCGTCTTTGAGTAGACAAGGATGTCGTCAATAAAGATGATGACGAATACATCCAAATATTCCTTGAACACCCTGTTCATAAGGCTCGTAAATGCTGACGGTGCATTCGTGAGCCCGAACGGCATCACTGTGAACTCGAACAGTCCGTATCGGCTACTGAAAGCGGTCTTCGGAATGTCCTCTTCTCGGATCCGCAGCTGATAATAACCTGACCTTAAGTCAAGTTTCGAGAAGAAATGTGCTCCCTCCAGCTGGTCGAACAACTCATCGATTCGTGGGAGTGGGTAGGTATTCCGAACTGTGAGTCTATTCAGCGCTCGATAGTCTATGCACAGGCGGAGACTTCCGTCCTTCTTCTTGACAAACAGCACCGGGGCTCCCCACGGTGAAGAACTTGGCCGGACGAACCCTGCCTCTACAAGTTCCTGCAGCTGACTCCGGAACTCTGCCAACTCCTTCGGGGCCATCCGGTAAGGGGCCCTAGATGCCGGCCTGGCTCCGGGCACTAACTCTATCTGAAAATCCTGCTCTCGACACGGAGGTAGTCCTGGCAATTTCTATGGGAAGACGTCGACGAAGTCCCGCACCACTGGGATGTCTGTCATGGCCCCCTTGGCCTCCTCTATCTCAAAAAGAATCTGGTAGACCTCTTCCCCCTGTAGATGGCCCTTAACGGCCTGTACTGAAGATAAAAGCACACAAGAGGCGGATCTTATACCTTCGATGACAATAAACGAGTCTCCATGCCTCACTGTGATCTTCTTCGCTTGGCAATCAATCTGGGCATGGTTCCAGTGCAACCATGTCATGCCCAGGATCAACTCGAAGACTGGCATTCTAAGAATCGTTGCCGCCACTTCGAATGGCTTCCCGCCAATCTCCGCCTCCATGTTGCAGTGGGCAGAGGTGAATAGCTCCGATCCATCAGGTAAACGCACCCTCCTCGTCAGGCCTGTGAACCGTTCTACGCCTTCTAGCCCTTCCACGAAAGCCTCTGATACGAACGAGTGCGAAGCACCCGTGTCGAACAATGTGTAGGCGGGTTTGCCGCTGACGAAAACTATACCTGGATCGGTTAAATGTCTTAGGATTCTGTAACTAGTTTCTTCCTATTTAATCATTTTTTTTTGAGAAGTTCCTAAAAAAAAATTGACAGCATAGATAATGGAATTTTTATTTAAATAATTTAAAAACTCTTGTCATACATGTTATGACTTGCTCCGGGTTTCGAGGCTGTGCCAGATCCAAGGCATACACCTGCTCCCTTTCCGGTCTACGATCGCCACCTGGGTATCCACGTCCTCGGCCACGCCCCCGGCCTCCGAAGTATGGCGCTGGTGGGGCAGCCTGTGGTGCTGGTGGGGGTGCCCTCCCCATGGGACAGTTCCTCCTAATGTGCCCCACCTGGTGACAATCGAAGCACACTGGCGGTTGATACGTCATTCCCCCGGGTCTCTGTTCGTCCCGCCTCTGAACTGGTGGTGGAGCCATCAACACTGGTATTCCTATCTCCTGTCTCGCCTCCTGATGAGGCTGGTCTTCTACCCTTCTTCCATCTGTGATGCGGCCTCGCCGCTGATCATTTCGGGCTCCCCGGCTCTGGTCTTCATTTGGCCGCTTCGGCCCCGAGTAGTAAGCCAATCCGCCTCGATTCTTTTCGCCATCTCCAAAATCCGGGAGATGGGCCCGTCAGATACAAATAGTAAGGTCTCCCTCAGCTCCTCCCGCAGGCCCTTGTAGAACCTTTTCGTATACCCAGCTTCGTCCAACTGATATGAGTCTGCAAACCGGGCTAAATGATCAAACTCTCGGTGGTACTCCACCACCGTCTTGCTCCCTTGCCTCAACTGCAAAAACCTGTCCTCCAGCTCATCTCTAGCTGATTGCGGAACAAAGTGCTCCAATAGCGCGCCCTTGAATTCCTCCCAAGCTATCTCCGCAGCCGTCCTGTCAGCAAAAATCGTATCCAGGGAAGTCTTCCACCACCTCTTAGCATGAGATTCCAAGCAAGACACGACCAAGGGCACCCTTTCCTCCCACGGGCACTTGATCCCAGTCAACATCTCGTACATGATATCTAGCCACTCCTCTGTCCGGACGGCAGACTCAGTCCCACAGTAGGATGGGGGAGCGAGTCCTCGAAAGATACTCAGCCAGTTGGCCCCCGGGTTTGGCTGCGGAGCCAGAACCTGTTGAGCCCTGAAAGCATCCAAAATGGCTGTCAACGTCTGTCCCACCTCCGACTGTAGGAAAGGAGTAGGGACCGGGGGAGGTGGTGCAACGTCCGGAGTCCGCTGGGCCCCGCCTTGTGGTGTGGGCTGAGCTGGAGGCTGCGAAACAAACTATATTAGTGGGTAATCAGCTCAAATATATGCAAAGTGGACTATTTTACAAGTGATTCCTCCTTAGGGTCTCACCACTGCTTCCGCTGCTAGTTTGTCCGCAAACTAAGCTCGCGCGGGGGTGGACCAGGGTTGTGGACTGTACTTTTCGATCGGGGTTTCCCTCTGATACCATTTGTAAGACCCCATTTTTTTTTTAATAAAAACACAGGGTCTTATGCCCAGAACCGCCGCTTTGCGGTGACACCTTCTCGCCCGGAAGCGTCATCACCACAAAACGCCGTTTCTGCCGGCCAATTCGATCGCAGCATAGTAACAAAATTAGAGTAATAACATGCGAAGCAAAACTCTAAGTAAAAGTCCACAGAAATATCACATCAAGTAAAATATCTCCACGATGGGAGAGTCCACAAAACCAAGCACTGTAAGTAAGGGCTTATGCCCGATACAACAATTCCTCACCACAAGATCTCTCATGTGGAAATAAAATAAACACTACTAGAGTAAGGGCCTCACGGTCCCAGCTGTCTGAACTCCTGTGCTAGACTGCCCTATCTCCAAGCGTGTCGACCTCTGGGGCTGCTCCTCCAATCTGGGCTCCGCGATCCCCTAAATGATGTGGTTCGAAAACCGTTAGTCTAAAAGACTAAGTCCTATAATCCCCCACCCCTTCCCCCATGGCTCCTAGGCACCGAGCGGAGAGGAAGAAAGGGAGGATTTGAAAGTGGAGAGTATATCAAATGCAGGTGACGGTGGACCTAAAACTAGCTATTTATATAGTAACTAAACATATTTGTAAACAAGTAAAGTAGAGTAACCTTAACTTATATGGGTACATATAAGCAAGGGGTCTTTTGCAAGGCTCCCATCGTATAAAGAGTCCCATACCAATTTATACGTTGGGGTGTCGGTTATTAACAGCAATATATATATGTAAGGAAAATTAACCTTAATTTATAAACTTGCCCACACAAGCTTATAGACCAAGGGGTCGTTTTGCAGGGCCTAATGTATAAGTGTCCCATACCACTTATATTTTAGGTGTCAAAGGTTAAATGAATCGCTTATGCTATGACATGCAAGTGGGTATGATGGATCAAGCAAGTGCAACACACACACCCGACTCTGTGCACACAGACCTTTAGTTCCCCCTTTCTGGAGCCTCACCTCCCAGGATACCTCCGTAGTGGCAGACGGAAGCGGTGGGTTGGGCCTCGCCCACCTCTAAACCAGTATAGCAATACTGGTCAGACCTATCGTACGCCTCAACGCTTGTGCACTAAGCGGACTCCTGCGTACTCTTGTCGGCTGGCGCACCGGACTTCTGTTGGCGAAGTGCTATCACAACACTTGCCGAGTCAACGTATTGGTGTCTGTGCTAAGATCCTCCAATACGAAGACCCACCACCTTAATTTCATTCCTTTTATGCACATGCAAATTTACGTACCAACACCGAGCCGAAGCTCACCGGGCCATCCTGCCCTCTTACCACAACGACTGAGCCTATTGCTTGATCATCTAGCCAAAACTACTTCCCGTGACCTCGGGTGTGTGAGAGTGAAACCCTAATTATTCTAGTTACTCTTGAAGTTTCATTATTCCTATGAGTTGCGTTAGCCCAGGACTGCCAAAGGTATTCCCCGTGAAGGGCTCTCGAAGGCACTAGGAACTACGATGGGATTACGCCCAAAGCTCCCTTTCGCAAGGCACTTATTATTATTGGTTACTACACAAATCTCTCAATCCCTTAGGGTTATAATTTAATTCTAACCCAAGTGTATATGACTCCTTCTTTTCAACGAGGATGAGTGATCCTTTGTCGATCCCGAACCCCACACAACTCTAACCAACCTCCACTACTCATCTACACTTCGGATGATAAACCTAATTCACCTACCAGACTAATGCCCCATTATTCCAACTTCCTAAACTCATTGTGCACTTTAATTTGATTTCTGCTGTTTTTACTAATTGCAGACCTCCCTAAGCTAATATGATGTACTCAATAGGTGATACTCTAAATTCTCCTCCAATAACTCTACAAATTTTTACCAAAGGTCTATTATGATAAATATAGTCTAAATTCAGAAAATCATATTTTTCCCAATTAATCTACTATTTATTGAATTTTCCTCAAAAACTAGGCCATAGTCAATTTGAACATGAACCATAAGATTTTCTCAGGTAATGGCCTCCTAAAATTTGTATTCACTAAATAACAGAGAAATATTATTGGTTGACCAATTTTCATAATTTTCCAGATAGTTCTTGACCTCTAAAGGATTTATTAAAAATAATTCCTAAGATCAAATATAATGAAGGAAGTGCCACACATATGTTCTCCAATAATTATGTAAAAATTACTAGGGCTTCATAAGGAACTAGAAACATCATGATGAAGAAATTAAAATTTTTTAGACAACTTAAATGTCATTATTAAAATTTACCAAAGTTCCATAGAATTAAATAATTAAAGAAGCAACTACTAAATATCATTCTTCAAAAATTTCATAAAACTTTACAGAGATGGGTACCATGATTACAAGCCCCTTTGCTAAGTTTCATCAGATTTAATCAAGTATATTTTTCTCCAAAAAAATCCTAAGTGAAAATTGTAAAACATGACTTTGTGAATAAAGTACCAAAAATATTCATCCAAAATTTATTATAAAATTTCCAGAGATATATATACCCTAAACAACTACCCATTCAAAAACTCAGCCCTTTTCAGAAAGTTTTGGTATTAGAGCTTATGATTTCAAAGCTAGTGCCCTAAACTAGGGTTATAGATTTAAGGGTTTTAAATTCTTCCAAATGCCCTAAAATTTTAACCACAGGACCATAGTAACCCTATGGATATCATTCCCAAGTTTCAAGTCCATCCAAGGTCCTTTGACCCCAAATTCTTCAAACCCTAGAAATTTACCCTAAAGGGCCTACCCTAAAATTCTAGGGCTACCCTAGTCCAAACCACTCCAAACTTCATAAGTGAGTGTAAAAAGTCAAATTATATCAGTGGACAAAATTTCAGCCTCTGATGAGGGAATTTGGCCACTCAACCATCAAATAGTGGCTTTTGACCAAAATACCCTTATAAGGTCATATATAGGGTGGGTAAATTACCTATCCTAAACATCTCCAAATGAGCTAAAGTTTTAACCCTATACCTATCATGACATCTAAGACCACCCACCAAAATTTGGGGAGTTTTAAATTAATTAGGTCACATAATTAAATTAATTATGATTTATTAAATTTTTCTAAAAACTATAGAAAAATATTCTCCAAAAATTCTAAATTTTGGACAGGTTCTAGATATGACTAAGACTTTCTCACTGCCCAAATTTCAACTTGTTTGGACAAGGAATGAAGTGTGGGCACCAAAATATAATTCCTGTTTAGGCCTAGGTATAGGTCCTACCAAAAAGGGTACCCTGGTCTAACCAATGGCCCAAAAGGGTCCAAGCAATTTTTGCTACAAACTAGACACCCTAAGCTACAATTTTCATGTTGGGCAGATTTCCATTCAGGATTCCTAAGTATTTTTAAAAATTAAATACATTAAATACATCTAATGTGACCGAAATGAAATGATATTTATTTAAATCCTAAAGTATCTGATTTGATGCCGCGCGAATCTTGGCGCAGATCGACGGCGCTGGGTTATCGTCCCCGATGAGCCAACGGCCAGGATTGCTTCTTCCTGTGCCGACTTCAAGCGTCTGCCGCCGGCCACCCAGTCCCTTCCCCGGCCGGTCACCGCCACCATCACCTCCGTTGAGGTGGTGGCTATCGCCAGACGGCGGCACAGCCGCCGGAGGGGCGGATTCCGGCGATCCAACCAATAAAATTTTCGGCCGAAAGCCATGAATTTTGCGAATTGGATCGGGCTCAATTGTGCCCGAACCTTGGCCCTAATGAAACCTAAGATCTACCCATGAGAAAAGAGGAGGAGGAGGACCTTGTTGGCGGGCCTGGAGACGAGCGGATCTGCGGGTTGACATGGTGGTGGCGCCGCCGATCGGAATTCTGCAATCTCCCAGTAAACTCGCCGGATTTCTTCAGTTAAGGATTGGGAAATTCTTCTCCAAGCTCACTGATGATGTTTAAAACATCAGAGGGGAGAAGAATGGAAGAAACTGCCATGGCCATCATGGCCATTAAAGGCTTGTTTCGGCCATGATGGTGGAGGCTGTAACAGCCCCTTGACAGCCAGGAAAACGGCTGGAAACTCCTCCCCTTCACTGGAGGAGATGAATGCTGCCATCAATGGGGACCATTGGCCTTTCCTTGGCCAATCTCCTCCTTCAACTCTCTTTCCCCTTTTCTCTCTCCTCCATTAGTATGGAATGAAGCTTTCTCTCTCTTTCCTAGTCACCAAAGCTGACCATGCTGACTCCCCAGCCTATTGGCAGCCCTTTCCACCCATAATATTTCATTATATTGTGGTTAACTTAAAAGGAAAAAGGGGTTGAGCTTGATCAGTTTCCCCCTTTGCTAGGTTAATAATGTTGTGATGGGGTCATGGAGTCATGGTGAAGCCCTAATGTCCTTCTAAATTATTGTTTTGAATTTTACTATTTGCAGACCATGGTAGCTTTCATCCTCCTACCTAGGCCCACTTGGTCCCCAAGGTCTTCCTAGGGTTGGTCTTGACCTAGCCTTGCCCAAAATCACCCTTAGGGGGGTCTAGTTGAAATTGGGATGTTACAAATCCAACAAGTCAAAAAAGGATTTCGTCCTCGAAATCACGATCTCGCCTACGGTAATCTTCTTACCGAAGAAAATGAACTTATAGTTGTTATTAAATAGGAAGATTAACCCCTACCCCTACTAAAGTAGTCTTACCTATTAAAGTCAAGTAATTAATTTAAACTTCTTGAGTGGTTGAGAGGTATACCTGACCAAACAGCTCTGGATATTTCTGTTGCATCAGATCCTGCGGCTCCCAAGTATGCTCCTCTTGGCCGTGGTTCCTCCACAGAACCTTGACTAAGGGAATCTTTTTGCGTCGCAAGATCCGTACTCCTTTATCATCGATCCGCACCGGCTCCAAGTGAACAGATCGGTCCGAAGCTACCGGCCCTTCGGTGATCCTAATCCGCTGCTCCGGGCGTAGTAGAGCCCTTCTCAGCGAGGATATGTGGAAAACATCATGCAGAGCTGCCAGCTCTGGTGGCAACTCCAGCCTGTAAGCCAGGACCCCTATCCGCTCCAGGATCCTGTAAGGGCCCATATATCTGGGGCTGAGCTTCTTCCTTCGGCCACGCATCCGAGAAACTCCATGCATAGGCCGGATCTTCAAAAACACTCGGTCCCCGACCTGAAATTCCACCTGACGATGGCGGGCGTCCATAATACTTGGCTGCCTGCTCTGTGCCTCTAACATCCTATCCCTGATCAACCTCACCTGAGCCTCGGTGTCTTCAACAAAATCCGATCCCAAAGCCTTCGGGTCCTCGTCCTGAATCCAAGAGAGTGGGGTTCTGCATTTTCCGTCCATATAGAGCCTCGTAGGGGGCCATGCCTATGCTGGCCTGATGACTGTTGTTGTACGAGAATTCCACCATCGGTAACATCTTTTCCCAAGGCTCTCCTCGGTCTAGGATGCATAGACGTAGCAGGTCTTCCAGTGTCCGATTTGTGCGCTCTGTCTGCCCGTCCGTCTGAGGGTGGAAGGCGGTGCTAAAAGTCAGTCGAGTGTCCAAGTATGCCTGAACCGACCGCCATTCCCTGGATGTAAACCGACCGTCCCGATCTGACACGATCGTCCTGGGTACTCCATGATAGCGAATGTACTGCTCCACAAACTTCAGAACCAGAACCCCCACTGAATCGTCCTTCCTGACTGGTATAAATCTAGCCACCTTCGTCAATCGATCTACGATGACCCAAATCGAATCATTTCCGGTTCGTGATCGGGGAGACCATGAATAAAATCCATCGCAATATCCTCAAACTTCCACTCTGGCACTGGAAGAGGTTGCAACAATCCCGCGGGGTTTCTGCATTCCGCCTTCACCAACTGGCAGGCTTCGTAATGGGTCACGAAGTGTGTAATATCCCTCTTCATTCTTGGCCAGAACATCATCCTCTTCAGATCGGCCATCATCTTGGTGATTCCCGGGTGTATCGAATACCTACTGCAATGCGCTTCCGCCATGATATCCTCCCGGATCTGACCTCCTGCGGGTATATAAATCCTTCCTCTGAAGTACAATAGCCCATCCTTCAAGGAATAATCCCCCGTCGAACCCTCCTCCAAGGTTCGAAATATCGGTTCCGCCCGAGGGTCTGTCTTCTGCCCTTCCCTGATGCGGTCCCGGATATCATCAATAGCGATCATCGACGCCAGATACTCCATGTATAATTCTGGATCGTCCTCGGATACTAGGGATATCTGCATGTCCCCGAAAGACTGGACCAGCTCCATAGACATAAGCTGAGGTCCCTTCCCTGCAGCATCTCCTCTCCGGCTCAACGCATCCGCCACCACGTTCGCCTTCCCGGGGTGGTAGTGCATAGTATACTCATAATCTGTCAGGAACTCCACCCAACGCCTTTGTCTGATGTTGAGGTCTTTTTACGTGTCCACGTATCTTAGGTTCTGGTGGTCGGAGAAGATGTCGCAATGAACCCCGTACAGATAGTGCCGCCAAATCTTCAAGGCGAAGATTACCGCGCCCATCTCCAGATCGTGGACCGGGTAATTTTTCTCGTGAATCTTCAACTGTCGAGAGGCATAAGCTATCACATGCCCGTTCTGCATCAGAACGGCACCCATCCCTTGGTAGGAGGCGTCGGTATACACCTGGAATCCCTCCCTTCCTGACGGAATAGCGAGGATGGGAGCCGAAGTGAGCCGACTCTTCAGCTCCACGAAGGCTGCCTCGCACTGTGGTGTCCAAATAAAAGGGGATTCCTTCTTCGTCAGAGTCGTAAGAGGGAGCGCGATCCGGGAGAATCCCTCTACAAACTTCCGGTAGTACCCGGCAAGTCCCAAGAAGCTCCGTACATCTGTCGCCGTCTTCAATGGTGGCCAATCCTGAACGGCCCGAATCTTGGCCGGGTCTACCGCCAACCCAGCCCCACTAACGATATGGCCCAAGAAGGCCACCTCCTTTAGCCAAAACTGGCATTTGCTGAATTTTGCGTACAGCTGATGCTCTCGTAACCTTTCCAATGTCAAGGCCAGGTGTCGTGCGTGCTCCCCTTCCGTCTTTGAGTAGACAAGGATGTCGTCAATAAAGATGATGACGAATACATCCAAATATTCCTTGAACACCCTGTTCATAAGGCTCGTAAATGCTGATGGTGCATTCGTGAGCCCGAACGGCATCACTGTGAACTCGAACAGTCTGTATCGGCTACTGAAAGCGGTCTTCGGAATGTCCTCTTCTCGGATCCGCAGCTGATAATAACCTGACCTTAAGTCGAGTTTCGAGAAGAAATGTGCTCCCTCCAGCTGGTCGAACAACTCATCGATTCGTGGGAGTGGGTAGGTATTCCGAACCGTGAGTTTATTCAGCGCTCGATAGTCTATGCATAGGCGGAGACTTCCGTCCTTCTTCTTGACAAACAGCACCGGGGCTCCCCACGGTGAAGAACTTGGCCGGACGAACCCTGCCTCTACAAGTTCCTGCAGCTGACTCCGGAACTCTGCCAACTCCTTCGGGGCCATCCGGTAAGGGGCCCTAGATGCCGGCCTGGCTCCGGGCACTAACTCTATCTGAAAATCCTGCTCTCGACACGGAGGTAGTCCTGGCAATTTCTCTGGGAAAGACGTCGACGAAGTCCCGCACCACTGGGATGTCTGTCATGGCCCCTTGGCCTCCTCTATCTCAAACAGAATCTGGTAGACCTCTTCCCCCTGTAGATGGGCCTTAACGGCCTGTACTGAAGATAAAAGCACACAAGAGGCGGATCTTATACCTTCGATGACAATAAACGAGTCTCCATGCCTCACTGTGATCTTCTTCGCTTGGCAATAAATCTGGGCATGGTTCCAGTGCAACCATGTCATGCCCAGGATCAACTCGAAGACTGGCATTCTAAGAATCGTTGCCGCCACTTCGAATGGCTTCCCGCCAATCTCCGCCTCCATGTTGCAGTGGGCAGAGGTGAATAGCTCCGATCCATCAGGTAAACGCACCCTCCTCGTCAGGCCTGTGAACCGTTCTACGCCTTCTAGCCCTTCACGAAAGCCTCTGATACGAACGAGTGCGAAGCACCCGTGTCGAATAATGTGTAGGTGGGTTTGCCGCTGACGAAAACTATACCTGGATCGGTTAAATGTCTTAGGATTCTGTTACTAGTTTCTTCCTATTTAATCATTTTTTTTGAGAAGTTCCTAAAAAAAAATTGACAGCAGAGATAATGGAATTTTTATTTAAATAATTTAAAAACTCTTGTCATACCTGTTATGACTTGCTCCGGGTTTCGAGGCTGTGCCAGATCCAAGGCATACACCTGCTCCCTTTCCGGTCTACGATCGCCACCTGGGTATCCACGTCCTCGGCCACGCCCCCGGCCTCCGAAGTATGGCGCTGGTGGGGCAGCCTGTAGTGCTGGTGGGGGTGCCCTCCCCATGGGACAGTTCCTCCTAATGTGCCCCACCTGGTGACAATCGAAGCACACTGGCGGTTGATACGCCATTCCCCCGGGTCTCTGTTCGTCCCGCCTCTGAACTGGTGGTGGAGCCATCAACACTGGTCTTCCTATCTCCTGTCTCGCCTCCTGATGAGGCTGGTCTTCTACCCTTCTTCCATCTGTGATGCGGCCTCGCCGCTGATCATTTCGGGCTCCCCGGCTCTGGTCTTCATTTGGCCGCTTCCGGCCCCGAGTAGTAAGCCAATCCGCCTCGATTCTTTTCGCCATCTCCAAAATCCGGGAGATGGGCCCGTCAGATACAAATAGTAAGGTCTCCCTCAGCTCCTCCCACAGGCCCTTGTAGAACCTTTTTGTATACCCAGCTTCGTCCAACTGATATGAGTCTGCAAACCGGGCTAAATGATCAAACTCTCGGTGGTACTCCACCACCGTCTTGCTCCCTTGCCTCAACTGCAAAAAACCTGTCCTCCAGCTCATCTCTGGCTGATTGCGGAACAAAGTGCTCCAATAGCGCGCCCTTGAATTCCTCCCAAGCTATCTCCGCAGCCGTCCTGTCAGCAAAAATCGTATCTAGGGAAGTCTTCCACCACCTCTTAGCATGAGATTCCAAGCAAGACACGACCAAGGGCACCCTTTCCTCCCACGGGCACTTGATCCCAGTCAACATCTCGTACATGATATCTAGCCACTCCTCTGTCCGGACGGCAGACTCAGTCCCACAGTAGGATGGGGGAGCGAGTCCTCGAAAGATACTCAGCCAGTTGGCCCCCGGGTTTGGCTGCGGAGCCAGAACCTGTTGAGCCCTGAAAGCATCCAAAATGGTTGTCAACGTCTGTCCCACCTCCGACTGTAGGAAAGGAGTAGGGACCGGGGGAGGTGGTGCAACGTCCGGAGTCTGCTGGGCCCCGCCTTGTGGTGTGGGCTGAGCTGGAGGCTGCGAAACAAACTATATTAGTGGGTAATCAGCTCAAATATATGCAAAGTGGACTATTTTACAAGTGATTCCTCCGTCTTTGAGTAGTACTGGGATGGGTGACCTCCTGGGAAGTCCCCGTAGTGCGGGCTTGACTATCGAGTTTACCTCATGAAAGGGAGGCTGCGGCCACCAACAACCCGCCGGTGGGCTGGAGAGGGGTTGGGGTGCATGGCCTGCAGGCTTGAATGTGAAAGGCTGACTACCAGTGGTGGGCCCGGGTCTGGACCCTGGTAGGCCGGCGGTTCCAGCTGGGTCCCATGTTGATGGGCCTGGACCGTTACATGACCTGGGTCAAAGCGGTCAAAGCGGTGAACGATATCGCCAAGTGGCGACAATCGACATCACCAGGCGATATCGCCAAAGTTGACCAGTTTACTCAAATCCTGGCCGTTATAAATTGGTTAGCTGAATGCCGACCATTGCTTTGTTTGCCACCATTGCGGTGGCTTGTCCCCATGCATGTGCTGGAGAGCCGAGCGGAAAATAATGGGTTGAAGCCCTTACTACTGTTGTTGCTGCTATGCTGGCCCTCGAATGCTAAATAAAGAAATGCTTTATGATTTTCATGTGTGGCCAGCCTGCGTGCCGATGTATGTAATCCACACTTATTAAGAACACGTGTTAGATCGTAAGGCCAAACTCTTTGGTGTAAGTTGTATACATTCCTGTGAGATATATATAAATGTGGTGGTTTATATATATAGTGGACATTTCTGGCTAATGAGTTCCAGTTTAATCCTGAATGCTCTGAGTTAGGACGCGTGGTTTGGTCTTTGATATTAACCTGTAATCTTTCCACCTGTTTGTGGTATATAGTGTGGGGCCCCGGCCGGACCTTCTATTATATGTCATGTAATGGATGGAGGTATTACATAGGACACATTTTTATGTATTCAATGTCTTCATGTGTTGCAACGCAGTGATACTTGCCAAGTTGTACAGACATTTTCATTGGCACACTTCCTTTCTTGAAGTTCTCCATATGAAATCTTTCTAAGATTTTGTCAATGTAAATACTTTGACTTAGGTCAATGAGCTTTCGCGTCCTGTCCCTGTATATCTTAATTCCCAAGATATATTGGGCTTGACCCATGTCCTTTATTGAAAAAGTTATTTTCAATGAGTCTTTTGTTTGTTCCATAAAAGACAATTCATTCCTCATTAATAAAATATCATCGACATATAAAACCAAAAATATGATGTGACTCTCACTGATCTTCTTGCATACACAAGGTTCTTCCTTACTTTGACTAAACCCAAGAGTTTTAACCTCTTCATCAAAGCGTTTGTTCCAACTCCTCGATGCTTGCTTCAAGCCATAAATGGCACTCCGAAGTTTGCAAACTTTGTTGTTATTATTCGGATCTTCAAAACCTTGAGGTTGATTCATGAATACATCCTCATCAAGTTTTCCATTCAGAAACGCTGTTTGGACATCCAACTACCATATTTCATAATCATAAAAAGCGGCAATAGCCAACATGATCTGAATCATTTTGAACATTACAACTGATGAAAATGTTTCATCATAGTCAACCTCTTGGACTTGACTGAAACCTTTTGCCACAAATCTCTCCTTGTAGGTTGTCATGTTGTCATTCATGTCCATCTTCCTCTTGAAAATCCACTTGTTAGAAATGGATTTCTTTCCATCGGGAAGATCAACCAAGTCCCACACTTGGTTGTCATACAGGGACTGTATTTCAGATCTCATGGCTTCTTGCCAGGCACAAGAATCCATCCTATTAATTGCTTCTTCATAAGTTAAGGGATCTTCAGAGTCAATAATTAAGGCTCTATTTCTTTGGGTGTTTCAGTGCTCCGTTTTGGGCAAACGCCGCCGGAAGGCGGGTAAACAAATGAACCTTCGGCGGCGTTTGCTCCGTTTCCACCCGCCGCCTTGAGAAACGCCCCAAAAGCTCTGTTTATAACAACCACCTCCCCCTCCATTTCGAACACTCTGTTTCCACCCGCAAAATCGAACCGCCACCGCCGAAACAAATGAAGCCTAAGACTTCATGAAAACCCATGCAAAGGTCAGGTTTTCTCTTCACCATTGATGACCTTCTTAGTTCCTTTTGCTCATTTAACTCCCCTCGAGTGTCCTGAATTTCTTCTACAATTTCCCGTGGAATTGATTCAAGCTCAACACGAGTCAAGGGATAGCCTGGTGGTGTAGTATGGACCTCCTCAACAAACATTTGTGGAGGTGTATGGCTCATACTCCCACTGAGCAAAGGAACTTCATGTGACATGTCGTGATCATCTTGAATGTCAAGATTCATCTCATGATCACTCCTTAGTAGGTCCTATTGAATTTCTTCAAGTATCATCCTACTTTCACGCACTTTAATTCTTTCAAGAAATTCCTTTTCTAAGAATGTTGCACCCTTATTTACGAATATGGTATTCGTCGACTTGTGCCAAAAGTTATACCCTTTCGTTTCCCATGGGTATCCTATGAAGAAACATTTATCTAATTTGGATTCTAATTTGGTCGACAGCATACGCCTCGCAACCTCAAATTTTGAGAAAAGATATAATGGGAGGCTTGCCCACCCACGTTTCATGAGGTGTTTTATCAACAGATTTTGTTGGAACAATGTTTAATGTGTGAGCCGCAGTGAGGAGTGCGTGACCTCAGAAGTATAAAGGTAGATCGGTCTGACACAACATGGAACGAACCATGTCTAGTAGTGTTCGGTTTCTCCTTTCGGAGACACCGTTCCACTGTGGGGTGCCAGGTGGAGTAAGGGTCTGTTTGGCAGAGCGGCACAGCAGCGGCATGCAGCCGATTTTCGTGTCGCTCCGCCAAACAAAAAAAAACACACTGGCGGTGGTAGCCTTGCCACCGCCATTTCCTGCCGCGGGTGGTCACCCGCGGCAGGGGCAGCGCTGCAGCCCTGTTTTCAGGGCTGCAGCGCTGTTTTAAAAAATATATATTATATAATATTAAGTATTATATAATATTAAATATTATATTATATAAAATATTAATTATAAAATATTTTATAATTTATAAAATACAAAATATTAAATATATAGAAAATAAATATTATATTATATATATATAAATTTATAATTATATAATTAATATATATATATATATATATATTTATAATTACGAGTCGAGCTCGATTACGAGTCAAGCTCGAACTCATCTTGTTTTGTTCATGAACTCACGAGCCGACTACTGAGCTTTTTATTTTTACATTTTTTTAAAAAAAAGAATAAGAAAATATGTGCGTCTTCAGTGAATTGAGTGCGCATACGTGCGTATTGACATCCGTTAGCAATTGTAGCATCGAGCCGGACAAGATCATGAAAACAATCTATGGCTCGTCCGAACAAATTTTGGGGAAACCAATCAATATTAATATATTTACTTTTATAATTAAATAAAATTAATGTCGAGCAAATTGTTTATTTATTTTTAGATTTCGTAAATTCTACGGGTTGTTTAATTATTACTATCTCTGTTTAATTATGCACCAATGTTTCACACAGCACTGCAAATACAGTTTTTCAAACAGTTTCATAAATTTTTTCACCACTGCAAAACAGCTGATTCCTGCACCATTGTTTCTCATCACTGCTTCATGCACCACCACAGCTTAGCCAAACAGGCCCTAAGTTTTGGTACAATACCACACTCATTTAGAAAAGTACTCACCTCCACGATCAGTTCTCAAAATTTTAATTTTTTTTTCAAGCTGATTCTCTACTTCATGCTTGTATTCCTTGAATTTCTCAAGGGCTTAATTTTTATGTCTCATGAGATAAACATAGCCATAGCGACTATGATCATCTGTGAAAGTGATGAAGTACCTATAATCATCTCTTACACTAGAGCTTATTGGACCACATACATCGGAGTGTATCAATTCCAACAGGTTGTTCGCTCTTGTACGTTTCTTGTTGAAAGGTGTCTTGGTCATCTTACCTGTTAAACATGATTCGCATATACCAATTGCATAAAGGGAAAAGGAATTCCAAAGATTAGCTTGGTGCAATTTCCTTATGTGTTTTTCGTTTATGTGACCAAGACGATGGTACCATAAGAGTGTCTCATTAGTATGAGATATCTTGAGTGTCTTGTTATTTATATTTATAACAGGTTTATCTTCAATTATATTAAGCAAATACAAATCATTTGAAATGAAAGCATTCACATAAAATAGATCATCCTTCTTAATAGTCATTTGTGAATTGTTTATCACAAAACAAAAACCTTCCGCGTCCAAGCATGACACAGAAATGATGTTACAAAAAAAAGAAGGGACATGATAAACATCTTTCATAATTAAACATAAGCCACTAGGTAAGTGAAGATCAAGGGTGCCTACAGCAACAGTAGAGATGCTCGCACCATTTCCAACATTTAGCACAACCTCTCCCCTGGAGAGTGGTCTCCTATCCCTTAGTGACTGCACATTAGAAACTAAGTGTGCACATGATCCGATATTCATTACCCCATCTAAGATAATGGTGGCTAAGTTTAAATTTAATTCAATAAGGAATATACCTTTGGGACGCTTGCGCTCAATCTTACCTTCATTCAAGTCATGCTTATACTTGAGGCAATTCATCTTGCAGTGTCCTTTCTCATGACAATGGAAGCATTTAGTGATAGGTGTTGGAGAGTTCTTCACTTTGCTTCCCTTGGAGTTGCATGCTTGAGCTCCTCTCTTATTGTCTTTGAATGAGGAATCTATACTTGAGGTCTTGTTAGTGACGTTGTTTTTATTCTTGAAATGCTTCTTGTTACTAGACGCAACAACCAAGACAGAATTTGCATGTCTTACCCATGTCCACCTCAGCAGTTTTGAGGGCATTATGGAGCTCATTTATGGTCATGTTCCTCTCACGCATATGATAATGCATTATGAAATCCTTGAAGGAGTAGGGAAGAGACCCCAAAATGATGTCCTCAACAATGTCTTCAGGAATTTGAGAATTCAATTTCTCCAATTTCTCCAGATAGCCCTGCACCTTTAGGAAGTGCACTGAGATAGATTCACCATCCATCATCTTGCACCTTATGAGTGCTATGGTGGTCTTATAGCGCTCTTTTCAAGCACTATCAGTGAACACCTTCTTCAATTGTGCCACGATTTCCTTGGCAGGAGTATCAAGAAATTTTCTCTAAAGCTGGTCACCAATGCTGGCCAAGATCAGTGTCTGCACAACACGCTATTGGTCATTCCATTTCTTTTGTTCCTCCTTTTCAACATCAGTTGACTTGCTTTTATCCTTCTCTTTTGATCAATGGTCATCCGGAATTTGTTGGAGATTTTGCAAGCACAACACGATATTCAACTTGAGGATCCAATCAGAATAGTTTGACCCGTCATTAGCAAGAGGACTCTTATCGATCATGGAACACATAAACTTTGGAAGGGTAGACATGATTCTCTAAAGGAAGAACAGAGAATAAGAATTCATGAAAAAAGAAATTCTATATCAAAAAAAAGCTACCACTCAAGATCCTTTCCAAACAAGTGGACTCATCACTTTTGTTTGTTCAGGTAGGTACAAGACGCCAATCATAACCTTTTAAGCAAATCTTGTCGATAACATACTTGCTAAAAATAAGAAAACCCTTTCTCAAAAGATTCAAGCCTAAATCTTGAAAATTTTGTTTAAGAAAACTCATTTTATTGGACAACTAGTGCAATAAAGATATTCCCACAAGATGAGCAAATTGTGCCTCACACAATATTCACTCATCCGTGGCCTAATATCAAGTTTGCACAAGCTACACTATGTCTAGTAATTGAAATCACACTCATGATCAGTCAAAGCTACTAGCTTAAGTGGATAAGATGAGAAGGAAAATCAATCTTAACTTTTTATTTTGCAAATGCCATAAAAGAGCTAAGGTACCAAAAAGAAACCTAACACACAGGCATTCTAATTATTACATCTATCTCAAAGAATACATTCCAGAGATCTAAAATGGCATAATAAAAAACTACGAACTCCTCCTCCAAAGTAAAACTAGATTGGGACGGTTCATGTCGCCCAAGCTCCAAGAATCACTTAGATCATCCCCCTTTTATATTCTCATATATATATAAAAGAGATGATCTCCATATGATCCAAAAGGAATTGATCATAAAACGATCGGAGCTTCATACATGTCGAAACCAAAATTAAATGAGAACTAGAACAAAGCTAGCACCATTGTCATGAGTAAATCCGGAACCTAGCTCTAATATCACTGTAGGATCTTACTCCTATGTCATGGCCATGAAAAGCTCACAAAAAAAATTTAAAATCAACCACCACAAGAGATAGGGAAGATTGTACCTCTAGAGAATGAAATCTCTAGGTGTGGAGGAGCAGCGGTGATGAAGTTGGTGATGGTTCCACAATAATAATGAGGTTGACCGCCTCACCTCTCGGTTCACCTTGAACCCCAACAATCAAACGATCTACTCCGTTGATAAGTGGAGTAGAGGGAGAAGCTTAGACCAACTTCAACAAGCAGACGGAGACTCCATGTGGTCAGACCACACTTAGTCACCGGGAAGAAGACAGGGGATCGGAGACAGCAAACAGGAATGGCTCGGGATCGGGATCAAATGATCAACATGCTTAGATCGAGCATTTTGCCGGAGCAGTGCTGAGCTCTGAACCCGACAAGCCTTGCTCCAGGCGCCGGGCAGCTCCAGGAAATCGGAGAGAGGTAACCGGCGGGTTTGCTCCAGAAAAGCTCGACCTAGCAGCCGTCGGGTTCTACTCTTCCAGGAAAAACTGAGAAGGTATAAATTGTGAAAACCCTATCTTTTAACCCCTTAGTAAGGGGTTTTTATACCCCATCTAAAAGGGTTTTGATCTTGGGTCAAGATCACCCTTCATTTTGCTCATAATATAACTCTAAAACAAATAGGTTATATTAGTTGATTGAGATAAAATTGTGCCGCCTAACTATCAAAAACCCGATGAACCAATTCATCACATAGTTTAATAGTTGCACAATCTTACTACTCGTCTTGCTCTAAGCATGTCGAAGAACGACATTATAAAAAAAACACACTTCTTATGGTGTCTTGATCCCATGTCGTATGAAATAAAGTACACAATATAAGTCGAACTGAGACTGTTCATGTTCATCTGGTGTGACCTTACAGAGGAACCATGTCGTCGTGGCGATAATATAACAACTTATATTATGGACTATAAGAGGCTTTATCAGTGCACTATAGTCGCCACAGCAACACAGTAGCAAGTTAACGAATCTAGATGACCAGTGTCTTCCTTTGTCACATGATATTATAAATATTTTGTAAAATTAGACCGTGTCATTTTCGCGCAATATTCATCTTTCTCAGTCTCATAAGCAAATTGTTTTTATAACTACGCTAGTTATATTGCATGCATTACAATCTCGCTTTATCAAGGGGCCCACCGATATCATAACCCAAAAGATGGGGACAAACGATATCTCGATATGAAGATTTCTTACGCACAAGCATGAGCAACGAATCACAATATTTATTACTATCAAGAGATAGTTTTTCAACTATAATCACATTGCCGACACCGATACGATAAATCTTCACATCTCATATCTATGATTCATAAGACACGCTGAGAACATTAATGACACTAAACACAATCCAAATAGTGTTACAACATGGGATAGGTAACTCAATATGTATAAATACACACACGTACATATCCATATGATTAAATGATAGTCATTTATCAATATTTATAGAACTACAATGTACTTTAATCGATATGACAATCTTAACTCGGCAATCAATGTTCCTCTTTAATTACCATGATTGCGAGGAAAAACATAAGATTATGTGATATAAAAACTCAGGGTTCTACTGTTCAGGACCAAGAGCATCTTCCTGAACCTAACATGAGATACAACACATAATCAAGGAACAAAATGTAAAAACATTCTAGATCAGGAACAAAAGTAATTTAAGGAAATCATAACTTTCAAAACACTACATCCTTCAGCCATGACATGAATTGACATTGCCGTCATATCCGCCATGAAGCAGTTCCCCCATCTACCTTCTTACTTCCTGGACTCAACTCCTTCTTTATCCCCAACGTGCCCCAACTGAAGATTAATTCTACACTTCTTTATGATGTGACCAAACTTGTTGCACTTATAGCACATTGGTCATCCCTTCTTTCCTCCATCCTACTTAGGAGTCTTGCTCTTCTCCTACTGAGATGAAGTTGAAGGACCATCATCTACATATGTCTTCTTCTTCCTACCGCATCTCTTCTTATTACAAGAGTATAAAATCTTACTATCTGCCCCCCCCCCCCCCTTGAGATAGAAATGTCAAGCTCTCATGTGAAGCCAGCAGATTTTTAGCTCAAGTAAAGATGGTTGATTGACCCAACCCTGCACAAAAGTAACAAAGTCCGCATATTCCTTCTACAAGCAGCAGATAATGTGATTTTTCATTTTCACCTCTAAGATAGACTTGTTCGGGTCCAATGCTAAAATCTCAGCACAAAGGTTCTTCATTTTTAAGAAGAAAGATGACATGGACAAATCTCCGTGAGTTGCTCGCGTCAACTCATTATCTAAGAATTGTAACTGAACTACATTCTTCTTGTTGAACAACTCATCCAAGGCCGTCCAAATATCTACAACCGACCTATATCTGATGATGTGGTTAAATAACTTAGGTGATGTTGAAACCAGAGACCGGCTTCTATGGAGTTCGGACCCTAATAAGGGGTGACCGTACACCTATTTCTCCAAATGAGCTCGCTCAACCAAATACTTAGGATTGGAAAATGACCTACGACTACAGCACAGAGGTCTCACCACACACCCGGAAGATCTTAGAGTGTTTTCCCTCTTTAGGCAGTGCTGAGCTAAGAGTGCCTTAGAAAGCGCTAGAAGACCAGGAAGATGAGAAAGCTTGCCTTCTGAGGTACCCCTGTGGGTCTATTTATAGGATTCCAAACCTAGCCTGCTAATAGTGCAACTCTGTTGTTCTATCAGGCTATACGCAACCTGAATCGGTCTTCCAACAACGCAACTTCATTGTTCTATCAGGCTATACACAGCTCGAATTGGTCTGCCAACAGCGCAATTCCGTTGTTCCGTCGGACTACTGACAGGCCAATGGGGGCAAAATAGTAAAAGGCTCTACCGAGTGGGTGGTCATAAAAGGACCACTCGCCTGGGGCGGCGAGTGCTTGATGGGGCTAACACTCACCTCCCCCTACCAGATCCAGTATAAGTGCGGATCCACTGTTCCACTCGCCCATCGCCTACCGAGGTCCATGGGTGGGTGTGAGCCCAGGTGCTCCACTCGCCCCGCATTTTGCTTCCCCCTGTCTGGGCGAGTAGGGCAAACTCTGCGACACTCACTCCTCCGACTCTCCCGAGGCCTAGACCGTGTATTACCTGGTTGGACCTGCTCCTTTTAACCCCACTCGCCAGACATGGGGTTGTACAGGTTATATCGCCTGCTTTAGAGTGAACTCTATGTTTGTGTTTGTTCTTCTCCAAGCTCTCACCTCTCGAGCATTTCCACTAGCAACAATAACTTCTTGTCTCTGTTCTTCACCAATAACCTCCCAAAGGTCCTCTCCTAGAAAATAACTCTCCATATGCCACTTCCACTTCTTGAGTTAGTCCAAGTGGTCATACCCTTATATGGTACTTGGACAGTGGTTGTTCCAGGAACATGATTGGGACAAGGAGCAATTTGAAGGAGTACACTCCAGTAAAAGATGGACCCAACGTAATCTTTGGTGGTTCAAATGGGGGGGGGGTAACAAGAGGTTATGGTAAGATCACCAATGACATAGTCACCATAACTAGGGTGACTTATGTTGAAGGGTTGCAACACAACCTTATAAGCATAAGTCAACTCTCTGATCTTGGTTATATTATTGTCATCCATAAGGATAAGTGCATAATCAGGAGGTCAAGTGACCAAGAGGTCATTTTGACAGGCACTAAGAGGGGAAATTTGTATTGCTTGAACTTTATATGTTTAAATACAGACTCTCATATCTGTCTAGTGACAAGTGAGAAAGCCTCGTATAATGTCCTATGACATAAGAGGCTAGCCCATGTAAATTATAATACTATTGGCAAGCTTTTTAGTCAAGAGCTAGTTAGGAATGGTCTCAATATGAAGTGCTCCAAAGAGGGCATTTGTTGTGCTTGTCAAAAGGGTAAGAAGAAAAAAGATTCTTTTAAGGGTATTGGGATCAAAGATTCTATGAGGTGCTCATACCTCCTGCATATGGATTTGTTTAGTCCTATGCCATTTCATAGTCTTGGTAGAAAGGTCTACACCTTTATGGTGGTTGATGACTTTTCCAAGTTTGTTTGGGTGTTCTTCCTCAAGAGAAAGAATGAAACCATTGATATCTTCATTAAGTTTGTCATGCAAATTCAGAATAAGTTTAACAGCTCTGTGGTCAAAATCAAAAATGATCATGGGACTGAATTCCAGTCTAATAACATGACAAGGTTCTGTGAAAAACATGAGATTCATTAAGAATTCACTTCACCTAAAACACCCAGGCAAAATGGGATTGTTGAGAGGAAAAATAAAACTCTCATAGAGGCTGGTAGGACCATGTTGAGTGACACATCTCTCCTAGAATATTTCTAGGCTGAGGCAGTTAACACTGCATGTCATGTCCTCAATAAAGCGTCTATCACCAAGGGCCACAAGAAAACTCCCTATGAGATCTTGAAAGGCAGAAAACCAAACCTGAGCTATCTTAAAATGTTTGGTAGTAAATGTTATGTGCTTCATAATTGAAATTCATATATAACTAAGTTTGTTGCCAAGTCCTTTGATGGGATTTTTATTGGATACAATAATCATAATAAAGCTTATAGGATCTACAACTTGCAAAGCCAAGTTGTAGAAGAGTCTGCACATGTAGTCTTTGATGAGTCCACAATGATTAACAGGGAGCTGCCAAGCTCCTCTTCCAGTACTACAGGTACAGAACAAATGATGGACAATCTGACCATCAAGGATGCAGAACCAGTTATCCAAAATGAAGTGGATATTCCAGAAGGTCCACCAGACCCACTTGGAGCAGATGAGGATCAGTAAGGAGCTATTCCTGAAGCTGCTGCTGAAAGATGATTATCTCCCGTAATTAGGAATTTAAGAGACCATCCTGCACACCAAATCATTGGTGAAGCCAGCCAAGGTATAGTGACCAGAATCAAAAAATCTGAATACACCTATGTATGCAAGCTTACTGTCACAAGTAGAGCCAAAGAAGTTTGAAGAGACCAACATAGATCATTTCTGGATAGTAGCTATGCAAAAGGAACTAAACCAGTTCAAAAGATGCAATGTCTAGAAGCTGGTTCCCAGATCTCATGGACATAATGTCATTGGAGTCAAGTGGATTTATATAAATAAACTTGATGAAAATGACATTATAATTAAGAACAAAGCAAGATTAGTAGCTAAGGGGTATATGCAGGAAGAAGGCATTGATTTTGATCAAACATTTGCCCATATAACAAGATTTGAGGCCTTAAGATTGTTCTTTGCATATGCTGCACCCAAGGGATTCAAGGTCTACTAGATGAATGTGAAGATGGCCTTTCTGAATGGTGATTTGAAAGAGGAAGTATATGTTGAGCAGCCTCCAGGTTTTGTAGTTCCTAACTCATCTAATTCTATTTATAGACTTAGGAAAGCTCTATATGGGCTAAAGCAAGCCCCTAGAGCATGGTATGAGACCTTGTCTAGCTTCCTCATTGAGAACAAATTCTCAAGAGGGAAGATAGACAAGACCCTATTCCTGAAGGAATCTAAGGGTAAGATCATCCCAGTTCAGATCTATGTAGATGACATCATCTTTGTATCTACTGATGACAACCTCTGCAGAAAATTTGCCAAACTTATGCAGGGAAAGTTTGAGATGAGCAGTATGGGTGAACTTAAGTTCTTCATGGGTCTCAAAGTGAGACAGGCTGATGATGGCTTGTATATATCCCAGTCTAAGTTCACTAGAGAGTTAATAAAGAAATTTGGTATGGAAAATTCCTCCACCATGAGAACTTCCATGGGATCAAGTATGCTCATATGCAAAGATGAGGCAGGGAAACCTGTTGATGAGACTTTGTATAGGGGGATAATTGGTTCTCTTCTCTATCTAACTACTAGTAGGTCAGACATCATGTATGATATATGTGTTTGTGCTACGTATCAAGCTTGCCACAAAAATCTCATTACTCTACTGCAAAGAGAATTCTGAGGTATCTTAAGGGCACACCAGATCTTGGCATGTAGTATCCTAGGAATGGGGAGTTTGAGCTAATTGGTTATTCAGATGCATACTTTGCAGGCTGCAAAGAGGACAGGAAGAGCACTTTTGGCACCTGTCAATTCTTAGGTGGAAGATTAGTTTCCTGGAGCAGCAAGAAGCAAACCAGTGTTGTTATTTCAACTGTAAAGTCAGAGTACATCTCAGCAGATAGCTGTTGTGCTTAGTTATTGTGGATCCAACATCAGCTCCAGGACTACAACCTTCAAATAAGTAGAAGTTTCTTATTTTGTGATTTTACTAGTGTCATTTTAATTGCTAGGAATCATGTCTCCCACAGGAGGACTAAGCACATTGAAATCAAATATCATTTCATTAGGGAGCATGTGGAATGTGAAGATATCAACCTTGAGTTTATCCCAACTGATAAGCAAGTGGCTGACATCTTCACTAAACCATTAGATGAAGCAAAGTTTAACACCTTCAAGTTTGAGTTGGGAATGATAAACCTGGAATAGCTTCAATTGCTCCTCATTTCGTTGCAAATTATTTTGTATTTTTGCAGATGGAATTGTTCTTCAGAAAAATGAAGACTCTTCAAGATGATGCATCAGTTGAGGGGGAGCATGTCCAGCACTGTTCCAGTAATTCAGAACCCTAATAACTATTTGTTGAAGTCAAAAGGGGGAGAAAAAGATGAGTAGGTATATGATCAAGAATGGTTGTAGCAATTCAGGGGGAGCAGGTATAGTAATGTTCACCCTGCAGGCAAGGAGGTGTGGTAACTATAAATTATTATCCAGTTATATGTTTTAAAATTTGTATTGCTGCATAGTGATATGTATATCATTGACTCATTATTGAATCATTTGCTTAAGGGTTTTGACTTCCTAAAATATGAGGAGATTGTTGGGTCCATTGTCCTCAATGTCCTAGATTTGTGTGAAGTCAATCTTGTCAGTGATATACATAAAGTTGTAATTAATGTGTGTCTGAGTTCATGCATGCAGGGATATCCTAGCAACATTGATGAGACAGATAGCCTGAGTGACTAACTCAGGTAAACACTTACCTAAGATGTGGATAGACAGAAATCTGTCCAAGTCCACATGCGTTGAGTGAAGGTTACTCGCACAATGCCAGATGACTTATAGCGCTGAGTGGGGCTCATACAATCAAAACCAAAAGAGTGGCAAGTTGAGAAAGTGGCTAAGTCCACATACGTTGAGTGAAGTCAACTCACTCAATGCATACAGCAAAAGGCTGTGAGACAGGCTAATGCAGTAAAAGCCTAAGAGGAAATGGGCAGAAAAATAGTTAAGTCCATAGGCGTTGAGAGAGTATCACTCACTCAACATCATACTCTATATTCGTTGAATATTTCCCTGTAAGTCAAAACCATAGAAACATTGTGCTGATATTTGACTAAGTTCATAAGCGTTGAGTGAGGCAAGCTCACTCAACGCCATATGATAAAGCATATATTGTATCTCATCCAGTCAGTATCTGTATTTTTAAGACAGAGAAATTTAGCTAAGTCCAAATGCGTTGAGTGAAGCATACTCACTCAACGCCAAGGAGCAGATAAATTTGGCTAAGACAGAAAGTGTTGAGTGAGGCATGCTCATTCAACGCTCTCAACGCCATGACTCAAAAAATCTGGCTAAAGCAAAATGCGTTGAGTGAGGCACGGTCACTCAACGCTCTCAATGCTTAAGATGCTGAAAAGCAGAAAATTGGTTAAGGAAGAAACCATTGAGTGAGATATACTCACTCAACGCTCTCAAACTCCTAAATTACAGAAAGCATGGCTAGGGTACAAGGGGTTGAGTGAGGTGTGCTCACTCAATGCTCTCAATGACAGACATGTAGAAAAGGCTGCAGAAGAGGTTAAGGGAAAATGCATTGACTGAGGCTTGCTCACTCAACGTTTTCAACGCCTAGATAGATAAAATTATGTCTAAGTACTTTGGCATTGAGTGAAGATCTTTCACTCAACGCCTATACTACTGATGCTCGATTTTGGCCAAGTCCACAGGTGCTGACGTCAGCAAAATCTGCAAAAGCGACAAAGTCAACTAATTTCAAATCAAGTATGGAGAAGCTACAGAACACGAGAAACTATGCCGCAAATCTATTATACGTCTTATTTTGTTAAAGCAAGGTGTAGCTGGATGCTGCAAGTGGGCCCCACTGATGTCTAAGAGCTGTTGATCGGCAAACTACAAAAGGAAGAGAGTGGGCAAGACAACAACAACTTTTAGGGCTTTATCAATTTTAAAAAATTGCAGCTGGACTTCTTCTTCCTCTCCATTATTGCAGAGAAGAAGCTTGAAGCCTTCTTGTAAGAACCATAAAGTTCAGTTAGCTAGTGTCGTCTCCACTTGCACTAGAAAGTTCATAAGGCTTTCCTTCTAAGGGAGAAGCAGAAACAAAGAAGAAGATTCTGCAGATCAAGTTCTGAAGCTGAGAAAAAGAAAGAACTAAGTTGCTGACACTGTCCTGAGAAGGAAGAGGAAGTAGAGCAGTTTTTACTGCTAGTTACTTGCAACTCAAGATCCTTGTAGCTGTGAAGAAAGATTGAGCTGAGATAACTCAGCTCATGGGGCTATCACAGAGAAATTTCTTTGTAATAGATAAAAATCTATTTCTTTCTATAGGATCCAACTGGATTTGAGTTGTAGGGCTCTCTGAGCCTGAGGTAGGGAAATATTGTCTAAGTTGTAGGAGTGTGAAGCTCTTTGAGTTGTAGGATCCAACTGGATCTGTGCTGTACGACTTGCCTTCAAGTCTGAGGTAGGGGGTCAATTGATTACTGATATGTAGGAGATGAATACTCTCTGAGTGTAGGACCTTTGGGTCTGAGGTAGGATCCCTAGTGGAACTGAGGTAGGACTATCCTCCCTGCCTGAGTGTAGGGTCTTTGGCCTGAGGTAGGTGATCTTTTGTTCATTGAGTTTTAGGCCCGTGTGGCTGAGTTGTAGGTCTTGGAGGATACTGAGAGATCCCGAGAGATCTGAGGTGTAAGCTCTTTGGAGCAGTGTTTTGTAGAAGTGTCTTGACTAACAGGAAATTGGCAAGGTGGGAGGATAGTGGATATACCTAAAAATTTAGGAACCACTATAAATCTGTGTGTACTTTTTGTGTTGTTTTCTTTGTGCAGATTCTTGAAAGCAAACTACTACCAACACACTTAGTGCAAAAGATAAAATTAAAAAGAGAATAATAATAGTGAGACAACCTATTCACCCCCTGGGTTGTAAGATACCTTTAAAATAAAGACTTTCATGTGCATTCTTTTTGATTCCGGTGCTACCCACTTGTTCGTGACTAGGACCTTTGTCGAGCATCACTGTTTGACCCTTGATCTTGTTGGCGACGTGTTTTGTGTCAAGTTTTCCTCTAGCAATTTTGTGGTATCGGACTAAGGCATTCAGAGTTGTCTGATCCTATTAGGAGATTTTCTAGCCATTGTCGATCTAAAGTTGATAGACTTGGAAGATTTTGATATGATTTGGGTATGGACTGGTTGTCCATGTATGATGCGGTCATCCAGTGGAAGGTTAAGCGCTTGGAAATCAAGATGTACAATGGTTAACCCAAGAGTGTTTACGGTTTTCTGTGCCAAGTTTCTCTGATTATATCTGTGGTACTTTCTCAGAAGCTTGTAAATTCCGGATGTTTTGCCTGTTTAGTTTCAGTGTTGGCGACCGGCGGTAGTTTGCCGTGTGTAGAGGAGATTGTCGTAGTGCGCGAGTTTCCTGACATATTTCCTGATAATCTTCCTGGTCTTCCGCTTGAGAGAGACATGAAGTTCGTCATAGATTTGGAGTCAGGTACTCGTCCTATTGCTAAGGCATCGTATCGTATGGCACCGCGCGAGCTGAAGGATTGAGTTTCGTACCCAATTGGATGAGTTGATGTAGAATATATTTATTAGACCAAGTTCATTACCGTGGGGAGCTACTGTGTTGTTTATGAAGAAAAGGGATGAATCGATGAGGCTGTGCATCGATTATAGAGAGCTGAATAAGATAATCATCAAAAATTGATATCCCCTGCCGAGGATTGATGACTTGTTTGATCAGTTGTGTGGTAGCTCCATGTTTTCAAAGATCGGTCTTCATTCAGGCTACCACCAGTTGAGGATTTGTGAGGCGGATATTCCACGGATTGTTTTTTTATTTTCGACATGGACATTTCGAGTTCTTGGTGATGTCTTTTGGATTGACCAATGTACCATCTGCTTTCATGGATATGATGAACAGAGTGTTTAAGGACTTCCTGGACCGTTTTGTGGTTGTGTTTATAGATGATGTTTTGGTATACTACCGCAGTGCTGGAGAGCATGCCCATCACTAGCATCTAGTTTTGTCTACCTTGAGGGAACATAAGTTGTACGTCAAGCTAAGTAAGTGTGAGTTTTGGCTTCCTCGGGTTTCCTTTCTAGGTCATGTGGTTAATAAGGAGGGGATTTCTGTGGACCCTGAGAAGATAGATGCCGTAATGGATTGGAATAGACCTACCGTACCCAAAAAGATAAGAAGTTTCCTAAGGTTGGCAGGATATTAAAGGAGATTGTGCACTGCTCCGGTGTTAGCCTTACCTACTAAAGGGATAGAGTATGTTGTGTATATGGATCCATTGCACGTTGGACTTGGGTGCGTGTTGATGCAAGAGGGCAAAGTGATCGCGTATGGGTCGAGATAGTTAAAGAATTATGAAATGAATTACCCTACGCATGATTTAGAATTTGCGACTGTGATCTACGCCTTGAAATTATGGAGACATCTATTATATGGCGCTCTGTGCAAGATTTATACAGATCATAAGAGTTTGAAGGACATCTTCACTCAAAAGGAATTGAATTTGCGTCATCGGAGGTGGTTAGAATATGTTGTAGATTATGATGTTGAGATTCAACACCATCCGGGCAAAGCTAATGTGGTAGTCGATGCCCTGAGTAGGAAGTCAGCGAAAATTTTCAACCTTTCTGTGGATTCGCTGGTAGAAGAATTCCTTTTGATGGATATAACGGTGGGGAGTAGCGACTCTCCCAGCAGTTTGAAAGTATTAGATCCTTCGTGGATTTCACTTACGAGGCTACATCAAAAGGATCATCCTGATTAGCTGCACCTTTATAATAGAACTGCGAAAGGGGAATTACCAAACTTTTCAATTGATGATGCGGGTACCTTGAAGTACCGTGGTAGATTTTGTGTTCCCGCAGTAGAAAATATTCGAGTTAAGTTGTGCAAAGAGGCGTATGGTTCTAGTGTTTCCAACCACCCAGGTTCTACCAAAATATATAAGGATTTGAAGCAGATCGTTTAGTGGTATGGTATGAAGGAAGATATAGCTAAGTTCGTATCAAAATATTTTACACGCAAGCAAGTTAATGTCGATCATGAAAGGCCTGAAGGCAAGTTGGCGCCCTTGGAAATTCTGAGTTG
This sequence comes from Platanthera guangdongensis, assembly GCA_039583875.1. Taxonomy (NCBI): domain Eukaryota; kingdom Viridiplantae; phylum Streptophyta; class Magnoliopsida; order Asparagales; family Orchidaceae; genus Platanthera; species Platanthera guangdongensis. Next base: position 28,668,685 of record CM077147.1, read on the forward strand.
GAAGTGGGAGAGTATTTCGATGGATTTTATTATGGGATTGCCAAGATCTCCCCGAGGATACGATTCAGTTTGGGTTATAGTGGACAGATTGATGAATTGTGCTCACTTCGTGTCGTTCAAGATCGACTACTCTATGAAGAAAATAGTTGAGTTATACTTGGATGAGGTCATCAGATTACATGGAGTTCCTGTCATTATTGTATCAGATTGAGACTTCAGGTTTACGTCTCGCTTTTGGAAGAGTTTACAGGAGGGGTTGGGTACCGATTTGAGGTATTCCACCGCCTATCATCCACAGATAAATGGTCAGACGGAGAGAGTAAATCAGATCGTGGATGATATGATCAGATGTTATGATTTGAACTATGAAGCAGTGTGGGATGAGGCGTTTGAGCTTGATGGAATTTGCATACAATAACAGTTTTCAAGAGAGTTTGCAGATGGCCCCGTTTGAGGCTTTGTATGGGAGGCATTGTAGAACTCCCTTGTTTTGGGCCGAGGTTGGTGAGAGACCGTTATTGGGTCCAGAAGTGTTAGAAGAAATGAATATTTTCGTTATGCATATTCGAGAGAAGCTTCGGGTAGCTCAAGAGCATTATAAAAATAACGTCAACTGTCGAAGGACTGATTTGGAGTTCGATGTTGGGGACATGGTTTTTCTTAAGGTTTCTCAAATGTCTGGCATTAAGAGGTTTGATAAGAACCATAAGTCGGACCATAGGTATGTAGGACCTTTAAAGGTTGTTGAGCGGATTGGTGTATCAGCTTATAGACTTGATTTACCAGCAAATTTTCCTGGTGTGCACGATGTTTTTCACGCGAGTCAATTGTGGAAGTGTGTGCTGAGTGATAGGCAGATTCTTGATGTTGTGCCCTAGTTGGAGCCTAATATTTCATATGTGGAAGTGTCTGTCCGAGTTTTGGATACACAAGATTCGGTATTGCGAAGGAAGATAATATTCATGGTTAAAGTTTTGTGGAAGAACCAAGATGTGGAGAACGCGACTTAGGAGTTGAAGTCGGCTATGAGGGAGGCTCATCCTTATTTGTTCTTCTGATATTTTTGGTAAGTATTTTCTTTGTTAGCCTATGATTGCTTTTTCTCTGTTTTGGAGTTGATCCTATTTATGTTAAGTTTCGGAACGAAACTTCCTTGTATGAGGGGTGGTTGTAACGCCCTGGATTTTTCGGTGTTTATTTTATTTCTCGTAGTGACGTATTTTTGAAGTCAGGGCGTTACATTGATGTGTAGTTAATGGGTATCGTTTGTTGGAGCATGGGTTTTCTCAGTGGATTTTCTTGTGTTGTTGGTTTTTGGTTTGGTTGTGTACCTTCCCTCGCGAGCCGGGTCTGTTTTGGTGACTCGGTGGAGCTTTTTATAGGGATGTGGTGACATTTTGTCTTCGGGTGGTATTTTACCCGGGTTTGGTTTGTCGGATTGGGATTTCGAATTCGCCGTTAGATTCTTAGTGTCGGTATTTAGCTATGGTGTGATTTTTGTGAGATTCCGAGTTAATTTGCATTTCGGGCATGTTTGGACTATTAATTAATAGATTGTTTTATATTATTATAAATAATTATGTATGTATATAAATAGCCGAATATCCTGTTAATCTTCTTCCAAACCCGACGACGGACTGTTTTCGCGAAATGGAAAGGAGCGGCGGACGGGGAGTGCGTTCGGCCGACGATTAAGAGAGCTCCGGTGGTCGGTTTCAACAAAGGAGTAGAGATTTGGAAAGCTCTCGCCGAGATCTACCCGATCATGGTAAGATCTTCCCGTTTCCCTGATTTTTGAGCGTTAGGGTTAGCAATTTTGACCTAGTTTCTCCTCCAAAAGTTTCAGGAAATGTAGCAAGGATCATTTGGTGACCGATCCTTGTCGCGGTGCAAGCAGGAGTTGTCTTTTCCGGAATTTCGGAGGCAAGTGGATTTTTTCCCTTGCATGTCTGTTTCCTTGTTGCTTTCCTCCATTTTTCCTCCTTCTTTAGAGAGTGGGAGTTGTGTAGGTAGATCCATGAAAAGAGTCCTAAGGTTAGGGCAAAAATTTTCGACCAAGGCATGGAGAATAGGAATAGAGATTAAGTTAAATTCGGCGAGTTTAGGTTAGAGAATTCATCAAGTATAGACGGTAGGGTTCGCCGAATATGGTAGGTTAGTCGGGTAAGAATTCGTCGTAAAGTCGTTAAGTAGAATTTGGCGAGTATCACCAGCCTGATTCGTCGAGTGTCAGTAGAGTAGAATTCAGCGAGTATCACTAAATTTCCTTAAGGCATTTTCGTCGGATAATGATTTGTCGAGTGTAGATTGTTAGACTTAGTGAGATTCATCGAGCATGGGTTTAGTAGCTTAAGTCCGATTCGTCGAATATCTAGGCTATTTCGTCAAGTATCGGCAGTGTGGTGTCGAGAGGAGCCCGATTCGACGACTATGATCAACGAATCGCCGAGTATAGTCTAGGCTTATAAGTGTCGAGTGGTCGGTAAAGCTATGGAAATTTCAGCGTGTATCAGTAGAATTCGTCGAGTATCACTAGTATAATTCGCATAGTGTAGTAGAATTCGCCGAGTATTGTTATACGATTCGTCGAGTATCATTGTGATTCGTCGAGATACTCCCCGAATTTGGTCAAGACTTAGAATATTTTTGCCCTTTCGTGTAGGATTCGTCTTGTATGGTCCTTAGAATGGTTTTAGGGCTTGTTTAACCTTTTCATTGGGTTTAGATTTGGGTTTTGGTTGGGGTGTTCGGTTATGGTGTTCTCTTCGGCTATGAAGGTTGGCAGCGGATAAAGTACCACCAATTGGATGCCGGTTTGTGGATCATTACACTTGGTGGTGGTTTGGTCGCTGTTTTGTGGACTGTTGGATTGGATTGGGACAAGTGGTCTCCAACGCAGTGCCTGTTGTGAGATGTTTGGGTTTAGGAGCCTGGTATTGGACAATTGGTCACCGACTCCGACCCAGTTGATATTACCAAGTGTTAATGATTCACGCTTTCGAGCTATTTTGTGCTCAGTTTGCTTCTTAGATTAGTCTATGTTATTCTATGCTAATCCTTGCAGACTTTGTCGAAGCATGGTTTCGTTTCGCACTTGGTGCAAATGTTCATTTAACATTCTTATTACAAACTTTTACTTTACCTGTTTTATTTGGCTAATCAGCTGTGGTTTTCAGCATTTCTTATCGACGGGTTTGGTAAACCCTTTCTTGCCTTTATACCTTTTACTTGTTTATTTCCTTTGCCACTTGTATTTTTTTACTGATGTGTTCTTCTTTTGAATGCCTCAGGTTCAGGGTTGTAGCCGGTGAAAGATCTGTGTTAGGTAGTAGCTTGTGGACTGTCGTTGTTATAGTGGTTTTCCTCATTGTCGTGTTAGTTGTTGTTTGGGTCGCTAGTTCAGACTTGCATACTTTCAGTGGGTTCGTGTCAAGTTGTTGACGCCCACTGGTAGCTTTCTTTTGGATTATTTAATACTCTGCTAGTTGCTAGTTTACCTCTTTGTGGTTGTTTTTACTTGCTCTCTGGGAATGTTTTATGCTAGGTTGCATGTTAGATATTTTAAAATATAAAATTACTATTATTACTTCATACATGTCATATTTGAAAACCTAAATCTCTATATTTAACGGTCGTAAAAACTACTTTTACTAGTATTATAAATATAGAATCTTACATATCACGAGTTGTCCACTAGGGATGTTTACACTCATGTAGGACGTCTAATCTTGTAAATAAAGTATTTTCCGCAGCGTATAAATATCATTTTATTGTGGACTAGATGAGCCACTGAGCCGAGGGATACGACTAACCAATTAAGTTAAACGGAATTTTCTCTAAACAACTCATGGATCTTTCGTAAAGGAGTTAAGTTGGAGTTGTATGAGCGTCTGTGGTTATCCCTTGCTGATGTGTCACCATGACATGTGTTTTCTCTTACTCTGATATTTCGTTAAATGCTGAGAAAATGTGGGTTGTGACAGAGGCCGCCCATCCCCTGCGGCAGCTGAGCCGCCTAAATCTTGGCGGCCAAAAGGCTGCGTGATCCTGGCGGTCAGAGGATTAGGGCGGCCTGGAGGCCACCCTCCCCTATTGCAGAAAAATTGTTGCTGCCTGAATCTGAGCGACAGGAGGTCACCCGATCCGGCGGGCCAAAGGGAGGGGAGGCATCCCCGCCCTGTGTTGCCGAAGGGGCTGGCTGGATCTGGGCGGCCCGGGGAGGGCGGCCGAAAGGTTTCCCTTCCTCCCGGAAAATTCCTACCTTGCGCGCGGTTCTATACTGGGCGCAAGCACGCATGATCCCAAACCGCGCGCAGGTGCGCATGCATTTACACACCGAGCGCAGGTGCACGCAGTTGGTCGCACGGGCGCGCGTGCAATCCATCGGAGCAACGTGCATTTTCGCGCGTCGCTGGAAGCCTGCGTTGGCTGGGATGGGAGTACGTGACCTGGCGGCCGCGCGACGGTGGTCGTGGAAGGCAAACATGTGCGTGAATGCAGCCAACGATCAGGGTAACGCTCATTAGACCTGCGATTTGACCGGACTGGTTCCTGTCCGGTTAGGGGAACCTCATGAATATAGTTTATAGTATAATGCATCAATGATATTAAATTAACTATAAAATTTATTTTATATAAAAGTCTTAACTTATTTTTATATTTTAATTATCAAATTACACTACATATATATATATATATATATCTTTATTATATAAAATAATATAGTATTTTAGAAGCACATCAAATTTTCATTTTCCGCCATTGGATCTTCAAAATATTAGTTTTGCACCGTTGGATCTATTGCTTTCTAATATATCAATGTTTTCCCGTTGGATCTGTTGCTGCTATTTCGTCTCTCAACCCCGATCAAGCCCGATAAAAGCTCTCTGATAGGGCATCACGTGTCTCTTCTTCGTGCCGCTTCCGTCCTCGCGCCTCTTCGCCCCTCTTCATTATCCGCCTCTCCAGGTATTCTGTCGTGCTTTATCGTGCCTCTTCAAAGCTCTGTTGTCTCTCCTAAGGCAGAACTTGTGACACCTCCATCCGTCAACGTAGAATATAACAGAAGGTTCGGCCGGGGCACCACGTCATATTCCACGAACAGTCGTGGAGTTACATGTGAATATCAAAAACTATCAAATGAATCATAACTCGGAGCATTCTAGCGGAAGCTTCAAGCGTTATTAGAACTCAAGTAACAAAGAATCTCCACTAAAATATACCACATAGGAATGTTATACAAAATACAACAAAAAGTGCGACCTTAAGGCCTTACAATTATTCTTTATAAAAATAGTTTATAAACATCGACACGCAGGCCGACCACACATGAAAATAATAAAAGCTCTTCGCTTGGCCTTCGAGTGCCGACATATCATCAAAGGACTGCAACCCGTTATTTCCCGCTCGGCTCTCCAACACCTGCACAGGGACATTCCACCATAGAGGTGGCAAACAAGGCAATAGTCAGCTTTAGCTGACCAATTATAACAACCCTACCTCATACCCAGGGCAGCAGTACTCTTTCCCTGCAGGCATAACATTCATATATAGATATATCACACGAAGGTACAACTTAAGCACCGTTCAATATATCCCAAACATTTACATCAACTGCCAAACGTTCCAGGCACTCATGGCACATTATCGGTATACTGTATTCCCAACCCCACCACTGTCCAAAAGTTCGAGACTGACGGTAAAACATGAGCATTATTAGTTTGGCATGTGTCACAAAGACCATATCGCCATGACTTTCCCTCTATGCCAACGGCAAATTGCCGGTCTATTTAACCGAACCACATAGAGCGGGTCAGTTTAGCCTTTTCTTGTTGCTCATTTCATCATGCCATCACCGAAAGCCGAGCATTCATGACTAATGGACAGACGCGGGTCACATCCCATTTCCCGTAATTCAAAACATAACCAGCGTTATGTACAATGGCTCTCAAGGCCATCAAAGCTAGGCAACCAGGCTCACAGCTCACATGCTTGCCACACAGTCTCCACGAGACAGGCTTCACAAGCAGAATACTATCTTTGAGTTATCGCCATCGATAGCCAATATCGTCTGATGTTAACAACCGAACATCTCTTTATGACTCCAAACTCAATCATAACTGGAACAACTTTCCAAAAAAACCCGCAGCATCCTGCAGTGCTAGAAACGGGACTTTCACAACATATATAGCTCACTAAGAGCTATCGACAGCGATACCCACTATCGCCTAGCGATACTCAATAGTTTTCAAAACTGTGGTCTTATCTAGGATTTTTCCTGGAATGTATCTCCAGTACTTCCTGCTACTCCAATTTAGAGGCACAACCCCTCGGACTCCGTGAACTACACTTTATACTCAGAGTCTTCTCCGACACGCAAATTAAAATATCACCAATGCAGACAAACCTGTCCAGATGAGCTTCTCACAACATGTCTATTTTGCATTACGATTTATGGATTCTATATGCAAGACTACCCGGGGATATCACGTATAAAACCATCGAAAATCCCTTCACTCTCCACCTTTTTGGTGGGGGATTTCATGCATATGCAAAATCAGGACTTCACTTGTCTAAGAAGAAAGATCGTTACCCTCGTAGATCATTTTGGAGTCATGATCAAGCCTTCAATCTGGATGGAAAGTATCGTTTTGTTTTCCTCTTCACGGATCTTGCTTTAGCTTGTAAATCCGATCACGAGATCTCCTTCACCAAGCTTTCAAAGTTCAGCCTTCAACCCTCTTCTTCCTTTCTTCCAAGGGTTTGATGAAAAGGATGAGAGTGAGTGAGAGAAGAGAAATGTTTCTTCTCATCACCTCTTCTTTGTTCAAGTAGCCTTGGGAATAAACCCAGCCACACGATCCTTTCTTTAATAGGAATGAAGGGCCACGATTTCAGCTGATAAGTTAAACTTATCGCTTTCGTCGGGCGATATAAGCTATCGTCTGGGCGATAACGTTGGTAGCCGCTTTGACCCCAGCCAACACCACTCTTCGGCCGCTTTTCGGCCATCCGACATGTGTATAACTGTCGCGTGGCACTATCGCCAGCGATAACCACTATCGTCGGGCGATAGCTTCTAGTGAGCTCTGTTTTCCAGTTTTTGGGGTGTTACAGAACTCGTCGCTCCTCATCGTGCCTCTTCAAAGCTCTGATGTGCTTCTATTTCCCATTATTGTTCTTTGCTTTGGTTTTCACGGCTATTCCTGCCTCTGAATCACCATTGAACCTGTCGATTCCTGCTGCAGATTCCATAAGCCTCCTCCTGCAAACTATTCCTGCCCACCAAAGCCCGCCTCCACTGTCCGTCCAGGTCAGCACTGTCATGAACTATTCCTGCCCACATCTTCGTTGGTAGCCTTGCTTCTTGATACCTGATGGAAGTGTTTCGGTGCACTGCGGATGGCTTGAGGGAAAACAATTTCAAGCAACCAGTGGAAATCTTCTCCTCTGATTTTCTAAGTTCCGGAGCTCGACAATTTGGAGGTAGTGGAATTATTTTATTTTTTTGGAGTTCTGCTACTTTGATTTATCTTCTTAGTTCATGCTAATAAAGTCCATAAAGCATATGAATATTTGTGATTTTTTTAATTTGATTTTCACCTTCAAAAAGTGCTCATAAGGTGTTTGTTTAAAAAAATTTATCTCAATAACTAACTGAATTACTTTTGATGCATTATTACCTTTGCTGCATTATATTTTATTAAAGCTGATTGAAAAATGTTTAATAAACTGATATTATACATATCTATATATCAAATGTTTGGGATCCTAAACCATTAAATTATAGAATGCCAGAAAATTAATATTATGTATATCTGTATAATACTTGGCTCTTCTTCTAATTGATATTATGTATATCTGTATAATACTTGACTCTTCTTCTTCTTTAATAAACTTTCAGCTAAAATATTCAGCCCAATGAAAATCCCCTAAAATCTCCCAAAAGAGATGAGATAACTTCAGCTAATCCTCCAATTACTCCATTGATTTCTCATGCATTATTCCTTTTATTTGTTGTTGTAATATGCTTTGTGCGCTTCAGCGTCTACCATTCGCTCGCGTGGGGCTTGAAGAACTGCACCCAGAAGGAGGAGTGCTTTTAGTAACACTGTGAGTCTGTCAATGTCGTTGTGGTTCCACCCTACATTGACAGTGCTGAAATCGTGTGAAGGGCAAGAAAGAGATATAGTTTGAGCTTGGGTTTGGGCTTGAGTAAAGTGACTGGAAAAGTCTTCACGATAGGGCACCTTGGCAACCTTAATGAGGTTTGTGATAATTTCATGAAGTTTGTAATAATTTCTTTCTTCTTTTGAAAGTAGTACATTAGAGAGTTGTTTGGCTCACTGTTGTTGTTATCGTCAAATATTGTTTTTTTTGTTCAGTGTTTTGCAATGCCGACATCAAGCACGCAGTCGCCGACATCATTGGGCAATGGGCGGTGAAGGCGAAGAGGATCAATTCAATCGATGCAAACCTCTATTAGCCACACATGTTCTCCTCCAATTACATCACACCTTCACATATAATATCTGCAGTTCTGCGCATATCTCTAAATGTTGAATATCTCTAAATGTTGAGTTAAAAATAAATTGAACACTTTCTCATCCAGATCCTTAATTTTTGAACTAAAGATGTGCATAAATCTACATCAAAAACATGTTCACTATATAAAAGAAGAACTCTGATGAGTTGACCAGAGAGGTTCGCGGCGGGAGGCCGGAACCCGCCTCGACCACTCTTTAGGGGCGTGTGAGGCGGGAGGCCGACACCCACCCCGACCCATCTTCAGGGGGAGAGTGCGGCGTGAGGCCGGCACTCGCCCCGGTCTGTTTTAGGGGCCGGGTGCGGCGGGAGGCCGGCACCGGCCCCGATCCCTCTTTAGGGGGCGGGTTCGGCGGGAGGCTGGCGCCCGCCCCGAACCTCTCTTCAGGTGGCGATTGTGGCAGGAGGTCGGCACCCGCCCCATCCTATTTTAGGGGGCGGGTGCGGCGGGAGGCCTGCACCCACCCCAGCCCCTCTTTAGGGGGAGGGTGCGGCGGGCGGTCGGCACTCGCCCCGGCCTGGTTTAGGGGACGGGTGTGGCGGGAGGCCGACAACGGCCTCGCCCCCTCTTCAGGGGGCGAGTGCGGTAGGAGGCCGACACTCGCCCCGACCTGTTTTAGGGGGAGGGTGCGGTGGGATGCCAACACCCTCCCCGACCCCTCTTCAGGGGGGGCCTGCGGCGGGAGGCCGACACCCGCCCCAGCCTGTTTTAGGGGGCGGGTGCGACGGAAGGCCGCCACCCGCTCCTGCCTCTCTTTAGGGGACGAGTGTGGCGGGAAGCCAGTACGCGCCCCGACCTATTTTAGGGGACGGGTCTGGCGGGAGGCTGGCACCCACCCCAACCCCTCTTCAAGGGGCGAGTGCGGCCGGAGGCTGGCACACGCCTCGGCCCTTTGAGAGTCTCGTCCGACCTAGTTCTTGCCTGACTGGAGATCTCGCCCGGCTGGAGGTCTCTCTCGACCTAGTTCTCGCCCAGCTTGAGTAGCTAGCCCGGCTTGAGGGTCTCGCCCCGCTTGAGCAGCTCGCCCGGATTGAGGGTCTGCTATCTTGCCCGTGGTGGGCTGCAAATAACTGCTCAAAATAGCAGAGTTTGGCTGTTGGTAGACCAGCCCAGGGTATTTCAATAATTTTAGAGCAGCGGGATTGCGCTATTGGCAGGCCATCCCCAAAAAATCTATAAATAGACCCTTGGGGTGCCTTGGAGAGAGGCGGTTCAGACCATTTCTCATCTTCTTCCTTCATCATCCAAGGCACCTAGCTCAGCATTGGCTAGGGAGGGGGAGATCTCAAAGGTCTTCCGGGTGTGAGGTGGGACCTCCACGCTAGAGCCAAGGGTCATTCTCCAAATTCAGGTCTGTTACCAAGGGACGACTTGGGAGAAGTAGGTATGAGATGCACCCCTAGGTCTGAACTCTAGGTGGAACCGAATCTCAGTTCCAACATTTTGGTGCGGTGTGCGTGGACCGTGTATCATATAGAAGTTCCTAAGTAAGCTCCTTGGCGGGAGATCATGGAGGTGGTGATGACCCCAACGAGCCCCCCAATCCAGTACCCTTTGTAGGGAGGGAAGAGTTCATGACATCCGTCCAAGGCATCACGGAGATGTTGTGAATTTTTGCTCTTCGGGGTGACTGCTCAACTCCCACCTCCTAGGAACTAGCTCCCAAGGGTCTCGGCGAGACAACTTTTAGGGGTTTCAGCGAGACAACTTCCAAGGGTCTCGGCGAGACAGCTCCCAGGGGTCTATGCGAGATGAACACGGGAGGGGTAGAAGAAAGTGCATCGAGAAGACAGCCCGAGAAGGAAAAGATGAGAGAGGGGGTCGAGCGAGACCTTACCGGTCGGGAGTTATTCCCCAGCCCTGCGAGTGCTAGCCTCCCAGCCGAGTAGGTTGCGCGAGTCGAGCATGTGAGACCACCAAGTAGGGGGTCACCCTTCAGCGAGCTGATTGTCTTAGCTCCCGTTCCCGAGGGGTTCAGAGAACCTGACATGACTTACTATACCGGGAAGGCCGTCCAACACCTGCAGTGGTTCAAAGATATGGTCTCTATCAGGTCGATGACAGATGCATTCAAGTGTCACCTCTTCGCGATCACGTTGAAAGACAAGGCTAGAGATTGGTTCCATCAACCCCCAATGAGATCGATATACGGGTTCAAAGACTTGAGCCGGAGTTTCCACCATCGCTTCTTCACTTCTAAAAGAGGAAGAAGAGTCTCAAGTCCATGTTCCTGATAAGTCAGAGGACGGAGGAGTCGTTGGCCCAATATATGGACATGTTTCAAGAAGAGATCCTGGACATCCAAGAGGTGTCGGGATATGCCCTCCAGATGGCGTTTATAGTGGGGTTGCGTGAGGGGTTATTCAAGATGAGTTTGACCCGAAAGGCCCCCCTATCCTTCAAGGAGCTGATGGAAAGGGCGACAAAGGAGATAGCAACTGAGAAGTCCACCCCGACGTTTGTCAAGAAGTTGGCAAGGTTAACAGAGGTAGAGTCGAAGGAGCAAGGTGGCTCGAGGCATCAGGAGGGAAGATGGAGATAAGAGCAAAGAACTAAAGGGTACCGAGGGCCTCAGGAAGGTCCAGAGCAAGGTTGGAGGCAACATGGAGGACCCGTTCAGGGTCCAGGAAGAGGTCTCATCCAGGGTGGGGGGAACTTTCATGGAGGCCAAGGGAGGTTCAACTTCTAGAGGCAAGCCCCTAGGCAGCTCCTACCTCTACCGCAGCAAGCCATGACGATAGGAAGAGGGGGAAGAGGTAACGGGAGAGATTACCCAGCCCGTCGAAGAAGGGGATGAAGACTGTTTCCATACTGTGACTTCAACCAAGTAGAGGGTCACACCACAGCTACCTGCCCCGAATTCCTGGAAGTGAGAGAGGCGAGAGGCCCAACCCAGCAGCAGCCGCTGCTACAGATTGAAGAAGTTCTACCCAGAGTAAGGGGAGATGACGTCTGTGAGGACCGGTTCGATGTAGGACCCCAAGGAGGTATAAGAGTGATCCACATTGGAGTGGGGATCGAGGCCACTCGAAAGACAAGCCTCCATGTCGTATACCGTCGGAGCATCGTTTCGATATCCCAGACCCCACCCTAGAGGAGAGGATCACCTTCTCAATGAAGGACATGCCAGATCATGAAGATTCATTATGCGATGCGCTGGTCATCCAGACAGTCATCGAATGCTATACTGTCTCTCAGATCTTGGTTGACAACGGGAGTTCGTCAACGTCGTTTTCAAGAAGGCATTTGATGAGATGAAGGTGGAACCAAGGAGGGTGTTGGCCTCAAACGGACCACTATTCGGATTTTTAGGAGAAATGAAGGAGGTAGAAGGTTGAGTCGGACTCCAGGTGAAGTTGGGGGGGGGGCTCAAGGAACTGCCGGTTCGTCATTGTTGATGCTCTGAGCAGTTACAACGCCATCTTCGGAAGACCCCTCATCAGCGCCTTCCGTTGTGTACCATCGTCATTTCACAATTACCTTAAGTTTAACACTAGAGGGATCCAAGTTAGGATTAGGGGAGACCCCAGGATGACAAGACAGTGCTACGTCACGGGTGTCAACACCATCTCCTGGCTAGCCAGGGCAGAGGAGATGGAGAAGATTATGGAGAGCTTGAGCAGGATAGAGATATCAGAGAAGGAGGCAAATGATGGCCATTATACCCAAGCATCTTGAAGAAACTTTGCTTTGGTGAAGTATTTTCTCTTTCATGTTTTTTGTAATGAGCTCTACCCCTGACCAGCTGAGTCACGAGATCATGTATCCTAAAAATTTTCCCGTTTGAGGATGTTGAATTTAGTATGGTTCGAATGACATGCCTAATCTCACCCCAAGAGGATCTCCTCATCTAGTCTCCCACTAGCTAGATGAGTCGAATGTGCCTCGGTGACGAGAAGGAACCGACCCCCGAGAGGATCTCCTGACCCAGGCTCTCGCTAGCTGGATGGGTCGAATGTGCCTCGGTGGAGAGAAGGTTCTAGCCCCGAGAGGATCTCCTTACCCAGGCTCTCACTAGCTGGATGGGTTGAATGTGTCTTAGTGGAGAGAAGGTTCCAACCCCGAGAGGATCTCCTTGTCTAGGCTCCCACTAGCTGGATGGGTCGAATGTACCTCAGTAGTAAGTTCTCGTCCTGAGAGGATCTCCTCATCCAGGCTCCAACTAGCTGCATGAGTCGAATGTGCCTCGGTGGCAAGAAGGAACCGACCCCCGAGAGGATCTCCTCACCCAGGCTCTCACTAGCTGGATGGATCTAATGTGCCTCGGTGGAGAGTTAGTTCCAACCCTAAGAGGATCTCCTCACTCAGGCTCACACTAACTGGATGAGTCAAATGTGCCTCGGTGGAGAGAAGGTTCCAACCCTGAGAGGATCTCCTCATGCAGGATCTCACTAGCTAGATGTGTCGAATGTGTCTCAGTGGCGAGAAGGAACCACCCCCGAGAGGATCTCCTCACCCAGACTCTCACTAGCTGGATGGGTCGAATGTGCCTCGGTGGAGAGTTAGTTCCAACCTCGAGAGGATCTTCTCGCCCAAGCTCTCACTAGCTGGATGAGTCGAATGTGCCTCGGTGGAGAGAAGGTTCCAACCCCGAGAGGATCTCCTCATCCAGGCTCCCACTAGCTGGATGGGTCGAATGCGCCTTAGTAGTAAGTTCTCGTCCTGAGAGGCTCTCCTCATCCAGACTTCCACTAGCTAGATTGGTCGAATGTGCTTCGGTGGCGAGAAGAAACCGACCCCCGAGAGGATCTCCTCACCAAGGTTCTCACTAGCTGGATGAGTCAAATGTGCCTCGGTGGAGAGAAGGTTCCAACCCCGAGAGGATCTCCTCACCCAAGCTCTCACTAGCTGGATGAGTCAAATGTGCTTCAGTGGAGAGAAGGTTCCAACCCCGCGAGGATCTCCTCATCCAGGCTCCCACTAGCTGGATGGGTTGAATGTGCCTTAGTGGCGAGAAGGAACCGACCCCCAAGAGGATCTCCTCACCCAGGCTATCACTAGCTGGATGAGTCTAATGTGCCTCGGTGGAGAGAAAGTTCCAAACCCGAGAGGATTTCCTCACCCAGACTCTCACTAGCTGGATGAGTCGAATGTGCCTCAATGGAGAGAAGGTTCCAACCCCGAGAGGATCTCCTCACCCAAGCTCTCACTAGCTGGATGAGTCGAATGTGCCTCGGTGGAGAGAAGGTTCCAACCCTGAGGGGATCTCCTCACCCAGGCTCTCACTAGCTGGATGGGTCGAATGTGCCTTGGGGGTAGAGTCCCGAGACAAATCCTACCCCGAGGGAATCTCGTCACCCATGCTCTCATTAGTTAACATGACAGGTTGACCCCTCGGGGAGGTTATGCGAATTCTATCCCGAGAGGATCTCCCCATCCAGGCTCCCATTAGCTGGTAGGGCAGGTTGACCCCTCGGGAGGTTAAGTGAATTCTACCCGGAGGGGATCTAGCCACCCAGGCTCCCGTTAGCTGGCATGACATATTGACCCCTCTAGAGGTTAAGTGAATTCTACCGGGAGGCGATCACGCCACCAAGGCACCCGTCAACTGGCATGACAGGTTGACCCCTCAGAGAGCCCAAGTATTTCGGCTCCAAGAGTGCTACACTCAGTAAATACGTTGGGTTGGATGTTTCTTTCTGAGCGTGGAACTTGCTCGAAAAGAGCGGGGATTGTGTACAACCCTGTATTCACGAAGTGGGGTCCCCAAGCAAGCGCAAGGTATAATCCAGAGAATGGTCCGAGATAAGTCAGCCCAAAGGCTAAGGGGGCAGAGGGTCGGGTGCGGCGGGAGGTCGACACTCGCCCTAGCCTGTTTTAGGGGGCGGGTGCGGCGGGAGGCCGTCACCCGCTCCGGCCCCTCTTCAGGGGGCGAGTGCGGCGGGAGGCCAGCACTTGCCCTACCTGTTTTAGGGAGCCTACACCCGCCCCGGCCCCTCTTCTGGGGGCGAGTGCGGCGGGAGGCCGACACAAGCCCTGACCTATTTTAGGGGGCGGGTGCGGCGGGAGACGGGCACCCGCCCCGACCCCTCTTCAGGGGTCGGGTACGACGGGAGGCCGACACTCGCCCCAGCCTGTTTTAGGGGGCGGGTGCGGCGAGAGGCCGACACCCGCCCCGGCCCCTCTTCAGGGGTCGGGTGCGGCGGGAGGCCGACACCCGCCCCGACCTCTCAGGGCGAGAGTGCGGTGTGAGGCCGACACCCGCCTCAGCCTGTTTTAGGGGCGGGTGCGGCGGGAGGCCGACACCCGCCCCGACCCATCTTCAGGGGGTGAGTGCGACGGGAGGCCGACACTCCCCCCGACCTGTTTTAGGGGGCGGGTGTGGCAGGAGGACGACACCCGCCCCGACCCCCCTTCAGGGGGAGAGTGCGGCGGGAGGCCGACACTCACCCTGACCTGTTTTAGGGGGCAGGTGGAGTGGGAGGCCGGCACCCGCCCCGATCCCTCTTCAGGGGGCGCGTGCGCAAGGAGGCCGACACTCGCCCCGACCTGTTTTAGGGGGCGGGTGTGGCGGGACGCCGACACCCGCCCCGACCCCTTTTCAGGGGACGGTTGCGGTGGGAGGCCGAAACCCGCCCCGACCCCTTGAGGGTCTCGCCCGGCTTGAGGGTCTCACCCGGCCTAGTTCTCACTTGGCTTGAGATCTCTCCCGACTGGAGTTAGCTCCCGGCTTGAGCAGCTCGCCCGGCTTGAGGGTCTGCTATCTTGCCCCGGGTGGGCTGTGAATAGCTGTTCAAAATAGCGGAGTTTGACTGTTTGCAGACTAGCCCCGGGTATTTCAGTAATTTTAGAGCAGTGAGATTGCGCTATTGGCAGACCATCCCCAAAAAATCTATAAATAGACCCATGGGGTGCCTTGGAGAGAGGCGGTTCAGACCAATTCTCATCTTCTTCTTTCATCCTCCAAGGCACCTAGCTCAGCATTGACTAGGGAGGGGGAGATCTCAAAAGTCTTCCAGGTGTGAGGTGTGACCTTCACGCTAGAGTCAAGGATCATTCTCCAAATTCAGGTTTCTCACCAAGGGACGGATTGAGAGAAGTAGGTGTGAGCTGCACCCCTAAGTCCGAACTATAGGTGGAACCGAATCTCGGTTCCAAAACAAGTTGAATACATTTGCGTTGTAAATTAAATTTTGTTGAAAATCAAAGTATTTTTATGCATAATAAAACTTAATATAATCGTTCAAAATTACTCGCAAGTGTCATGTAAAGTTTTTTCTTTCAATTTTTAAAACACGCACACACACATAAGTGACTGACACTAGAGGTGTGCACCCAGACTCTCACTAGCTAGATGAGTCGAATGTGCCTCGGTGGAGAGAAAGTTCCAACCCCGAGAGGATCTCCTCATCCAAGCTCTCACTAGCTGGATGAGTCGAATGTGCCTCAGTGGAGAGAAGGTTCCAACCCTGAGGGATCTCCTCACCCAGGCTCTCACTAGCTGGATGAGTCGAATGTGCCTTGGAGGTAGAGTCCCGAGACAAATCCTACCCCGAGGGGATCTTGCCACCCAGGATCTCATTAGTTAGCATGACAGGTTGACCCCTCGGGGAGGTTATGTGAATTCTATCCCGAGAGGATCTCCCCATCCAGGCTCCCATTAGCTTGTAGGGCAGGTTGACCACTCGGGAGGTTAAGTGAATTCTACCCGGAGGGGATCTAGCCACCCAGGCTCCCGTTAGCTGGCATGAAAGATTGACCCCTCTAGAGGTTAAGTGAATTCTACCGGGAGGGGATCACGCCACCTAGGCTCCCGTCAACTGGCATGACAGGTTGACCCCTCAGAGAGGTCAAGTATTTTCGGCTCCAAGAGTGCTACACTCAGCAAATACATTGGGTTGGATGTTTCTTTCCTAGCGTGGAACTTGCTCGAAAAGAGCGGGGATTGTGTACAACCCCGTATTCGCGAAGTGGGGTCCCAAAGAGAGCGCAAGGTGTAATCCAGAGAATAGTCCGAGACAAGTGAGCCCAAAGGCTAATGGGGCAGAGGGTCGGGTACGACGGGAAGCCGTCACTCGCCCTAGCTTGTTTTATGGGGAGGGTGCGACGGGAGGCCGTCACCCGCTCCAGCCCCTCTTCAGGGGCCGAGTGCGGAGGGAGGCCAGCACTTGCCCTACCTATTTTAGGGAGCCGGCACCCGCCCCGACCCCTCTTCTTGGGGCGAGTGCAGCGGGAGGCCAGCACTTGCCCTACCTGTTTTAGGGAGCTGGCACCCGCCCCGGCCCCTCTTCTGGGGGCGAGTGTGGCGGGAGGCCGGCACAAGCCCCGACCTGTTTTAGGGGGCGGGTGTGGCGGGAGGCCGGCACCCGCCCCGACGCCTCTTCAGGGGGCGGGTACGGCGGGAGGGAGACACTCGCCTAAGCCTGTTTTAGGGGGCGGTTGCGGAGAGAGGCCGACACCCGCCCCGGCCCCTCTTCAGGGGGCGGGTGCGGCGGGAGGCCGACACCCGCCCTGACCCCTCTTCAGGGAGCGAGTGCGTCGTGAGGCCGACACTCGCATTGACCTGTTTTAGAGGGCGGGTGCGGCGGGAGGCCGACACCCGCCCCGACCTCTCTTCAGGGGGCGAGTGCGACGGGGGGTCGACACTCCCCCCGACCTGTTTTAGGGGGAGGGTGTGGCAGGAGGACGACACCCGCCCAGACCACCCTTCCGGGGGAGAGTGTGGCGGGAGGCCGACACGCACCCTGACATGTTTTAGGGGGCGGGTGCAGCGGGAGGCCGACACCCACCCCGATCCCTCTTCAGGGGGCGCGTGCGCAGGGAGGCCGACACCCGCCCCAGCCTGTTTTAGGGGGCGGGTGCGGCGGGACGCCGGTACCCGCCTCGACCCCTTTTCATGGGGCGGTTGCGGCGGGAGGCCGACACCTGCCCCAACCCCTTGAGGGTCTCGCCCGGCTTGATGGTCCCACCCGACCTAGTTCTCACCCGGCTTGAGATCTCTCCCGACTGGAGTTATCGCCCGGCTTGAGCAGCTCACTCGGCTTGAGAAGCTCGCTCGGCTTGAGGGTCTGCTATCTTGCCCCGGGTGGGCTGCGAATAGCTGTTCAAAATAGCGGAGTTTGACTGTTTGTAGACTAGCCCAGGGTATTTCAGTAATTTTAGAGCAACGAGATTGCGCTATTGGCAGGCCATCCCCAAAAAATCTATAAATAGACCCTTGGGGTGCCTTGGAGAGAGGCGGTTCAGACCAATTCTCATCTTCTTCTTTCATCCTCCATGACACCTAGCTCAGCATTGGCTAGGGAGGGAGAGATCTCAAAGGTCTTCCATGTGTGAGGTGAGACCTTCACGCTAGAGGGTCATTCTCCAAATTCAGATCTCTCACCAAGGGACGGCTTGAAAGAAGTAGGTGTGAGCTGCACCCTTAGGTCTGAACTCTAGGTGTAACCGAATCTCGGTTCCAAAACACGTTGAATACATTTGCGTTGTAAATTAAATTTTGTTGAAAGTCAAAGTATTTTTATGCATAATAAAACTTAATATAATCGTTCAAAATTACTCGCGAGTGTCATGTAAAGTTTTTTCTTCCAATTTTTAAAACACACACACACACACATAAGTGACTGACACTAGAGGTGTGCACAAAATAGCTGAAATCGACGAAACTGACCCGAACCGAGCCAAGCAAACCGAATTCAAACCAAACCGATCGGTTTGGTTTCAGTTTAAGGGGGATGAAAACCGAGCCTATTCGGTTCGGTTTCAGTTTATAGGATTGATAAACCGAGAAAACCGAATCAATTATGGGTTTGGAGTTTGTCTAGTCTTATAATTGTTAAGTGGTAACATAAATTGCATAATTAAGTAAATCTTAAATTCTAATTTCATGAGTTACCTAAAGGCTAAAATTAAAACAGTCATGCTTGGCTGAATTCAAACTCCCGCTCTTACTTACTCCTTCCCGTGACTTCATGAGGCCGTGTCCTAAATGCTAAATCTAAATGATATTATGTTTCCTGGGTTCCCCTTCAATGCTGGTTAACTTATTTCTAGATTTACTATTAAAAAAACATTTGGATAGACATTATTTTTTTTGTTTGCGGAAGATATCATTTTGTTTGATGAGACGTGCGGGGATATAAATGTAAAACTTGAATCTTAGTGAGATATTTTTGAAAAAAAGGATTTTAGTTTGAGCAGAGCAAAGACGGAGTACATGGAGCTTAAATTTAGCAGCACAAAGCGGAATAATGCATTAATAAAAGAATGAAATTAGAACAATGTTAATCATGCACTACAACATCAATAATATGACAATGAAGCTACATTGAAATGTATCAACTCAACACAAAAATGTAGGTTAGGTTGAATATATGATAAACCTCAGTGTTCTAGCTATTCTTAGGCTCCGTTTGGCACGGTGGTGGCAGTCATGAACACATTGGTTAAATTGTCAATTGTGAACACCTACTTAAGGAACTTCATTTACTTTTATGCTCAAACGAATGATGTTTGTACAGAGCCACCACTGTGCCAAACAGAGCCTTAATGTGCCAAACCGCATCAAACAGGTTGGTTGTGGTGTGATTTTTGTTATTGAAAAACCACATATTTTGTGGCGTGCTAGGTTTTGTGATCTTGCAAAACTGATTAAACCACACCCGACACAAACAGGTTGGTTGTGGTGGGATAACTTCGATAAAGTGCGGATCGGCGGCGAAATTAAGGCGAAGTGCAAACTTTGCGCGAAGCTTATGGCCGCTAACAGTAGCAACACAACCCTCGCCCGACACAACAAATCATGTCTTTCCAAACAAGCCCCGTCGGAGGCCAACCAAGCTCAAATTTCGACGATCGGGCACATTTGAACGTATGACCAAGCTCGGCAATTATTATGAATATAATATAATTCAAATTTTATTTGTATATATTAAAAGATTATTAATAAAAATCTTTAAGATTATAAATTTTAAATTAAAAGTTTATAATATTCGAAGCTCTTGTTACTAAACAAAATGCAGACCAACATCAATTTATTGTACTATAATTTTTTGTTTTAATGATTATTATTAAACAATAGTTAGGTTCCAAAAATTTATAATACAAAATAATTTATAAAAATGTGCGATTAAAATTGGAAATACATTTATAACTTTTAAAAATTGAAATCACACCATAAAAACGATTCCAAATCACACCATTGCCAAACCGTACTGCACGATTTTAGTTTGGAGTAGTCTTATTTCGGTCAAAAACCGACCCATTGCTCTAAATAGCAAGGTTTTAAAAACCGGACCGGAGGATGAACTGGTGAGTTCAAAGGTTCAAGATCCGATCGGTTGTACCGGTCAGACCGGAGTTGAACCATGATATTAGATAATAATATATTATATAATATTAGTTATAAATTTATAACAAATTACATATCATGTAAATATCAAATTGAGCTCAAATATCAATAAATAATATAATTATAATATATATAGGACGTTGTTACTAGCAAACCATCTTTCGATATTAGCAAACCATTGTTATTAGCAAACCATTAATTTTGAAAATGGTTATTAGCAAACTTTTTTGTTATTAGCAAATCACCAAAAAATTTTAAAAAAAAACTTTTCCAGCATTGTTGAAGTGACTGCCAAAACATAGAATTTTTCCAGCAAATCATTTTTTTAGCCAAAACATTACAACCCTTCTTCATAAACAAATAATTAGGTTTGTCAACGATATAATAAAACAAGAAGTTGCTGCAATGAATAATCTATTTCGAACAAGCACCACCAAACATATTTCTAGAAGAAGTTGTTAGAAAAAATGTATGCATCCAGAAGTGCCGCCCACCAAGAACAAATATGAAGAATGATCAGAATAATAGCAATGAAGTCGAGAACAATCTATGAAAATGGGGGCCAAAGAAAATGTAAAATTAAATACAAAAGTCGGGTAGGATTATTAACAATCCAATCTGAGGCTAATCTGACCATGACGACTTTCAATGGGATCCAGAGAGAAAGAGAGAAAGAGAGCACACCTCAGGCAACCCCTCGGCGATCACAGAGAAAGAGAGGGCGGCGTTCGGCGGTATGATGTCGAGGGCGAGGTCTGCGGCGTTCCGTGGCAGACGAGGTCGAGGTAGAGGTGTGCGGCCGATCGTTGCCGCGGATCGACTCTAAACCCTAAATCGCGAATAGGGCTTTCGCGGGGGAGAGGAAAAGCGCCGGTCGGGTGAGTGTTGGGTGAGTGAGGAGGATAAAAGGTTTGCTAATAGTGAGGGTATGAGGAATGAAAAAAATACTTCGATTCACTGAACCGAGTTTTTTGGGGTTTGCTAATAACGAAATAAGGTTTGCTAATAACAACGTCCTATATGTATAATGGAAATCATACGTAGACACGTAGTAATAAATATTGTAACAAAAATTGAATAATATTTAAAAAAATGTTGAAAATTTATATTTTTATTTAACCTAAATAATAATATTGTAACAAAGTTTTAATTAGTTAATAATAATATTTATTTTTATACTTAATTTAATAATATATATTTTATTTATATTTTAAGTCTATATTTTTTATAAAAATATTATTATTATTATTATATATATTTATATATATAATAGTTTCATATTCAACAACAAAATGTAGTTGGTGGAGTGGTCATGATTACTTCATTAATAGGATAAATTTTGGGTTCAAATTCTTGCAGTGCGCTTTTATTTTTATAAAAAAAATTCCAAAAATACTTGTGGTTGGCCCGCCCAGTTGCCAAATAACCGGCCCGGTTTCCGGTTAACCGGTCCAACCGTCCGGTTAACCGGTTCCTGGCCGGTTCTGGGCTGAGGCGGTTTACAAGACCAGACCGGACCGCCCGATGAACCGGTCGGCGGTCCGACCGGTTGGACCGGCAGGTCCGGTCCGATTTTTATAACACTGCTAAATAGAGAAATTTTAGATGCGTTTCTCTCACTTAATTTTAAATGGAAAATTAAATATGATCATATGATTCGATATGTAACGATAGAATTATTTCCGCAAAAAATACTGTAGCATTAAAAAAGGTGATTGTTAACCGCAACTCGTAATTGGCTAGTCGCACCCCAAAATTTTCCAATTTTTCGCGCCTTTTCGAAATACGCCTTGTACATGCAATTTCAGGAAAAGTGTTCCACACGAAAGTTGTAGATATCGACGAGATCTACAACTTTCTTGTGGAACACTTTTCCTGAAATTGCATGTACAAGACATTTCGAAAAGGCGCAAAATCTGAGCATATTTCCAAAGTACGCCTTGCACACACATTTTTAGGAAAAGTGATCTACACGAAAGTTGTAGATCTTGTCGATATCTACAACTTTCGCGTTGAACACGTTTCCTGATATTGCATGTACAAGACGTATTTCAAAAATACGTGAAAAATTAGAAGATTTTGATGTGCGACTATCAAAATAACAGGTTTCAGTTAACAATCATCTTAAAAAAAATAAGGACACTATTATCACTATTGTCACTATTTCACAAAAGAAGTCACAACTCCTCTGCTTTCCAAGCTATTCTATCTGTTCATATTCTAGCAGCAGCCACTCTCCTCGAAGCGGCAACGATAACCCCCAAAATTCCTCCTCATGGCGGGGGAGAAAGAGAGCGCCAAGTAGCGATCCGAAACCAGAAAAGCCCTCTTCTGATTGATTCATCCCGTGCTCATGGCGTCGGTTTTAAGTTCTTCGCCGCTCTTCTTCCTTATCCTCCGGGGACAACTCTCTTCCCGTGTGATGCTCTCCTTCAATCCTCCTCAGTCCCTCAACCCTTCTCCGGTTATCGGTTTGAGAGCCTCGGGCGCGCGGGGTAGGAAGCTTCGGGTCGTAGCTGGTGAGGATCCGGCGGTGCTGAGGAGACCTGTGGTTTCACCGGCGGCGACGGAGGTGGAGGTGGAGGAGGACGAGAGATTGGTGCGCCGGAAGGGGTGCTGGGGGAGAGGGCAGAGAAAGGGGATTGGGTCGATTGGGAGGATCAGATCCTGGAGGAGACTGTTCCCCTTGTCGGCTTTGTTCGGATGATCTTGCACTCCGGGAAGTAAGTGCTGGTTTCCTGGAATTTTGTTTTTTTTCCTAAGTTTGAACGAGGCCATGGCAGGTCATTCTGTCATACTTAGCTCTAGTTCTAGCATACATAACTATCTTGCAAGACATTGTTAAGGTGATCCCGAGCAAGAATTTTGCTTGGGGGCATTGCCTATGTGTTATTTTGAAAGATGGTATTAGTACTTGTTGTTATAGGCTCCTCGTTCATTGTGTGCAAATGGTTCTGGAGCATAGTGTCACGGACTTGTCTCTTTACAAGCTCCCTTAGCTCTTGTTTGTCACTCCGCATAGCCTAACAAAGTCAATCTCCTGTCGGGTTCACCACTAAGCTACATAAAATAGCAAATAGGAGCTTGTAAAGAGAAATCCTTGACACTACCCCAATACACACATAATAAAGGGTAGACACAAAAAAGGCTTTCTAAAATAAGATGAATAAATTCTAGACTTGTATAATAACATAACCAATAGTCATCACATAACACATGTATGATGAAATTTTCATTAATGTTTACAATGCAAAAATCTATTAAAATTAAAATGTTCAACTATTCGTCATCAAGATATTGACTGCTCATCATCAAGATGTCAATTGCTCATCATCTATATCAATATATATCAACATAATCTTCTTCTTCATTGTATTTTCTTCATCATCATTGTAAACTTACTACCTCTATCAACTACATTGTTACCAATGAGAAATATTTAGACTTAGGAAATGAGAGGAGAGATGATACACACGTATCTTTAATGTTTTTGTCATGTTGCGTTTTTCTTGTAGTGAGAATTCCATGTATATAAAGATCCCCTTAGTTAGATCTTACGTTTGAAGTGTAAGTTTGAGTATCTCTCTTAGAGAGGGGAATGCCTTGGAGGACCCGTTCTCCGGATGCTTGGAGGGAGCTTGTCTCCTGATTGTATATTTTATTTCATGCAATGCAACTTTGTTTTTTTTATTTTAGATCTTGATACGGCTAGCCCGTATCAACTATGTTGTTAAAGGCGCGCCTAAGGCTCCAGGATCACCAGACTCAGAGGTTTGCGCCTCCGTGCGCTTTTTTGAGGCTTTGGCTATTAATGAAGCACCTGAGTGTGATTTTTATTGTAAATTTTTTTTTTCAAAATAATGAAAAAAATAATGCAACAACTCAATAATTTTTATATGATTTAGTGTTTTTGAAACATAATCGATCGTTGAGACTTAAATATGATGCAAACGACCATAGTGATTTTATTTTTTAAGAGATATAAATAATAGTAAAAAATGATTAATGAGTAGAATATATGAAAAATCTGTTTAAGAAAGATGAACTTATGTTTGATGTTGATTATTTTAAAAAATGTAGTTATGTCTTGCTTCATCGGGAGCGTGCCTGCGCCTAGGCTCCAAGACCCCTTTGCGCCTTGCTGCGCCTTGCTGCGCCTTGAGCCTTTAATAACTAAGCATATCAATTGGTTCAACCTTACTTTCAATTAGGGTTTCATACAAAACCCTAATTTAGATCTTCCTCCCACATCTTCCGACCGTACCAAAAGGATTTCGTCTTAGTTTCACGTCGTTCGCTCACTCCACATCCTTCGATTAAATCTGCATCGCCTGCACCGCTAAATCGACTTCACTGACATCTGCCTCGGTATTGTCCTCTGCTACTCGGCTCACTCACCTTCAACTGCCTAATCCGAATCTTTCGTCGAATCCAGTGCCCGACATCGTGGCATCTGTTTATGCGACTCCATCCTACATCAGTTTTCAACGATTCCATCCCGCTCCTCTTCTTCTCTAGCTAATTCCAGTGGCAACTTCGAGCAACTTCTCCAGAGTTCGCCGATTTCAGAGTTTGTCAACCTCCTCCAGCACTTTTGCAGCCTTACAGCGGTTGCAACTCCTCACAGCCCTCATGCGGCGGCTCCTGCAACATTCCGACAACTCTCATGCAACTTCTGTAACATTTTAGCTGCCCTCCTGCGGCTTCTGCAACATTCCGACAACCCTCATGTGGCTTCCAAAACATTCTCCTGTGGCTCTTGCAGTCCTCCCGCGGCTCTTGCAGCATTACGACATCCCTCCTACGTCTCCGCCTGCATTTCGGAGGCCCTCCCGAGTCTTCTACCTCTTTCTTTTGTCCCTCACCCTTTTTTCCACCGTGGCTCTCCTTATAGGCTCAGTGCATGCTCGTTGCGATCAAATTAACGCTGCCCTGAATAATCTCCTTGTCATGGCGCTTGAGAATCTTATCGGCTTCTTCCACATGCCCCCTTACATCCCCTTCACGCCTCTCTGCTTCCCGACGAGTCTCCTCCTCCCTCCATCCCACTGTCAGCTCTCAGTGGGTATTCGACCATTGGAACCGTTGCGCTTCCTTCCCAACACCCCCTTCGTTATCCCACTACCGACTGTGATACTCCCCCCCTTAATACCACCGCCATTTTTCGATTTGCATCGGTTTCCCTCCAATCCTCTCACCTTCCCACAAGTCCAGGACAGAGGCTCCACCTGGAGGCCCACCGGCCTTTCACACGGAGCCACTTGCTTTTTATGCTCCCCGCCATTTCTTGGAGACCCCCAGCCTCCTATCAGCTCTCTTATCTCCTTACTCATCTTTTCCAACATCTTTTGAGCCCACTGTTACCTTACCATCACATCTTGTCACTCTCCCACTTTGACTAGACTTCCCATCGTGTTTTCTTTCAAATCATCACTATTTACTCCTCATCGACCTAATGTTCGACCCCATGACCCTCATTCATGATCTGGATGGGTTTCCGCGATCACTCCTCATAGCACCCGACCTCCGAACGTGGCCCTAACTCAACCGGCGCGCACCTTGTTTGACCTTGATGATAAGATATTTTGTGGGCATGACATTGCTTCACCTTTTGGGCAGTCCCATGCTGAGTTCTACGCCTATTTCGGTCACCTATACCCAAGGTTGTAGATGTCAGATGTCGGGTTCATGTCAGTTTGGGTTTGAAATGTCCTATGTCGGATTGCGGGGGATATATCAGGGATATTTTACAATATCAGATTTTAATATTTAAATAAAAATTACAGTATTTATAAACATATTTTTTGCAAATAATTAAAAATGTACAGACAAATAACTATAATAATGTATAGACAAATAAATATTTATAACATTTTCTTTGAAATAATTTTGAAAGATAAAGTAGAAGCCCATGTAATTATGTAAAGTTGGAGGGGAGTTTTTCTTAGCACAGCAGAAACAAAAATCACCGCAGATTTACACAAGGAAAAGTATAAACTTAGATATTGAAAGAAAGAAACCTAACTATAGAATAAATAAGAAACTTACAGCAACACAAGTTTAATAAAACTTTTAGATCTTATGTCTTGATCAATATAATAACTTCAAATAAAACGTTCAATTGTCGCAAAAACAAAAAGAAAAAAGAAGAAAGAAAAAGGGAGCTTACAGTGGAGTGAAGTAGCAGAAACCCTAAAGCTCGGAATCGACTACTCGTGTCCTCGCCTGCGATGCAAATTCGTAGAAAGCCCAGCGTTGTCGTCTACTCCTCGCTCGCGATGTCGATTCGTTGCCTCGTTATCGGAGAAGGAGCTGTCGAGTGTCGACCACTCCGCCAGAGCGACTCTCCCGTAAAATTTAGGGTAGAGCGAGAAATGCCGAATGCGTGAAATGAACTCGTGAAGTAGAAAAATATGGGTCCCGTGAGCTTTGTTTTTTTATATATTAAATATAATAACCAAAATATAGGGTTAGAGATATATCGATATATCGGGATATATCGTCATTTTTTTACAAATGATATTTTTGTCAAACAAATCGGTTTCGTTGCGGTTTGCACCCAAAACCTTTATGTCGGCCGACATGTCGGACATGTCGGCCGACATGTCGGACATGTCGGCCGATATCTACAACACTGCCTGTACCACAAATCGACAACAATTAGCCCGCCACGATGCTCTACGCACCGGATGTTTCACCTGGTCCGCCCACCAGTGGTGCCGCCGAGCCTCGTCGACGTGCCCTTGGGGACCTTCCCGGATCGACCTCGAGGATAAGGTCGCTTTTCTGGATGGGTGTATTGATACACACATATTTAATGTAATTTGTCATGGAAAATGTCTTGTCCTGTAGTGTGACCTCTATCTATATAAGGAGCCACTTAGGTAGTGAGATCTTATCTTTGGAGTGTAGTCTTGAGTCTCTCTTTGGAAAGGGGAGTGCTTTGGAGGAAACAGTCTCCGGGTGCTTGGCGAGGGTTTGTCTCTTGATTGTATCTTTTATTTCATGCAATACAAGTTTGTTCTTTGTTTTATATCTTGATATGGTTAGCCCATATCAAGTCAACACTGAAAAATAAAATTGAATTAAAATTATAAAACGTGGTTCAAATTCGCAAGACGAGCTCTCACCAAACTCTTAAATTATAAAATGTGGTTCAAATTCGCAAGTCGAGCTCTCACCAAACTCTTGAGGACTGACTCCCCCAAAAAGTCCCTCTCCAAAATGAGAGAACACACAAGTCTTCCAAGATGTGTACACGTACATCACACATCCTTAAATAGGCCTCATGGGCACACTTAACAATGACTCATAATTACTCGCAATAAAGACTCCCTTAATAAATATGACGTTTGCTATTCTGACATTAATGATATTAAATACTACACTTAATTATTAATAATGACATGACATATTCTCGAGATGTTTCATCATATTTCTTCGTGGTTAATGTGACGGTCCCTGATATCACAGTAGCGGGTTCGGTCTTGTCAATTAATTAGCACTTGAGCATATCAATTCTATTCCAAATAATGATCATCAAATACTTGAACCATATATTTCACATATTCTTGCCTTTTGTGCGCCTGTGCAAAGACAAAAAGCGCACACCTAGGCCACATTGCGTGCAATAGCTCTGATCGCCCATCTTGGCCTAAATAAGGCTAGCAAGCTCCACTTGCCCTGTAAAGCTCCTTAGCATGTTCACAAGTTCAGACCGAACATAAATATAACCATTTATGTTCATTGCCCTCTTAAATGTGCGACTAATATTGGACATTTTTCCAATATCCTCCAACATTAAATCAATACAATGCACAACACATGACGTTCAATATAATTTTGGCTGTTTCACTTCTGATAATTTACTTGTTAGAGTGTTAGCCTATTAGGTATGAAAGTATCATACTATCATGTAACAATAAATGAAAATTGAATAAGATGAGAATAATAACGAATAATTACTAATTTCTTTATAATTAACCTGTGAGTACATTATTGCTGACACTGTCCGTAACAATCTGCTCCACATTCTCCTCTTCAACCCTTTCTACCATTCTATGTGGCAATTCAAACCTCTTTTCTCCCGCCTTTGTGCAGTTGAGTGCATCAACAAATTCTGAGAAAAATGTCCCTTTGAGTGTGAATTAACTAAAGAATTTATTAGAATCCTTTGTTTCCGATCTGTCCATCCATCTGGCATAATAAAACAATCATATATCTTCCATTCATCCTCATATGTCTTCATCATATCTTTTACTTCATTGACTTCATTATTCAACAAAGGGACACGAATCTCATGGTAACATGATGGCTTCAATTCAATTCCAAACTTCCAATGAAATCCACCATCATCGCAAAACTAGGATGCGTTACAGCATTGAATGAGATAGCTGCATCGTACATCTATTGAGCTATATGTTTGCAAGCTCTCCTCTCAAGTCCTTCTTGCAAGCTTTATTAATATATGTTTGTTTCATTTTTGTTCAACTCGTTTTTTTTGACACCGTCTTTCCAATTTTTTTGTGCAAAAAAAATTATCGGTTCTTTCGGTCGAGGCCTTTTAGAGAAGCCTTCTCTTCTATGAATCTTCTTCACATTGTCATATATTTCTTCTATCACTTCCAAACTTATCTATATCTGCAAAATCAGGAAATGCATGCTTCACTGTGTTGCTTGCACTAGCTTTTTTGTCCATGAATTCTTGAATTTATGTGCATACATGTGTTGGACATTCAAGACAAATTTTTGTATTTCTAAATCCCCCAGCAATTTGTTGTTTAACACGGTAAAGTCCACCCTTCGTCATTTTATCACAAAATTTTGCAAGTCAAATCGTTTTTATTAGCGCCAGAAATCTGACACACATACTTCTAGCATGGATTAATCCTTGATTGGATATTGGATGAACCAGAACCACTCACATCCATTTCCGTCTATTAAATCATTTTACAAAAAAAGTGCATATATAACAAAAGAATTAGTGGAAAACACTGAACCGGGCTTACAGTTCAATGGAAAACAGTGAACTGGGCACTCAGTTCACTGTTTTCTAGTGAATTGGAAGCTCAATTCACTGTAAAACAGTGAACTGAGCGCCCAGCTAGAAAGCACCGGTACCGGTACCAGGTACGATATGTATCCGGTACGACGGTACGTCAAAATTTTAAAACAAGGATACGGGTACGCCGTGATACGTTGTATTAAATATAATAATTATGTATATTTATCTCACAAATACAATTAAAAGTCTTGAAAACAATATTAGATCAAACATAATTGCATAAATCATTAATTTCTAAACCCTATACATGCAAAACAACGTGAGTATGAGGAACTAAGAACACATGTATATAGTAAAAAAACAAAATAATAAAATTTAAATCAAATTATTTATAGTTTTAACTAAAAAAGATGCTTAAAGTTGAAGCGCAATTTATTTTTAAGAAATACCGCTAATTGCATTTATGGTTCATAAACTTTTCTTTTCTAAAAGATATACAAAAATCTTTTGTTTAATTTAGAAAAACATACTCTATCACAATATGCAGAACGATCTGACAAGTGCAAGTGTATCTACAAACTAGAGTAACGAGTGTATCCGTCAAGTATCGGGTATGTACCGGTACTAGATACGTATCCGGTATGGGTATGTGACCCTCAAGGAATTATCGGTGCTTCATAAGTGTCCAGTGAACTGGAAGCCCAGTTCAGTTCACCGAAAACAGTCAGAAGAGAGGATTAATTGACAATGTGCATTAATAATCACTATGATTTTTAATAATGTTCATTCCTTATCTGCCACAAATTCCTATCAGATGAGAGGACGGAAGGAATCACATTCTGTTCAGTTTCAAAGAGCAGTCAAAAGAATGCATGTTCCAGTTTTCTGCAACCATTCCTATGAATATTCATATCCTTCTACGGCGACAACATGCAAAATATCAAAATCAGTGAGCATTGTACATTTGTACATCAACAGTCAATGACATGTCAGTGATATCTTTTAGCCAATTATAAATTAGATCTTTGTTGGATTGCGGTGAGCATTGTAGTGTTAATCGCCTCAGAATCCTTTTGTTCTTCTAGGTGTTAGGAAAAGAGAATATGAATAGAAGGAATTAGAGATGGACTCCAAGGAAGAAAAGAGAAGACTTGTACCTTTGAGGTTTTAAAAAGTTGGTTCCTTGAGAGCAAGAGGAGCAGCGGCCGACGAGAATAGACAGGAAGAGTAGCGGTGGGCGAGAGCTTTCGAGCGGAAGGAAGGCGAGAGAATCGATCGGCGTGAGATCGAAAAAAGATGGGCCTTGTCTCCTTATGGAGAAAATCAATACCCTAAACCCTAATTAAACCGAGCCGGGCTCGGGTGTCTATTTTGACCGAGAATTGCGTAAGTGCACCTAGATGGCACACAAGGCGCGCGCCTAGGCGTGCCTTCATAACACAACCATTAGCGACTTCAAACTCTGATGATCAGTTTTAATAACAAAGTGATTGCCCATCAAATAATGTTTCCATTGCTGCACTGCCATAACAATGACCAACAAATATTTTTCGTAAGTTGATAATTGAGCATTTTTGTGTCCCAAAGACCTGCTGAAAAAAGCAATAGGATGGCCATCTTGCATTAACATCGCCCCCATGCCCACCTCACATGCACCTGTCTCTACCGTAATGGTTCTTTTTAAATCAGGTAATTGCAACACCGGCGGTGCTAAAATTGCTTCCTTCATAAGAATAAACACTTCTTCAGTCTCTAGATTCCATTGCAAGGACTTGTGCTTTAATAAATCAGTAAGAGGTTTGGCTATTAACCAATAATTCCTAATGAATTTGCGGTAATACCCTGCTCATCCAGAAACCTCCGCAATTTCTTCAGATTTTTAGGAATTAACCAATCTTTCATGCTCTGTATCTTAACCAGATCAATTGCCACTCTCCGGGCCGAGATCACATGTCCTAAGTAATTCACCTCCCTCATTCCAAATGAACACTTGCTCAACTTCAAAACCAACTTCTGCGTCTTCAGAATGTCAAACAACATGTGTAAATGGACCAAATGCTCTTGATAACTCTTGCTAAAAATCAAGATATCATCAAAAAACCCAATAAACATTTCCTCAATTGATTCCGAAAAATATTGTTCATTAAGCCTTGAAATATAAATGGTGCATTAGTTTAGACCAAAGGTCATTACTAAGAACTCGTAGTGCCCCCACCAGTTTTGAATACTGTCTTATAAACGTCTTCCTCCGCCATACGCCCCTGATTGTAGCCTGCTCTTAAACTCGGTTTAGAACACACTGTCGTCTCATGCAAATCATCAATGAGCTCTTCAATAATGGGGATTGGGTAATTACCCCTGATGGTGTGAGAGTTAATTTTCCTATAATCAACACACATCTGCTAGGTATCATCATTCTTCTTAACCAAAATCACCGGAGAAACAAAGGAACTATGATTGTGCTGAGTTATCCCAGATCCCCAACATTTCCTTCATTAGATGTTCGATTTCAGTCTTTTGTAAGGGAGGATTCCTGTAGGGTCTTAAATCAACCTTCACCTTATCATCTTTGAGATGAATGTGATGCTCATACCCCCGTATAGGAGGTAGCTCATGCGGATCTTTAAATATTTTCTTAAATTCTTGTAGTAGTTCCTCTATCCGTGTCTTCTCCCCCCAATTGGAGTATTATCAGCAATCAGAAGCTCTTCCCTAAACTGACAAGCGCCTTCTTCTTCTTCCATGTTTGTATATTCACGAATATCTCACACCATCATCATCATCTGAATTTGTCCAGATTTCATGACAAGCTTCTGTAATCGCTTCCGCTTCATTATCGTACCTGCCAAATTCTTGGACCTCTCAAAGATATTCTCCTACCTGGATTCGTAAAATTCATTTTTAAATTGTTGAAATTCCTTTAAACTACCCCCAAGGTAACAAGCCATTAAACTCATAAAACTACTTCACAATCCCCCAAGGAAAGAACCAACATATCAGAGGTAAATAGAACCCCCTGCATCCTCCATCGAAATCCCTGTACCTTATGAGCACTCACAATACTCTTACCATCAACAATTGAGACATTAAAATGGGGCATAGGAAGAAGCGTACATTGCAAGCGTTAAGCAGCTCTCGCATCTAAGAAGCTATGTGTGCTTCCAGAATCAATAAACACACTAATTGGTTGTCCCTGGCTCATGTGAGACATTGTCACCCTTATTGTATAAAAATGGGTGACGCCTGTTAAGGCATGCATAAAAACCTGGTAGTTCGTCCTCCTCCACCTTCATTAGTTTATCATCTTCTGTATCAGATAACAGTTCCAAAACATAGGATTGTTTACGTTCCAGACAGTGATGGCCAGGAGTATATTTATCATTACACCAAAAGAACTTCTTTTCTCCTCCATCTCTGCAAAAGTAAGGCGACATCGTTCTCGCGTTTGAATATTATAATTACCACAAGTCAAATCCATACTATTAGAATGAGATGGACACTCATACATTGGCGTTTTACTCGACTTACTACTGTTACTCCTAATGAAACCACTTTTGCGCTGTTGGGCTAACAGATGTTGCTCCTGAATCGTAGCCAGATGAAAAACATCTTGCAACATATTCAGACGAAACATTCTGACAGCGAATGCAATCTCCTCCTTCAGCTCAGTGAGACAGAAACTCACCGCGTCATCCTCAGGAATAAGAATACGATGTAGCAGAGTATCAAGTTCATCCAAATATTGTTGTTGTCGCCTTCTGTCGAAGATTCTTCGACTCCCCCATAGGGTCATCAAATAATATTGATCCAAAACAATTCTGTACCACCTTCAAAAATTCCTCCTAACTAGGCCATTCACGAGTTAAACGTAAGACTTCATGTAAGCCTGATGTCAAAATAAAGCTCATCCTTCCAAATGCACCGCCGCAGCCTTTACCCGCAAGTCCTCAGGAGTGTCGTCGATACCAAAGAATTGCTCGCTCTTATAGAGTCCAACACAGCATTGCCATCAAAGCGCAAAAAATCAATGCGAGAAAACCTGGTAGATGGTTGATAGTATATCGATGAAGAACAAACTTCAGATGATGATGTGCCACCGGTCTTCTCAGGTAATTTGTTAGATCAAAGACCCTGTCTCATGTGTCAGACCTCCTCCAATGTACGGCTCTGCTGTTCCCACAATGTTTGTATAATTTTTGACATTGATTCTTGAGCTTGTTTGATCTGTTCCATTTCCGCCATCGAATCATGAGATCGCGTCCTTTCCACCACCGTCATGTGATAAATGCCAAGATCTATAGCTCCGATACCAATGTTAGGATCCAAATCACAGATCTTACAATAATAGAGTTACACCTTTTCAGATATTGCAAGTTTGCAACTACCACAAGATTAAGGCTCCGTTTGGCATGGTGGTGGCAGTCGTAAACACATGGGTTAAATTGTCATTCGTTAAGGATCATCTAACAAACATCATCTGTTTGAACATAAAAGTGGATGAAGTTCCTTAGGTGGGCGATAACGAATGACAATTTAATCCTCATGTTCATGATCGCCACCACCATGCCAAACAGAGCCTAAGAATAACAATTCACCAGTTGAATTATGAAAAATATAGATTCAATCGAACAAAACAAATGTAATCAACATCAATCCTATGGGACAATCCCTGAACAGATCACTACACTCTTAAATT
Organism: Platanthera guangdongensis; assembly: GCA_039583875.1. Classification (NCBI taxonomy): domain Eukaryota; kingdom Viridiplantae; phylum Streptophyta; class Magnoliopsida; order Asparagales; family Orchidaceae; genus Platanthera; species Platanthera guangdongensis. The sequence continues at coordinate 28,702,220 of CM077147.1, forward strand.
GGCTGAGTTAAGTCTGGTAAACAGAACATTTCAGATTTTTACATACCCGCTCCCCACTCCCACTCACTTATTTATAACATTTGAAAAAGCAGCTAATTACCACCTTGCCCTTAGTAATTAAAAGATATTACTCAGCACTCTCCCGGCAGAATTGCCACTTCAAATATCTGAACTTATCAACCCACATCATTTACCGTAGTTGTTTGTTATCATTATAATGGACTGAACGTTTCATGAGAGTTAATAATATTGCTTGGATTTCTTTTAAAAAAGGAAGAAATAAAAAATGTAAGCCCAAATGAAGTAAAAAGTTCTTGCACAACCAACAGCCTCTATTAAAAATGGCCATTGAAAGAAATAAGTTACAAAAACTGAAAAATAAATAAATTATTCCATACATAAATTTTTTAAAAATTATAAGAGTAAAATTGAAAATTCAAAATACACGTGGTGGTTGACATGTGGCACTGTTCATCTTCACAATTAGCGTATTAATAGTATTTTTTATTTGTACATAGACGTGTATAATTTATTTTCTTTATATTTAGTTTTTGGCTCTTTCAATGTTGTGCGATGTTTGAGATTAATTGTGTAATTTTTAAATTTCTGTTGTTTAATTTATTATTTGTCGAAAATATTATTGAATTATATGTACACTTAGTAGCATTAAAGATAGTTGTTAAGTCATTTCATTGATTGCATATCTGCTGATACGAACGGGGCAGATTCGGTCGAAGAAAGGCGCTTTGCGCGCGTTTACAGTAGGCACGCACGGGGAACGGAGACGGCATGAGCCTCGTGCAACATTCAACGAGCCTTGTATTGTTTATCTTGCGCGTGACGCCACCGCCCGCTCCACCCTCACCGACCGCAACACCCTCTATTATCTGCTTGCATTCTGGTATAATGCTAGGTCGACGTTTGAGCCCTATAGATTAGTTCGCATTATACAAAGATGCTCCCCTTCTTCATCTGATTGAAAATTTTATGATTGAAAATTTTATAATACATGTCCAATTTATTGAGTAGTTTGAAGTCAAATAGGATAGTTCCAATCATGTAAGAGATATCCATACCCACATTTAGATATATTAGTTATCTCGTTTATCCTTAAAACCAGATTGTTCTCTAAGTTGATCTTTAGCTAGAATAAGACATTTAACCTCTTGTCATCAGATCCTAAAAATTAACTTAACGAAAATTGAAGTTTATGCTCTCGTCTTCTTCCATGGATTCATAAACTTATGATTTGGCAATCCCAAGGACATGATGCCTGACTCCTGCCGATGGGTTTTACCATACCGTTCGGGCTACCTCCGTCGCACACTTCCGACCACAACATCATCTTGCAGCTTGGCGTGGCGGTACTCTCCGTCCGCCCTTACCAATACGGCCATGACCAGAAGAATGCCATAGATGCAATGGTGGCCGAGATGCTTAGTGTAGACATCATCCAGCCGAGTGCTAGCCCCTTCTCCAGCCCGGTGCTGCTGGTGCGGAAGAAGGATGGCAGTTGACGGTTTTGCATCGACTACAGAGAGCTGAACTAGCTCACCATGCCAGAAAAATACCACATTCCCATCATCCAAGATTTGTTGGATGAATTGCGCAGTGCCACCTATTTTTCCAAGCTGGACTTACGCTCCGGTTACCACCAGATCCACGTGAGGGCATAGGACGTGCCATGGACGGCCTTCCGGACACATGATGACCACTACGAGTTTCTCGTCATGCCGTTTGGGATAACGAACACCCCGACACCTTCTAATCCACCATAAACAACGTGTTCCGCCCACATCTGCGTACGTTTGTCCTGGTTTTCTTCGATGAAATTTTGGTTTACAACTCATCTTGGAACCTCCACCTGGCACATCTCGCCACCGTCCTCCGCCTCCTTGCCGCTCACTAGCTCGCGTCCCACTGAAAGAAGTGCACTTTCAGCCAGCCTCAGGTTGAGTACCTGGGATCATCTCTACCAAGGGGTTCGCCATGGACCCGCTAAAGATCGATGCTGTCCTGCACTGGCTGACGCTCGCGAGCCGTCGGGCCGTGCACGAATTCTTGGGACTCACCGACTATTACCGCCGCTTCATTTGCGGATACAGGGCTTTGCCGTGGCCACTGACGGACCTCCTAAAGAAGGAGGTGTCCTTCCGGTGGGAAGTGACCGCCCAAGAGGCTTTTTACAGCCTGTAGCGCGCTCTCATAGCGGCACCGGTTCTGAGCATGCTTGATTTTTTCCAGCCGTTCGTCATGGAGTGTGACGCCTCGGGAAGGGGGTTGGCGACATCCTCATGCAGGATGGTCGCCCCATCGCTTACTACAGCAAGACCTTCACCGACCGGCGAAAGGTGGCTTCCGCCTATGACAACGAGCTACGAGCACTGGTATTAGCTGTTCAACATTGGCGCCCGTATCTACTCGTCCGCCCCTTCACCGTCAGAACCGACCACCATAACTTGAAGCATCTATGGAGCCAGAAGGTCTCCACCCCGGCCCGACAACTCTGGATAGCCAAACTCTTGGGCTATCAATTTTCCATCGAGTACAAGACCAGACGGACGAACACGGCCGTAGACACCTTGCCCCGCCGAGAGTATGACGACATTTTGGTGGCAATCTCCCTTTGCCAGTGGCTGGACGCGACGATCCTTCAGGAGGAGGTGCAGGCGGACCCCCATTATGGCCACATGATCAAAGAGCTACTAGGCGTGTCGGATACCCACCCACCTTCCGACTAGTGGGCGCAAACTCTACTTCCGTGACCGCCTGGTCCTCGCCGCGTCATCACCATGGATACCACTCCCACTGGAGGAGTTTCATTCCACACCGACAACGGGGCACTAGAGGGCCTACCCGACCTACTGCCGACTGGCGACCACCCTTTACTGGCGACCACCCTTTACTGGCGCGACATGATGAGGACAGTGCAACAGTTCGTGGCCGACTGTCTGGTCTGTTAAAAGGCCAAATACTAAACCCTCGCCCCAGCCGACCAACTACAACCTCTTGCGGTACCTGATCTGGTTTGGGAGGACTTCGTCATGGATTTCATTACCCACCTTCCACGTTCTCTGGGGTACGACTGTCTATTGGTGGTGGTCGACCGACTCTCCAAGTACATGCATTTCATACCCGTCAAATGTTAGAGATTGTGTGTATGTATAGGGGCTTATCTGTATTTACCTGTATATGTTCGGGTCTTTGTATTTATATACCCCCAAAGATGAGTCATCATTGTAATGAATACATTTTCTAAGTTGGTATCAGAGGTGGATGAAGAAAGGAAGAAAAGTTGGTCCTCAACGAAAGTGACATCACGAGAAATGCGAAGACGGTGCACAACAGGGTCATAACTGCGGTAACCCTCGTGCTCTGAGCTGTATCCTAGAAAAACACATGCAGCAGACTGAGCAAAGAGCTGAGTCCGCTCACGTGGTGGTAATAGGACATAACACAAATATTCAAACACACGAAGATGAGTGTATCGAGGAGGATGAGAGAACAAACACTCACCGGGACACCGACCCTGAAGGAAAGTGAATGGCTGAAGGTTGATGAGATAGACAGCGGTGGAGACAGCCTCAGCCCCAAAATGTGGGGGAACATGGGAAGCCAAAAGAAGAGTGCGAGCGGTCTCAATGATGTGGCGATGTTTCCTTTCCGCCGTGCCATTCTGGGAATGAGCACCAGGACAGGAGAGCTGCGGGAGCGTGCCATGAGAGACGAGAAGGTACGGAACTTATGCGATAGGTACTCCCCCCTGAGTCGGAGCGAAAAATACGAACATAGGCGGAGAACTGAGTACGAACTATGGTGGAGAAAGTAACATAAACCTGAAAAAACTCAGCACGAGAACGCAACATATATATCCAAGTGAAATGAGAAAAATCATCAAAAAACAAGACATAATAGCGGTGTCCACCCTTGGATACAAAAGGAGCAGGCCCCCATGTTGAAATTTGTGAAGTGGAAGTGGGTGACGGAACAGGCCGGGCGGCCTGGGCGGACAGCCTTGGCGGACTGGGCGGACTGCGTTGTGCGGCCTGGTGGAAAGTCTGGTGGAAGCCGACTGTTTTCTGAGCGGGTTGTTGCATGGAGTCCGCGGTTTGTGCGGCCTGGTATCTGCGGATAGAGAGGCTTGCGGACTGGTGCATTGCTCAGTGGCCGCGGGTGCAAGCTTGTGCTGACAGGCGGGTTGGCTTATGTTCGCGGGAAGCTTGCGGACTGGCGTGTCCGCGGTTTGGGCTGTTGCGGACTGAGCTTAGAGCTTGGCTGAGGCCTTGTCGAGCTCTGGTGGCACAGCAGGTGCTTTGCTGTGGAGATCGATTGGCGGACTGGTTTTGGAGTCCGGGTTTTGACCGCTGCGATGGGGCAGGAGTGCGAGGAGCTCGCGGACTGTGGCGGTCTGTGCTTGGGTGTTTTGGCGGACGGGGGTTTGCGTCCGCCATGCTCGCATTGGCCTTTGATGGTTTTGGACTTGGTCACACTTTGTGCCAAAGCCATGGTGTCCGCAGTATCCGCCAAGTCCACTGTGACCGGGCGGACTGTTGCTAGCCGCCTTTGGTCGTGGACTTGTGGCGGATTGAGGTGTGAGTCTTGTGGACTGCCTCGGGTTGGTGCGGACAGCCATTGAAGGGGGTTTGCTGTCCTGCAGTGGTTGGAGCTTTGCGGGCTGATGCCTTGTCCGCTTAGCTTGGGCGGACTGGAGAGGGTTCGTCAATGGTTGCCTCGCTCCTGGCGGTTTTCCTTGGTAACCGGCCAAGTTCTTGCGGACTCGGCGGACGGTGGTTTGCATTCGCGCGGGCTGGGGCGGTGTCGCTATCTCTTAGGCGATGACCACACTCCTCACCTTGCCTATAAATAGGACCCCCCTGGCACATCTACAGTAACCTAAGTAACTTGAGTGAACAGTAAGTTGGGTTGGGCAAGGAGCTGCGGTCTGTGTTTGTCAATCCGCGCGGATTGTTTCAGGCTGACGGTTTGCTGTGTGCAGGTCGCGCGGATAGCTTCAAGGAGCCAGAAGTTTGACTGTGACTTCGGTCAAGTACTTGGAAGTGTGCGGTCTCTGCGTACTCAGCAGGAGGTCGCTCTGCGGCTTGTCAGTTCTGTTTCATCTTTGCCAGCTTCAATAACCTGTCCGCCGGCTTCAGGCGGATAGGGGTGTTCCTCAGTTCAAGTTCAGCAGGAGACGAATAACGGTGTGTCCGCGCGGCCTCGCGGCTTCGGCGGACTCCGTGGCTATTCGGCGGATTGCAGCTTAGCTTGGGCGTGCTCAGCGGTCTCGGCAACCTCGGCGACCTCGCGGTCTCGGCGGACTCCGGTGCTGTCCGCCCGGCTTGTTTTCTTTGGTGCTTTCTGTTTACAGCTGTTATACTAGCGAAATCATGTCTCGCTATGTATGCCTCGTATTATAAAGAAGTGAATGTATAAAAGACCTGATTGTGCTTCCATTGTTTGTTGGGTGAAACCTCTGGTCCTCGGGTGTTCCGCTGGTTCAACGTGAGAACTGGGTAGTTCCGAAGATATTAATTTGGCGTTTGGGCTATCTTGCTGACCACGTTGAGAAAATTTAACATGGTATCAAAGCGAGGTTTCTGATGTTTCTGAGGTTCAGTTGCGTGAGCGGAAGTCAACCAGCGTTGTTACTCAGTGACTGAGTGGTGCTCAACCTGTGTTGTTGCTCGGAGCTTCTGATAGGGTGCCAACAGGTGTTGTAATGGAAGGGAGTTTTGCAAGAGGTCTGGGCATTGAACTCTTAATGCCGACTAACTTCAAGAAGTGGAAGTCGTGCATGGAGAGTTATCTTCTTGGCGAGGAGCTGTGGGAAGTCGTCGGTGGTGACGACAGACAGGAAGTGACTGCTGCTTTCGGTACTGCTGAGCAGGTGAGGCTCTGGAGAAGAACAAATGCTAAGGCGGAGTTCATTCTGAAGAGAGCTGTGTCTCCGGAACTGTTTGATCACATCGTTGGGTGTGAGTCGGCTGCTGATATTTGGATAACCATTGATGAGTTGTTCAATAGGAAGAATGTGGCGCGGCTTCAGTTCCTGGAGAATGAGTTGGCCAGGGCAACTCAGGGAGACCTTTCCATCTCCAAGTACTTCTTAAAGATGAAGAGCTTGTGTGCTGAGCTGTCGGCACTGGATCCTGATGAGCCTATCTCTGAGGCTAAGATGAAAAGGCACATTATCCGCGGCTTGCGGAAGGAGTATGTGGCCTTTGTTACATCTGTTCAAGGGTGGGCTACTCAGCCGTCTTTGCTGGAGTTGGAGAATCTGCTTGCCTCGCAGGAGAGCTTAGCAAGGCAGATGGCTGGAGTGAATCTGAATCAGGAAGGCAGCGAAACTCTCTTCTCAGGCAAAAAGAAAGGATGGGAAGGGAAGAAGAAGAAGAAGGTGCAGGCCGCTGGTGAGAAGGAGACTTCAACTTCATATCCACCGGAGAGGAGCAATGCTCCTAAGGACCGGAAGAAGAACCTGAAGTGCTACCGGTGTCATCAACGAGGGCACTTCAAGCGGGACTGCAAGGTCAAACTGCAGCCTGGGCATGCTGCGGGAAAGGAGGAAGCTTGCTCAAGAAGTGAAGAAGCAGAATGGGGCGGAGCTTTCATGACGGGCACTTGTGTCCGGGACTTGTCTGCTGAGGACTTCAACAGCGAGTGGATCGTGGACTCCGGGTGTGGTCATCACCTCACCGGAGACAAATCGAAGTTCACCTCCATGCAGGCTTACTCAGGTAATGAAGCTATTATCACTGCTGATAATACTGTTTATGCAGTAGAGAAAGAGGGGGTCGTGTCTTTGGGTAGTGATCAGGGGCCACTCACGTTACGGAGTGTGTATCACGTGCCGGGCATGAAGAAGAACCTCTTCTCGGTGACCAATGCAGTGGACGCTGGGTATCACGTTCTGTTTGGGCCAACAGACGTGAGGTTTCTTCGCAACATATCAGCAGTGAAGGCTGATGTTGCTCATGTTGGGAGAAGGGTGAAGAAATTGTTTGTTCTTTCCACCAATGCTTATGTTGATAGAATGAGGGCCAATGATAGTGCTGCTATCTGGCATGAGAGGCTGGGGCATGTTGGCATGGACAAGCTGAAGGCGATGACTAGTAGAAGTCTGGTGAGGGGGTTGCCGAAGTTGTCCTCCTTTGGTGATGGGCATGTTTGTGCGGGCTGTCAATACGGTAAGGCACATCGCCTTCCGTTTGATAAATCGCAAACAAGGAGCAAGAAACTATTGGAGTGTATTCATGGCGACCTGATGGGACCGACGGTTACTGCCAGCCTTGGTGGAAGCAAATACATGCTTGTCTTGGTTGATGACTACTCAAGGTATACTTGAGTGTACTTATTAAAGGAGAAGTCGGAAGCCCTCCGTTTGTTTGTGGAGTTCAAGGAGTTGGTAGAAGGCCGGCTTGGCTTGCGGATTAAGAAGCTTAGAACTGATAACGGGGGTGAGTTTGTCTCCTCCGAGTTTTCTAACTTCTGCAGGAAGCACGAGATCCAACGAGAGCTTACTTGTGCCCACACTCCACAACAAAATGGGGTAGCGGAGCGGAAGATCCGTCATCTGACGGAAACCTGCAAATGCTGGCTTCATGCGAAAGATATCCCAAGGTCCTTTTGGGCGGAGGGAATGTCTTGTGCTGCTTATGTTATCAACCAGATGCCACTCAGCCCTATCAACATGAAGACTCCAGTTGAGCTGTTGCTGAAGGAGAAGCCGGGTGTGGGACACCTTAGGGTGTTCGGTTCAACTTGCTACGTGCATGTCCCGGATGCTTCACGGACAAAGCTGGATGCGAAGGCAAGGAAACTTGTCTTTGTTGGCTACGATGAGCGGAAGAAGGGATGAAAATGCATGGACCCTGTGACGAAGAAGTTCGTGGTATCAAGAGACGTTGTGTTTGACGAGCTGACGTCATACAAAGGTGGCTCGGTGGAGCTAACCGGAAGTAGCAAAGTTGAGGAAGCACCGGTGGTGGCTGCTGAAGGCTTGGAAGAGGAGCTTGCTATTTCACCAGCAGCTCCTGTTGCATCGAACTCCGAGGCTGAGCCTTCTGGCTCAGGAAGCAGGGGGAGCACTGCTCAATGCTTGCCCCAGGTAGGAGTGGAGCCTGAAGAAGCAACGGAAGCCGTGAGCAAGGAGCCGTGTCTTCGGAGATCGAAGAGGGTGGTTAAGCCACCGGCTCGGTACTGTGATGGGAATGCAGTGAGCTTTGTCTCCTGCTTCTTTGCAGGTCCTCTGGATGAGCGAGAGCCTGCAAACTTCAACGAGGCCACTGGAGTGAAGGAGTGGGAAGGTGCCATGAAGGAAGAGATTGATGCTTTGAAGAAGAATGAAACCTGGGACCTTGTGCCCAAGGTTGATGACATTACTCCGGTTACTTGCAAGTGGGTGTATAAGTTGAAGAAGAAGGCTGATGGGAGCATTGATCGGTTCAAGGCTCGCCTGGTCGCTAGAGGATTCTCACAGCAGTATGAAGACGACTATGAGCAGACATTCAGTCCAGTTGCGAAGATGACTTCAGTAAGGGCGGTGATTCGGATGATCGAAGGTCTACTTCAAGTTATGTGTTCACTTGCGGCTCAGCTAGCATCTCGTGGTGTAGCAAGAAGCAGGACTCGGTGTCGGTTTCAACCACGGAGGCGGAGTATAAGGCTTCGGCTTTGGCTGCTCGGGAAGCCGTTTGGTTGAGGAGGCTTATAGAGGATGTCCATAAAGAAGTGCAAGGGCCTACTTTACTCCGGGGTGACAATGAGAGTGCTCTCAAACTGGTTAACAATCCAGTGTGTCACGCCAGGACCAAGCATATAGAGATTGATCACCATTTCATCAGGGAGAAGGTGTTGGAAGGATCTCTGCTGGTCGGGCATGTTCGGAGTGAAGATAATCTTGCTGACATCTTCACGAAGCCACTGTCAAAGGGGCCCTTTGAACGCTTGCGCAGCTTGCTGGGCTTGGTCACCACTTCTCACTTCAAGGGGGAGTGTTGAAATTTTTGAAGTGGAAGTGGGTGACGGAACAGGCCGGGCGGCCTGGGCGGATAGCATTGGCGGACTGGGCGGACTGGACGGACTGCGTTGTGCGGCCTGGTGGAAAGTCTGGTGGAAGACGGCTGTTTTCTGAGCGGGTTGTTGCATGGAGTCCGCGGTTTGTGCGGCCTGGTATCTGCGGATAGAGAGGCTTGCGGACTGGTGCATTGCTCAGTGGCCGCGGGTGCAAGCTTGTGCTGACAGGCGGGTTGGCTCATGTTCGCGGGAAGCTTGCGGACTGGCGTGTCCGCGGTTTGGGCTGTTGCGGACTGAGCTTGACTGAGGCCTTGTCGAGCTCTGGTGGCACAATAGGTGCTTTGCTGTGGAGATCGATTGGCGGACTGGTTTTGGAGTCCGGGTTTTGACCGCTGCGATGGGGCAGGAGTGCGAGGAGCTCACGGACTGTGGCGGTCTGTGCTTGGGTGTTTTGGCGGACGGGGGTTTGCGTCCGCCATGCTCGCATTGGCCTTTGATGGTTTTGGACTTGGTCACACTTTGTGCCAAGGCCATGGTGTCCGCAGTATCCGCCAAGTCCGCTGTGACCGGGCGGACTGTTGCTAGCCGCCTTTGGTCGTGGACTTGTGGCGGATTGAGGTGTGAGTCTTGCGGACTGCCTCGGGTTGGTGCGGACAGCCATTGAAGGGGGTTTGCTGTCCTGCAGTGGTTGGAGCTTTGCGGGCTGATGCCTTGTCCGCTTAGCTTGGGCGGACTGGAGAGGGTTCGTCAATGGTTGCCTCGCTCCTGGCGGTTTTCCTTGGTAACCGGCCAAGTTCTTGCGGACTCGGCGGACGGTGGTTTGCATTCGCGCGGGCTGGGGCCGTGTCGCTATCTCTTGGGCGGTGACCACACTCCTCACCTTGCCTATAAATAGGACCCCCCTGGCACATCTACAGTAACCTAAGTAACTTGAGTGAACAGTAAGTTGGGTTGGGCAAGGAGCTGCGGTCTGTGTTTGTCAGTCCGCGCGGATTGTTTCAGGCTGACGGTTTGCTGTGTGCAGGTCGCGAGGATAGCTTCAAGGAGCCAGGAGTTTGGCTGTGACTTCGGTCAAGTACTTGGAAGTGTGCGGTCTCTGCGGACTCAGCAGGAGGTCGCTCTGCGGCTTGTCAGTTCTGTTTCATCTTTGCCAGCTTCAATAACCTGTCCGCCGGCTTCAGGCGGGTAGGGGTGTTCCTCAGTTCAGGTTCAGCAGGAGACGAATAACGGTGTGTCCGCGCGGCCTCGCGGCTTCGGCGGACTCCGTGGCTATTCGGCGGATTGCAGCTTAGCTTGGGCGTGCTCAGCGGTCTCGGCAACCTCGGCGACCTCGCGGTCTCGGCGGACTCCGGTGCTGTCCGCCCGACTTGTTTTCTTTGGTGCTTTCTGTTTACAGCTGTTATACTAGCGAAATCATGTCTCGCTATGTATGCCTCGTGTTGTAAAGAAGTGAATGTATAAAAGACCTGCTTGTGCTTCCATTGTTTGTTGGGTGAAACCTCTGGTCCTCGGGTGTTCCGCTGGTTCAACGTGAGAACTGGGTAGTTCCGAAGATATTAATTTGGCGTTTGGGCTATCTTGCTGACCACGTTGAGAAAATATAACATACTAGACTGATAGGGGAGAAGGTACGGAACTTATGCGATAGGTACTCCCCCCTGAGTCGGAGCGAAAAATACGAACATAGGCGGAGAACTGAGTACGAACTATGGTGGAGAAAGTAACATAAACCTGAAAAAACTCAGCACGAGAACGCAACATATATATCCAAGTGAAATGAGAAAAATCATCAAAAAACAAGACATAATAGCGGTGTCCACCCTTGGATACAAAAGGAGCAGGCCCCCATACATCAGAATGGACTAACTCAAACGGAGCCGAAGACCTAGACATACTAGACTGATAGGGGAGTTGTAGCTGTTTTCCAAGCTTACAACCCGTACAAGAGTGACTAGTGTCAACAGATACACAACCCAAAACACCCTGACGAACAAGAGTTGAGAGACGGGCGCCACTGGGATGACCAAGACGATGGTGCCACTGACGAAAGGAAACAGTGGGAAGACATAAAAGAGGAACAACTGAGGACGGTGTGACTGATGGCAGACGAAGGTACTCAAGGAGATATACCTCACTATGGCGACGACCAGCTCCAATGAGGGTCCCTGTTAGACGATCCTGCACATGACAAACAAACTCATCAAAAACAACAAGGTAACCACTAGAGGTAAGCTGGCTGGCGGAGATGAGGTTCATGCAGAGCTGAGGGATGTAGACAACATCAGGAATGTGAAACTGAGGGGTGTGAAGAAGGCCACGACTTGTAATAGGAAGGGTGGTGCCATTAGCAATAAGAACACGTAGGTCGGAGGAAACAGGCTGACAAACATGGAGATGGGTGACATCATAGGTCATATGAAAAGAGGCTCCAGAGTCAAGTAACCACGAGGACAGAGAGATACCTGACGGGGCAGAGGCCACTGAGGGATCAATAGAGGTAGATGCCTGACCAACTGTGGCTGCAGATGTACTCGGGAAGGTGCCTGAAGACAGCTGCTGAGCCAGCTATATGAGCTGCTCAGAGAAGGAGGCTGTCGGAGGAGGCACATGCAAAACTGGAGCTGCACGCTGCTGGGTGTCACGAGACTGGATGTTCTGCTGGGAGCGCTGAAGCTTGCGACACTCAGACACTCTGTGGCCCGGTGCATGACAATAATGACAGCGAACAGACCGCCGCTGCACAACATTGGGACCCTGGGTAGGTGGTCCCTGGGTAGGAAACGGAGCAGACGGCCGCACAGGAGTACTGAGCCCTGGAGAAGGTTGCAGCGGAGGCTGCGGAGCAAACTGAGGAGCAGCCAAGACAACATGGGGGGAGATAGTGTGCTGCGTCTCCTCCATGGTACGAAGACGAGTCTCCTCCATCAGAATCGTGGACAGAGTGTCACGAAGTGTGGGTGGAGTACCACGATGAAGAAACTGTGAGCGGGCAGACTCAAACTCCGGGCGCAGGCGCATCAAGAAATCGTAGACACGACATGCATATCTGTACTGAGCGGTGGCAACGCAATGGCAGCAGGACAAGCAATGGGGCGGCGCCATCTCGTCACACTGACGTCAGAGGGAAGTGATCTCAGCAAAAAACTCCTGAACTGAGCGGTCGCGCTGGTAGGTAGCTGCAAGAGTCTGTAACAAAAGGGCCTGGCTGGAAGGCTGATAGAGATCAGAAAGATGATCCCTGATTGCCTTGGCAGTAGGGAATTCACAGATGGCCAGGCGGATGGGTACCTCACAAGACTGGCCAAGGATAACAATAGCCTTGGAGTCATCGTCCTGCCACTTGGCCAGCGCCTGAGCGGAGGAAACACCAGTGCTGGCTGTGGAAACAGAAGACTCAGTTGAAGAGGCGGCAGAGAGCAACGGTGCTGGGCAGGATCCTCTAAATGGCTCCAAAGGCGTAGGCCTCGGAGATGCATGCGCATGGTGGAAGACCAAGCCTTGTAGTTCTGCCCATTGAGCAGCACATCGGGCTTAGGAATATAGCCACCGGGAGTCGAGGTGGGATCCATTAAAGGCCGACACCGAGATCTGGAGCAGGATCAATCGGTGCAGAAAATGGAGGAAGTAGCCGACTAGAGGAAGCAGCCAACCAGAGGAAGCAGCTGGAGGAAGGATCGAGTGGATCGACGCAGTGGATCAGAGGAAGCATCGGAGGAAAGATCGAGCGGGATCGATCGGCGGGTCGACGAGCGGGATCGATCGGCGGGTCGACGAGCGGGATCGATCGGCGGGTCGACGAGCGGGATCGATCGGCGGGTCGACGAGCGGGATTGATCGGCGGGTCGACGGGCGGGATCGACGCAGTAGCGGGATCGATCGGTAGTGCAGACGAGCGGGATAGGGATCGAAAGAGATACACCCTACGCTCTGATACCAACTTAGAATCCAGTTAACCCTACGCTCTTTGGGGTACGACTGTCTATTGGTGGTTGTCGACCGACTCTCCAAGTACATGCACTTCATACCCGTCAAACACCCCTACACGGTGAGCTCGATGGCCAGAGTCTTTGTTGGCGAGATTGTCTGTCTACACGGATTCCCTTGTTCCATTGTCAGCGACCGCAACTTGGTCTTCATGAGCACCTTCTGGCAGGAATTGTTCCGTTTATAGGGGACCAAGTTACGGTTCAGTACAACATATCGCCCACAGTCCGACGGATGGACAGAGGTCCTCAACTGCTGCGTGGGCACCTACCTCCACTGCTTTGCTACCGAGCAACCCTGCCAGCGGACCCCGTAGGTGGCAAGGGCAGAATTATGGTACAACACCACCTACAAGTCGGCGGCAGGCGTCACCCCCTTACAGACAGTTTATGGGCGTCCGCCTCCACCAATATCGGTCGGGCTCGCCGGGGAATGCCAGGTCCAAGCATTGACAGAGGACCTTCAGGATCGAGAAGAGGCTCTACGACAGTTGAAGCACCACCTAAGACGCACTCAGGAGAGAATGGCCCAGCAGGCCTACCGACTCCGCCGAGAGGTTCTCCTCTCACCGTGCGAACATGTGTTCCTTGACCGGTCGCCTCCACCCCAAGCTCTCCGTACGATATTTTGCCCCCTTCTTGGTCGTGGAAAAGATAGGCGAGATAGCATATCGCTTGCAACTTCCACCCGACAGCCGAATCCACCCGGTATTTCAGGTGTCATTGTTGAAGAGGGAGTTGGGGAACCACCCCCTCCAGACCACCCCGCTTGAAGGTTTGAGTAGTGAAGCTGCCCCACGTTACGAGCCCAAGGAGGTGCTGGGCACCCGCACCAAGCACGTCCAAGGCCATCCAAAAAGACAGGTTCTCATTCAGTGGAAGGGACAGGCAAAGGACGAGTCAACGTGGATCTTGGCTGAGGAAGTGAAGACCCAGTATCTAGATTTTGACCTCGAGGAAAAGGTCGTTGTGAACCCCAGGGTAGTTGATACGAACGGGGCTGATCGGTCGGAGGAAGGCGCTTCACGCGCGTTTACATTAGGTGCTCGCGGAGAACAGAGACGGCATGAGCCTTGTGCAACATTCGACGAGCCTTGTATCTGTTTATCTTTGACATTTTATTTACTAGCGTTTTATTTTATGCTTGTATGACCAACTGGCCTATGTGGTCTCCCCCTATGTAAGGGGGATGTGTGGGCTTGATTATTATGTTTTGTGTTGTTGAATTGAGAAATTAAAGAAGGGAAAACCGACCTAGCGGTTCCCTGTTGCCCTAGACGCATACTGCGCCCCTCCCCTTCCCGCCATCTCTCTCTCGCACGTGACGCCCCCGCCCGCTCCACACTCACAGTTACTGACCGCAGCACCCTCTATCATCTGCTTGCATTCTGGTATAGTGCTAGGTAGGCGTTTGACCCTATAGATTAGTTCACATTATAACAGAGATGCCCTTCTTTATCTCATTGAAAATTTTATAATGCATGTCCAATTTATTGAGTATTTTGAAGTCAAATAGGGTTGTTCTCTAATCAAGTAATAGATATCCATACCCACATTTGGATATATTTTTGGTTATCTCGTTTATCCTTAAAACCAGATTGTTCTCTAAGTTGATCTTTAGCTATAATAAAAAATTAACCTCTAGTCATCGGATCCTAAAAATTAACGGAAATTGAAGTTTATGCTCTCGTTTTCTTCCATGGATTCATAAACTCATGATTTGGCAATCCCAAGGACATGATGCCTGACGGCCGCCTTAGCTCTAACAGCCTGTATCGCTCCATTGATTGTGTTGTGTCATCCTACTTTTGCGTCATCTTTACTCATATCCATTACTTATAACCTCCCATCTTATTGTTTTTTCATGTTGTCTCTGTTGAACAGTGGTTAAACCATCTCAACTTTTTACTGCTTACCATCCCCCCCCCCCACCCCCCCAATTTATTTTGTGTGATGTCTTTTGAACCAAAGGGAGCGAGTTTTATCTAATAAACAAGTATGGAATTTTTTACCATTGAATTTGTTATTGCCTGTGTCTATGTTTGTACAATTTTAATTCACTCATGAATATTGCTTTCACAGGTATGAGATTGATGACAGACTAAGTCCTGATCATGAGAAAACTATTGTGGAAAGGTTGCTGTTTTATCATCCGGAGAGTCAAGAGAAGATAGGACCTGGAATAGACTATATCAAAGTTAGTTCCCCCACGATACATCCTTCACTATATTTGGAAGTTTTTGAAGAACTTATCATATTGTAGTTAGTTTTTCAATAAATATAATATTATATTGATTGCATGCACTGTTATATTGTTCCTAGAATTGGATAAAACTTCGAAAGAACAGTTTCACTAGAGTTAAGCCACATGCTACACATGATAGTAATGATGGAGGAAATATTCATGAGATAGAAGTGGGGTTTAAAGCATTGTGTTAGAGCAAGTCCATTTTGGGTTGAATTCAAAATGTTTGACTTTAAGATGACTAGAATGCACCTCAAAATTGAATTTGAATTCGGGTCTAGCGATTAGAAAATGATTGGTTTTAATCCAAGTCAAGATCATATGGAGTTTGCTCAAATAAAGCTAAATGAATAAATTCTAAATTGAACTTGATCTCAGCATAGTCAAATTCATATACTGAGATGCCTTAAGAATATCCAACCAATGGCAAGTATGATATTTTTGTAGACCAAATATTCCTTTGTGTGATGTAGGCGTTACAAATGTAAAAAATACTCAGAATCAACTAACTTTTACTAACTTTATTACTGAGCTAAAATTCATGGAAAAAGTTACAATATCAGATCATGCTATTCCAAAATATTTTCTGCCAACTTCAGATCCAGACCTCTTGAACTACAAGGAAATTCAGACTAAAGAAAAAAAACCAAAACCCTATTTTTTAATTTGATGGGTGAGCAGAATTGTAATAATAGCCTCAGTAATTACTCCCTTCATTCCTTGTAGATCCAAGTAAAAATCTAAAAAACCTAATGAGAAATAAAAAAATTAGAGAGAAAAATGCTTCAAGATAGAAAAGAAATCAGGCGATGAAATTCCTCATACATTAATTGAGGGTAGAGATCGTCCCCTCCTGGTTGGTGCATGAGCTCTCTCACATTGACTGCTTTTCTCGCGTCTTTTTTTGTACTCTAGTTTTCTTCATTATCATTTCACATCGTTTCTTTCAACCTAAGTTACATTTTTACCCTTTACCACCCAACAATATACACACTCAAACTATGGCGGAGGAAGTTCAAATGTGGATTTCACTCATGGCGTGACTCGCATCAAACTGACTGGAAGGAACTACCTACCTCCTTTGGTCACAGTCTACGCAAATATTCATTAGGAGCTTTTGAAGACCTAGGTTCATTATAGGATCCAAACTGGCTCCAAGACTGACCCCTCTTATAAAGACTGAGAAGGTGAGAACCTTACTGTGATCAATTGACTTGTCAACTCTATGGAACCCATGATTGCAATTCAATTATTATTCTGTCGGACTACTAAGGAAATGTGGGAATTAATTGAACAAAATTATTAAAAAAATCTATCAACTTCAAACTGAACAGATACATATGATGGAGATGAATGAATTCAACGAGTATTATAGTAAATTGACTCAAAAGTTGGTTAGAAATTTATCAATACTCTGCTATTCGGACCAATAAAGATTACAAAGCTGAGCTTATGCCACAGTGTTTTTGAAATGCTTTATGACCTTTCTTCAGAACTTGAATTCCGAAGAGTTCGGATGTTAGAGATTCTGTTATTGATTTGGAGACCATTGCCCATTACTTTTGGGGAAAAGCTACTTGTATAAACTCTCTTCATGTCATGTGCATGTGGGATATGAGAAATCAACCCTTCTAGCTGAACAAAGGAAGTGGAACTCTAGAAACATAGAACATGAAGATAAGAGTAAAATAAAGTGTCCCCACTATAGGAAGAAGGGACATGTGAAGGATAAGTGTTTGGACTTGCATGCTAACTTGGTTCCTCCGGGTTGGAGTCGTGACACTGATGGAAAGTATGTGAGATCACAAACGGCTATGATGGCACATTGGAGAATACATGTCGCCGTATGGCAGAAAATGAAACTTTAGTCAAGGAGCTAAATGTTCTGAAGGCCCGTGTTGGTAGAATTCTTGTTAGGGACATGTCTGGTACTGCTGCTCATGTTCAAACTACCTCCCTATCTGTTATGAAGCCGCCTACTCCTTGGATCATTGACTCAGGAGCTTTTAACTATATGACAAGATCTTCCATTGGGATTACTTCTGTCTCTTCTGCATCTGACAATGTTAGACTTGCTGATGGATCTTCTGCATCGGTGAATGGTAATTGGGTTATCCAAATCTCACATAATATCTCTCTTAAATATGTTATTGTTTCTTCATTTCCTACCAACTTTCTTTCTGTGAGCATTTTAACTATAATTGAATTGTGTCATTACCTTTTTTTATTCTCATTATAATTTTTAGGATCTGACGAGTGGAGAAGACGATTGGCGATGGACATGAGTCAAGTGATTTTTTTTGTTATGTGCACTGATCTTACTTTTGGTGTTCAAAAATAGTCAAGTACCAATCGATTGATGTTGTGAATAAAAGATTTGGGCATGCTAGTTTGAAGACTTTGAAGTCTACATTTCTCGGCTCTTTTGATGTGGTTGAAACCATGATTGACTGTTATTCTTGTGAATTTGGAAAATATTGTATAATCAATTATGCTCCTAGCATGAGTCGAAGTGTTAAATGTTTTGATTTGATGCACTCTGATGTTTGGACCTCTCCCATTTGCTGTGAATGAATTTCGCTATACTGTTTCTTTCATTGATTATTGCTCCCGTTTTACTTGGGTTTGTCTTATAAAATAAAAGAATGATATGTATGATATATTTCAGTTGATTTACCATTATGTGCAGACTCAATTTAGTACTGAAATTAAACTTCTTTGGAGTGACAATGAGGGTGAATTTACAGGTGAGGAACTATAGAGGTTCTTGAGTGATGAAGACATTATTTTCAAAATTTCATGCCCTAGGACTCCTCAACGGAATGCAGTAGAAGAAAGGAAAAAACCTCCACATTATCAAAAGCACTCATTTTTTATTACAAGAGATGCATGTCCCTAAGGGAATGTGCGATGAAGGAGTTCTCACTTTTGTCTATCTAATTAATCAAATGGCATCTGATTCATTGGAGGGGAAGTATCATCTAAAATTTATATGTTCAAATTTCTCATTATTCAATCTCCCTCCTAAAAATTTTGGATGTGCTTCCTTTGTGCATATTGTGGGACCACATAAGGATAAATTCGGTCCTCAAGCTATTAAATGCGTTTTTGTTGGATATGTTGCTAACCAAAAGGGGTATAAGTGCTACTCACCTTTGTTGCATAGAAGGATTATATCTAAAGATGTTGTCTTCTTTGGGCACACTCACTATTAATCGAAAGAAGGGAGAAATGTTACATATCAAGAGAAGTATGAAGGTAAGAGTTGTATGATGCCACCACTCGCAACATTCGCCGATGTTCTATCTCATAGTAGATCATATTTTCCAGTTGAAAAGGAAGTTTCTACGAATGATTTGCGTGTCTACAACAAAAGGCAAAATCTTCAAGTCTACCAAAGGAAGCGTGTAAGAAGGACTGAATAAGAGATTCATACCATGTTCTACCACCCACCACCACTCTGTCAGATCCAAACACCGAAACCACACATGAAGGTACATCTTCTCTCCAAATTCATAGTGGTCATACCAGATACCCTATTGATAAATATGTTGAGTATCATTTTATCTTTCCATCAATTAAATCTTATTTTGCATCAGTTTTCTCTATTTTTATTCCTAACAAATTTTCTGATGCAATGTCTAATCCTCACTGGAAGAAAACTATTAAGGTGGTGACGCACACTCTCCAACATCAAAATACTTGAGGAATTGATCTTATTCCTCATGGGTGTCATATTGTCAGATGTTAATAGATATATACTATCAAATATCTTCAAGATGACACTCTTGATTGATATAAAATAAGACTTGTTGTTAAAGACTTTATCCAAATTGATTAGATTGACTTTCAGGAGATGCTTGCCCCTGTTGCTGAACTCAACTCCGTTATAATTTTGTTATTTATTACTGCTCACAAGTCTTGACCTTTATATCAACTTGATCTGAAAATTGCATTTCTCCACGGTGAATTAAAGGAAGAAATCTACATGACTCCCCCACCTGTCATGGAAGTTCCTAAAGGACATGAGTGTCGTCTTAAGAAGGCTTTGTATGTGGTGGAGACCAGCCCAGATCAGGTTGACGCAAAAGTGCCAGACGCTGCACCCGTCAGGCTTAGTTGTCAAGGCGCGCCTGAGGCATTAGGCGCACCGAGTGCAAATGTGCCTCAGGCGCGCGCCTTACAGGCTCCCATGCGCGCCAAAGGCGCGCCCAAGTCTTTCAAAGTGTTTTTTTTGGCGCGCTTGAGCCTTTAAAGGTGTTTTTTTTTAATTTTGTTTTTGAGATGGACAAAAACATGATCTCAGACGCACCCGAGGCACCCCTAGGCACCCCTAGGCACACTTGGGTGCCCAATTTGCTCAACATGAGCACCCAATTCGCTGAAATTGCTCAAATTAAGCGCCCAATTCGCTCAATTTCAGTGAATTGGGTGCCCAATTCGCTCAATTTCTTTTTTCCGAATTGAGCGCCCAATTCGCTCAATTTCATTTTTCTCCCATTTGTGCGCCTCACGCGCCTCAGTTGCGCGCCTGCGCCTTGCGCCTAGGCTCCAGGGGCCCTTTGCGCCTCGGTGCGCCTTGCGCGTTTGTTAACTTAGCCGTCAGGACCTCTATCGCCCCGAAGCTTTGCATGTTTTATTTGTGTCATTTTGTTGTTTGTAATTTGTGTGGAAATATATATATATATATATATATATATATATATATCTTTATTATATAAGGGAAGAGCTCAAACCCCATGGTGTAACATTTTATTCCCAAAGTACCCTCATGAAATAAACTGCTTGATTTTTCAACTTTGTTTTTTTGTCTTTTGGACATAACTATTTTGATTTGAACACATTTTTGAACTATTCAGCAAATTTATTTATCTTTATACTTTTCTTCCCCCGGCCAATGTCTCCGCCCCCGATCAATGTCTCTGTCCCCGATCAATGTCTTCCCCACGACCAATGTCGCCCCCACGACTAATATCGCCCCCACGACCAATGTCGCCCCAGACCAATGTCGCCCTCACGACAAATGTCACCCCCACGATAAATATTGCCCGCACGGGGTCCCCCGTGCACGACTGCTTGTATATATATATATTTGAACCCCTCTCAAAGGAGCTGGTTCACTCCTACTTGAAGCAACCGGCCCATGAATGCATTATTAGAGCCGGGCCAGCCTTCCTATTCAGCCAGACCGCTCTATTCATCTTTCCGGCCAAGTCTTCCTCTTTCTCCGGATCCAGACTGCAGGCGCTTGTGCTTCAAGGAGCAGACCTTCCGACTTCGGCGCTGCATCAGGAGAAAGCTCCCGCACGATATCTGCTCACGATCCCGCCACTCCCCACGTCGCGTGGCCTCCAAACTCCATTCCGCTGCCACGACGCTCTATTCCCAGCAGTTTCCGCAACTATCCATCAACCACGATGGAGTCCTGCCATGGCCGCACCTTCAGGTGCCGCCAGTTACCTGTTTTTTTTCTTTTCAAAACCCTATAAATAGGGATGTGCTGTAATTTTTGTTGGTGGAGTTGATGAATGTAAGATTATTGATGTTGAATTTGCTGTGAGCTTGATTCCCATTTGAGAGGGGGCTTGCTGTACTTTTATTTAGGAGAGTGATGTTTGATTATTGCTGTAATTGTTTCCTGTAAAAGCTGACGTGAGAATGTGAGATTAGGATTTTTGTTTGTTGTTGTCTGTCTAATTCCTGTAATTGATTTCTGTATGAAATTATTTGTTTGAGTTTTGTGAAAAAGAACCCGTTGTTCGTGAGAGGTGTCTCCGTTAGAGTGGATTTTGCTATTCTCTTAACAGTCCTTTTTAGTTTGATCCCAATTGTGAGAATCTGATGTTGTTAAATAGATAGTGCTGTCAGTTTTTTTTGTTCCGTGAAAATGAATAATGAAATCAAAGTCACCGTGGCTTTATATTCAATTGTTGATTCCTGTTGTTGTTAAGTGTTGGATTGTATATTGCCATTGGATATTGCCGGTGAACAGTGAGTGAAATTTAATTATTGTGTTTAGAGATTTCGTGGCGCCACTCGAGTGTGAGTGAATTTTCTCCGTGATGCCCGTGTGCGATAGCGGCCGACCTCAAAGCGGGGGATAAGGTGACGAAGAATTTCTCGCGGGATCGCCAACAACTTCGATTGCGGAAAGACGTCTCTTTCCGTGGGTAACTTGTTTCTTCCCCTTTCTTTGTGTGCGGCTACAATTTCTCTTAGGATAATTAGATTCATTATTGGATTTTCGCCCAAATTTTTTCAGCGAACACTACGTCGAAAATTTCAAACAAAAACGTATTTGGAGTTCACGATTTCTATTTTGCGACGACATGAGGAACAGAACGAACGTTGCGAACGTCCTTCCCCGAACCATTTTCTTCAGAAAATTCAATTCTGAAGCAAAATATTTATTTTTGTGCTTTACAAAAATCTAGTTGCTTAATTTCTCAAGTAATTGCAACGACCGCTCTAAATCTTTGCAAAATTAATTTAATCATCGCATGCATTTAGAGTTTTCTAGAAAATGACGACAGACGTGTAAACCCCATGCACCATCTTGCATCAATTTGGTATCAGAGGTAGGTTCCAAAATTTTCTAAGTTCTAGAATCCGCCCTGCGTTTAATAGGAACCCCGTATAATATTTTATTTTTTCAAAAAACAAAGATTTTGTTTTAGAAAATTATTTTATTAAAATATTATATATATAATTATTAATCGTGTATAATAATGTATATATATATATTTGTTTATATATATATATAAATAATTACCCAAACCTCCCTTGTAAACTAGCATAATTAGTGAGAGCACCCCTCTCATTTTCGAAATTACAAAAAATTCCCCTTAAGTTTTCATTTCATTACCAAAACCTCCCCTGGTCTTTTCATTTCATTTCATCCATGAAGAAAAATACCCCGGAACACGGTTCACCGAGGGGGTTGTTTTTGTGCATGGATGTTCTGAAATTAAAACTTCAGGGGAGGTTTTTGTAATGAAATGAAAACTTTAGGGGAAGTTTTGTAATTTCGAAAATAAGAGTGGTGCTGTCAGTAATTTATCAAAGTTAGAGGGGATGTCCCGGTAAATGGCCATATATATATAATTAATCTAAACACTGTTTTATCAAATGATTTTCTGTTCTGAACAACTATGCAAACACAGACTATCCAAATATATTTTCATTTCAAGCAACCAGTTTCCCGCAGCTCTTTTTTCAATCGCAACCGCTCTCCCAAATGAGGCTTTATTTGACACATTTACCTTTGAACATAAACAATAGAAACATTAACTTTTTCTCCATTCAAAATTTGAACTGTAATATTGGCATGAGTAGCCAGGTATAACAATCTTTAAAATATGGGTATTAAGAAAAGCGAATAATTTGATTTTAAAAATAATACATGGAATTCTACCGAGCCAGAACTACTCAAATATAACAAAAATACAGTATGGGAACATTTTCAGAGCTGTGTACGAATGAGTGTAGGTAGCAACAGTGTTGTGGATATCGGCCGATATGTCCGACATGTCGGCCGACATAAAAGTTTGGGAGGTAAAACGCCACAAAACCGTTTTAAAATCTGGTCGTGGCGTTTTGAAAAAAACGGACCGATAACCGACATACCGGCCCAAAAAAACGGGCATATCACACTTTTTTTAATTAAATTATTTATTTATTTTTTTATTTAACTCCCAAATACGCTGTTTTAACTACCCCGACCCCGCTCATTTCATTTTACCCCCTCGCTCCTGCCCTAGGTCTCCCTCGCGCGCTGTCGACACTCTATCTCTCTGGTTCTTTCTTCTCCCTGCTCGCTGGTGCTCTCTGATTCTCTAGTTCTCTGGTTCTCTGGTGCTCTCCCTCTCTCGCGCACTGTCGACATTTTATCACTTCGGTTCTTTTTTTCCCTGCTCGCTGGTGTTCTCTGGTTCTCTGGTGCTCTCTAGCTCGCTGGTGCTCTTCCTCTCTCGCGTGCTGTCGGCACTTTATCTCTCTGGTTCTTTCTTCTCCCTGCTCATTGGTGCTGTATAGCTCTCTGGTTCTCTAGTGCTTTGGTGCTCTCCCTCTCTAGTTCGCTGGTTCTCTGGTTCTTTCTTCTCCATGTTCGCTGGTGCTCTCTAGCTCTCTGGTTCTTTGGTGCTCTCCCTCTTTAGCTCGCTGGTGCTTTCGATCTCGGCACTCTCTCGGCTGGTGCATTTTTCTCCCTACCTTCCCCTCATTCTATCGCTCTGCATTTTGTTTTTTTGTGTTGGTTGTTGTGCTAGCTGCTGCTACGGTATCTTGTTGCCTTGCGCCCTACTGCCTTATTGGCCAGCTAACCTACTGTCTTGCTCCCTGTTGCCTTATTTGTCGATTGTAGCATAGTGCCTGTCTTGTGGATTGTTGCAATCAATGACCCGTTTAGTTGTTGGTGGCTTCCTTGTTGTCTTATTAGTTCAACAAGACATGGTGGTTGTCTTGTGGTTGTCTTGCTGTTTGTAGCATGATGGCTGCCCTGTTGCCTTATTCGCCTCATTAGTTGCTGACTTATTTTTATTTGATCAGTTTATTAATCAATAAATGATTTGAAATACCCCTATAAATAGTTATTTATCCAACTTCATTTTGCAATCAATGATGCATGTATATCCAGTCACATTTTTAGTTGTCTTGTTGTTTTGTGTCTTTTGATAAATAAAATGTGAGATGCTTTGAAAATAATGGCTATGAAAATTTTAAGTCTGACTACTTCATCCTCTGTATGTGAGAGGAACTTGACTACCTTCGAGATGATATGCATTAATTTAGTTATTTAGTTAAACATTAATATCTTATTATATGATTGTATGCATTATTTAACTTTTTTAAAATTTTTTGTAGGTACATTCTAAAAAGAGGAATAAAGTTGATAGCAAAAGATTGAACGATTTAGTATTTGTAAAGTTTAATGTTTTGCTGAAGTCGAAATATTCAGACATCTCGAGATCTATTGGCAGCTAAGAATGTTTATTCTGGAATGGTACAAGAGTGGATGGTGAATGTTGATCCTGAGAAGGATGAAAATGAAGATGACGATGAAGTCTTTCCTGGAGAGGGGCTGACGTGAGCGCAAATTGACAATATAGTTGACATTGATCATGATGAAAGGAGGCCTCAAAGACTAGGTACAAACAAAAAAGTGACAATTAGTTATTAAAGAAGGGGAAAGAGAAAAGTATCTGAGGTGGACGTGAGTGATTTGGGTTCATCAGATGAAAATCATATTCTATCTACTCTGCCGACTATAGATGAGTCTTTAAGTGATGAAGAATGAGGTATGTTTGAAATTTTGATCTTAAAATCACTTGTTTTATAAATTTTCATTTTTAAAGCATTGTATATTAAATGTCACATATAATTTTTAATGTTTAAAAATTCAATAGGTTGTAGAATAAGCAGTGTTGTGGATATCAGCCGACATGTCCGACATGTCGGTCGACATGTAGGTTTGGGAGCAAAAACGCAACTACACCGTTGTAGATTTTGAATGTGGCGTTTTGAAAAAAAAACGGGCCGACATGACGGCCCCAAAAAACGGCTGACACAGTCGTTTTTTAAATTAATTTAAATATTTAATTATTTATTATTTTATATTTTTAACATCTTCTTACGCTGTTTTAAATTCCCTTCGCTCATTTCATTTCCTTTCATTGCTCTGCCCCAGCTCTCCCCGTCGCTCTTGGTTCTCTGGTTCTCTGATGATCTCTAGCTCGCTGGTGCTATCCCTCTCTCGCGCGCTGTCGACACTTTATTTCTCTGGTGCTGTCCCTCTCTCAAGCGCTGTCGACACTTTATTTCTCTGGTTCTCTGGTGCTCTCCGTCTCTGGTTCTCTGATGCTCTCCCTCTCTGGTTCTCTCCCTCTCTCACGCGATGTCGAGGCTCTATCTGGTTCTCTAGTCTCTCCCTCTCTGGTTCTTTTGTGCTCTCCCTCTCTCTGGTTGTTTTGTGCTCTCCCTCTCTCTGGTTCTCTGGTGCTCTCCCTCTCTCTGGCTCTCTGGTGCTCTCCCTCTCTCTGGTTCTCCGTGACTCGCTGGTGCTTTCTAGCTATCTGGTTCTGTGGTTCTCTAGTGCTCTCTAACTCGTTGGTGCTTTCCTCTCTCTCGTGCGCTGGTGCTTTCTTCTCCCTACCTCTCCCTTAATTAATATTTGTTGCAATGCTGCCTTGTAGTTGCCTTATTAATTATTGCATTTTGCCTTATTGGCCGGCTGCCTTGTGGGTTGTTGTCCTATTAGTTGTTGCATGTTGCCTTATTAGTTGCTGCCTTATAGGCTGTCTGCATTGTGGGTTATTGCCTTATTAGGTGCTGATACGCCATACCTTAAAACTTTGACTATGAAAATTTTAAGTCTAACTACTTCATCCTCTGGCTGTGAGAGGAACTGAAGCACTTTCGAGACGGTATGCATTAATTTATTTAGTTAAACATAAATATTTTATTATAAAATTGTATAAATTATCTAACATTTTAAAAAATTTTATAGATACATTCTAAAAATAGTAATAAACTCGATAACAAAAGATTGAATAATTTAGTATTTGTAAAGTTCAATGCTTTGCTGAATTCAAAATATTCAGATACATCTCAAGATCCACTAGCAGCTAACAATGTTGATTATGGAATGGTACAAGAGTGGATGATGAATGTTGATCCTGTAGAGGACGAAATGAAGATGATGATGATGAAGTCTTTCATGGAGAGGGGCTGACATGTGCGCAAATTGGCAATATAGTCGATGTTGATCATGATGAAAGGAGGCCTCCAAGACCAGCTACAAGCAAAGCAGTGGCTGTTAGTTATCAAAGAAAAATATCTGAGGTGGACGAGGGAGATCTAGAGGGTTCATCTGATGAAGATCATATTTTATCTAATCTGCCAACTATAGATGTGTCTTTAAGTGACGAAGAATGAGGTATGTTTGAAAATTAATTATTGAAAATTTGATCTCATTAAAATAATATATGGTTGATAGTTTTTTAAAATCACTAGTTTTACAATTTTTTATCTTTAAAGTATTGTATGTTATATGTTACATATAACTTTTAATATTTAAAAGTTCAATAGGTTGTAAAATAGGTAGTACTGTGACATGTATAAAAATAACATTTAATTACATCTATAATTAATTAAATATTAAAATTCGATATATGAAATATCCCCGATATATCCTCCGATATATAAAAACCGACATGAAAACCCAAATCGACGTGTCCCCAACATCTGACATCTGCAACATTGAGATTAAGTACTACTGTGACATGTATAAAAAATAACATTTAATTACATATATAATTAATTAAATATTAAAATCCGATATATGAAATATTCCCGATATATCCCCCGAATATAAAAAAACCGACATGAAAACCCAAATCGACGTATCCCCGACATCCGACATTTGTAACATTGGGTAGCAGTGATAGTTATAATTATAATAGAGGCATGAGTAGGCAGACATAACAATCATTTAAAATATGGGTTTTAAGAAAAGCAGATAACTTGATTTTTGTAAAGAGAGGCCCAAAACCTTGTATATATTTCTTGAATAAATAGTTACAAGTATACAAACACTTATATAGGAGAAGAAAGAAGAGAGAAATCCTAATACATGATATGAGACTAATATAAGGAGAGAGAAAGAAAAAACATTGGTCCTTAATTGGGCTTTTCTAACACTCCCCCGCAAGCTGGAGCGTACAAGTCGTTGGCACCAAGCTTGGATAAGAACTGATAGTATAGCGGCCTGGAGAGAGCTTTCGTCAGGATGTCCGCAACTTGGTCGGTAGCAGGAAAATGCTCCAAATCTATCTTCTTTGACTGTACCTTTTCCCGGATAAAGTGACAGTCAACTTCGATATGCTTTGTTCATTCGTGAAAAACCGGATTCTTGGCAATATGAATTGCTGCCTGACTGTCGCAAAATAAGGTTGTCGGAGATGAGAGACGAACACCTAAGCCTCCCAGAAGGCCTTCAAGCCAGGTTAGCTCAGAAACAACAGCAGCCATAGCCCGGTACTCGGCTTCTGCAGAGGAACGCGCAACCATAGTTTGTTTCTTGTTACACCAAGTTATGAGGTGTCCACCAAAGTAAGTACATAACCCAGTTGTGGAGCGCCTATCATCAATAGATCCTGCATAGTCAGCGTCAGAATACGCGACAAGAGATGGAGATGTGGATGGCTTGTACACGAGTCCTTGTCCGGGGGCGATCTTGAGATATCGAAGGATGCGCTCGACAGCTTGAAGATGAGATGTCCAAGGAGCGTGCATGAAACGGCTCACAACTCACACAACAAATGAGATGTCTAGTCGAGTCACCATAAGGTAGATCAGCTTCCCAACCAAGCGTCTGTAATATTCCAGATTTGTAAGCAGCTTGTCAGAGTCAGAGGTATGAGCCGAGAGCTTGTGATTGGCGTCCATAGGAGTCTCCCCAGGTTTGCACCCAGAATAACCTGCATCATGAAGGAGGTCCATACAGTACTTCCTTTGAGATATCACAAGATCATTGTTGAAGTTGGAGACCGGGCGGTCTGTCTTGGCGGGTTGGAGACCGCGCGGTCTGGCGGTTTGACTCGGCGACTAGTAAACCGGGCGGTCTAGCATCTTCACAGGCGACCTCTCTGCATCTCTTATTGTAAGCCGTGCGGTTAGTCCTTCTGTCTAACCGCGCGGCCTGTGCGGTTTACTTTGTACAGTCCGCTTAGCTTGTAAATTTTAGTCCCACATCTCTTATTTGTATTCTCTCTTCTCTCCTCCATTCTATATAAGGGAGGGCATACCTTTGTAATAGTTATCATTTTTGGATAATAAAATTTCGATTATTCAAAAGTTTATTCGGCTTGTTCTCTTCTTTTCGCTTCCCTTCTCTACTTTCTAACATGGTATCAGAGGACACGGTCTTTTCCTCCTGATTCTGTGCGCTCTCTGTTGTTCGCGGCTTGTCTTCCGCGTTTTGCGGCTTGCCTTCTCCTCTGTCCGCGCGGCTTGTTTCTATCCGCGCGGCTTGTTTCTGTCCGCTGCCTGTTTGCGCGGCTTGCTCTTCTTGTTTCTCTTCTCCTCCTGCTCTTTGTCGCAGCGACCTGTTTCCGTCTCGCCGCGCTCCTTCCTGCCGCTCCGACTTCCTAGTCGCTGCGGTCTGTCTCTATCCGCGTGTGTTGTCTCTGCACTCGCGGTTTGCTGCTGTGATCTGCCTGACTATGCGGGTTGTTCCTTTCTTACCCGCATCTTGGTCGCGGTCACCTGCTCTTCTCCTCTCTTCTGTTCGCTCGGCCTTTTCAGTCCGCGCGACCTCTTCCCCGCTGTGCCCTTGACCGCATTCTCGCAACTGCTGTGATCTGCCTGACCGTGCGGGTTGTCCCTTTCTTACCCGCATCTTGGTCGCGGTCACCTGCTCTTCTCCTCTCTTCTGTTCGCTCGGCCCTTTGCAGTCCGCGCGACTTCTTCCCCGCTGTGCCTTGATCTGCATCCTAGCCGCTCGTTTTCTCGCGGCTTCTTCCCTTTTGTTCCCGCCGCGGTTTCACGCGGATTCTTCCTTGTTTGAGCGGCCTCTCCGCCTCTTCGCTCTTAGCCGCTTCTCTTGTTAGTCGCCGCGACCTCCTGGTTTAGTCGCGCGGCTTGTGCTCTGCACCTTGGTCGTGGCCCTTCGTGCCGCTGGTGTGCTGTCACCGAGACCGCTGCAGTTTCTTCTTCCTCCCTTCATGGCTTTCGCCTCGGTTGTCACGTCTTCTGGTCGTGCACACGTTGTTACTCAGGGCAAATGGCTGATCGACACTGGTGCTACGAATCATATGACCGGCCATCTCCCGTGTTTCTCTCTCCTAGAAAAACATGCTCGCTTGCCCCCAGTTACTCTCGCTGACGGCTCTTCATCATCAGTTCATGGCACAGGGATAGTTCATGTCACCCCGTCTCTTCACTTGGCGGATACTCTATATGTGCCCCAGTTCCCGTGCAACTTATTATCTGTTACATCTCTTTGCAAGCAATTACAGTGTTCCGTCACATTTACTTCTACTTCTTGCTCTTTTCAGGATCCGGGCTCCCAACGGACGATTGCTACTGGGACTGAGAGTGGCGGCTTATACTTCCTAGACAACATTTCTGCTTTTTCCACCTTCTCCTCCACCTCCACAGATCTTCTCCAATGGCATCTCCGCCTTGGTCATGCTCCTCCCCGTCTTCTTCGTCAACTTCTGCCCCACCTTCCTCCTCAAAGTCCTCCGCTCAACTGTGAGGCCTGTCAGCTTGGCAAGCATCACCGCTCCTCCTTCCCTCCAAAGCACGTTCGTAGCTCTACCCGTCCGTTTGATCTTATCCACTCCGACATCTGGGGTCCTTCTCCTACTCTTACCATTGGTCGGGGTAGTTCCTATTTTGTCACGTTCATTGATGATTTCTCTCGCTGTACGTGGGTGTATCTGTTAAAAGATCGCTCCGAATTATTCTCTGTATGGACATCCTTCTATCTCATGATCAAAACTCAGTTTGATGTTTCTATCAAAGTTTTTCGGTCTGATAATGCCGCAGAATATCTCAGTCGTGACTTCTCTACATTCTGCATGCAAAATGGGATTCTTCATCAAACTAGTTGTGTCTATTCTTCACAACAAAATGGTGTAGCCGAACGCAAAAACCGACACCTGCTCGATGTCGCTCGCACCTTGATGACCCAGATGCATGTTCCTCGCTCCTATTGGGGCTATGCTGTTCTCCTTGCCTGCTACCTCATCAATCGCATTCCCTCCACGGTTCTCCATGGCCAAACCCCGTTCTCCATTTTGTATCCGGGCAAGGAGCCGTTTCATCTCCCTCTCCAAATCTTTGGATGCACTGCCTTTGTGCATGCCCCTTCTGCCACCCGTGATAAGCTCTCCCCTCGCTCCACCAAATGTGTCTTTCTGGGGTATTCCACCACTCAGAAAGGCTACTGTTGCTTTGATCCCGTCCTTCGTAAGCAGTTCGTCTCTGCTGACGTCACCTTCTTCGAGAATACCTCCTACTTCTCGGATGCCTCTTCTCCTCTTCTCCCAGCTTCTGATTCTCCTGCCGTTCCCTTCGTTCCCTCGTCTCCTCCTACACTCTCCACCACTACACCGTCTCCACCCCCTCCTCTTCCTCCACCTCTCTCTCTCCCTTCCCCACCACCCTCTCCCTCCTCTCCGCTGCCGTCGCT
Source organism: Platanthera guangdongensis (assembly GCA_039583875.1). Classification (NCBI taxonomy): domain Eukaryota; kingdom Viridiplantae; phylum Streptophyta; class Magnoliopsida; order Asparagales; family Orchidaceae; genus Platanthera; species Platanthera guangdongensis. The sequence continues at coordinate 28,732,659 of CM077147.1, forward strand.
CTCTTCTCCCGGGCCAGCTTTCTCTACCACGGATGCTCCGGATGCCGCGGGCCCGGCTGACCTGGATCTTCCTATAGCTCTTCGCAAAGGGGTGCGGACGTGCACCTTACACCCCCTTGCTGCTGTTGTTTCCTATGATCGTCTTACTCCTTCTCGCAAGGCCTTTGCACTGGCTATCTCTGCCACTGCCACACCCCGCTCCTATCAGGAGGCCCTTGCTATTCCTCACTGGAAGATGGCCATGGATGAGGAAATGGCGACCCTCACTGAGCGGGGTACCTGGACTCTTGTTCCTCCTCCCTTTGAGACTGATGTTGTTGGCTGTCGCTGGGTCTTTGTGGTCAAATTTAGCCCAGACGGCACTGTGGATCGGTATAAGGCTCGCCTTGTGGCTAAGGGCTTTACTCAGACCTATGGGGTTGATTACTTTGACACCTTCTCCCCTGTGGCTCGTCTCAGCACAATCCGGGTTCTTCTCTCTGTGGCCGTCAATCGGGATTGGCCAATTTCTCAGCTGGACGTCAAGAATGCCTTCCTTTATGGTGATCTTCACGAGGCCGTTTACATGGAGCAACCTCCTGGGTATGTTGCTCAGGGGGAGACACGAGTATGCCAGCTGCAGAAGGCAATTTATGGCCTCAAGCAGAGTCCTCGAGCTTGGTTTGACAAGTTCAGCGGTATTGTGGCGGCTGTTGGTTTTGTGCGAAGCTCTGCTGATCACTCTCTCTTTATTCGCAAAACTCCTTCTGGGCTGGTTGTTCTTGCTGTATACGTCGATGATATTCTTCTCACTGGCGATGACCAGGAAGGGGTAGCCCTGACAAAGCTACATCTTCGCCAACATCTGATCACTAAAGATATGGGCTCTCCAAAGTACTTTCTGGGGATCGAACTCTCTCGGAAGCCCGACTCCTTAGTTCTCTCTCAGCGTAAGTATGCCCTTGATCTTTTAAAAGAGGCAGGATTGACTGGAGCTAAACCTGCCCGATGTCCCATGGCTATTGGGGAGGACAAAACCTGGACAGATGATTCGCCTCTTCTTTCAGATAGTTCGCGGTACAGGCGTCTGGTTGGTAAGCTCATATATCTCACAGTGACCAGACCCGACATTTCTTATGCTGTGGGCAAGGTGAGTCAATTCATGCAAGCGCCCAGGGATTGTCATCTTCAGTCCGCCTTGCGGATCTTGGAATATGTCAAAGCAGCGCCTGAGAAAGGATTACTGTTTCAGAAGAATGGTCATCTGAGGATTGAAGCCTACTCAGATGCAAGTTATGCTGATGACAAAGGGGATCGCAAGTCTACCTCAGGTTTTTGCACCTTTGTTGGGGGAAATCTGGTGAGCTGGAAGAGTAAAAAGCAGTCTGTTGTCTCCAGGTCCAGTGCAGAAGCTGAGTATCGCAGTATGGCGTCAACCACTTGTGAGTTGAAATGGTTGCGGGCTCTCATGCTAGATTTAGGAGAGGTGTACAACCATCCTCTACCTATGTTCTGTGATAACAAGGCCGCCATATACATCTCCAAAAATCCTGTATTCCATGAAAGAACAAAGCACATTGAGGTTGACTGCCATTTCATTCGTGAAGAGATTTTAAAAGAACAGATTTGCACTCCGTTTGTCACATCTGATAAAGAGCTAGCTGACATCTTCACCAAGCCAGTCTCCGCCTCGTTTCTGCATGTTTGCGACAAGCTGGGCATGATTGATATATATGCTCCAGCTTGAGGGGGAGTGTTGAAGTTGGAGACCGGGCGGTCTGTCTTGGCGGGTTGGAGACCGCGCGGTCTGGCGGTTTGACTCGGCGACTAGTAAACCGGGCGGTCTAGCATCTTCACAGGCGACCTCTCTGCATCTCTTATTGTAAGCCGTGCGGTTAGTCCTTCTGTCTAACCGCGCGGCCTGTGCGGTTTACTTTGTACAGTCCGCTTAGCTTGTAAATTTTAGTCCCACATCTCTTATTTGTATTCTCTCTTCTCTCCTCCATTCTATATAAGGGAGGGCATACCTTTGTAATAGTTATCATTTTTGGATAATAAAATTTCGATTATTCAAAAGTTTATTCGGCTTGTTCTCTTCTTTTCGCTTCCCTTCTCTACTTTCTAACAATCATCAGAGCCTCGTGCTACCTCGAGCCCAAGAAAGTACCGAAGGTTGCCCAGATCTTTGGTCTGAAAGGCGGAATTCAACTGTTCCTTGATCTGTTGTATTCCTGTCGTGTCGTCGCCAGTAATCAGGATATCGTCTACGTAGACCAGAAGAATCACAGTCCCGGTTGACCGGTGTCGGGTGAAGAGAGAAAAATTAGCTGAGCTTCAAGTGAAGCCACTAGCACAGACCACCTTACTGTACTTTTCAAACCACGCGCGCGGGGACTGTTTGAGACCATAAATGGATTTCCGAAGGTGACATACCCAAGAATCCCCCGTGGTCTCAAACTCGGGAGGCTGCTGCATATAAACTGTCTCCTGTAGATCGCCGTTGAGGAAGGCATTCTTAATATCCAGCTGATAAAGTGGCCAGTGACGATGAACAGCCCAGAAGAGAAGAACGTACACCGCGTTCAATTTGACCACGGGAGAGAAGGTTTCCTCGTAATCAAGGCCATGTTGCTGAGTAAATCCCCGTGCCACGAGGCGAGCCTTCAGACGGTCGATAGTGCCATCCGCCGCATGTTTAATGACATAGACCCATTTACAGCTAACAGAGGTGTGACCAGCAGGAAGAGGAGCCGGATCCCAGGTCTGGTTAGCCCAGAGAGCCCGCATTTCATCGTGCATAGCGGCCTGCCACCCTGGGTGTTGGAGCGCCTCCTGCACATTGTGAGGTATAGAAATAGAGGAAAAAGAGGTGACAAACATGTAGAGAGGCGGCGTTAGCCGATGTAGAGAGACGTAGTTGGCCAAGGGATGAGTTGTAGAGACGGGAGCGTGATCTGCCGTAGCCGAGGTATCGCTGGTGGCGGGGAGCTGGGTCACGGGAGCATCCTTGGATGGGCGACGAGAGTAGACACAGATAAGTGGTGGAGGAATCCGAGGAGGAACGAGGGGAAAGGAGGAAGAAGACGACACAGATGGCGTGACCGGTACATCAGGCCGGGGAATAGAGGGAACAGAAGACGAGGTGGTGCTGGGTAAGTGGAAGGGCTGGTCTTCGCAGAAGGTGACATCCGCAGAAATGACCAACTTGCTGTCAGTAGGAGAGTAGCAGACGTACACCTTTTGAGTGCGGGAGTAGCCAACAAACATATACTTGGCGCCCCGAGGAGCAAGTTTGTCGGAAGGAAGGCCAAGAAGATGGACATAGCAAACACACCCGAAGATCCGCGGTATGAGAGAGGTGAGGTTGGTGTAAGGATAGAGGAGTTGGATGGGTGAGGCAAAATCAAGTACAGAGGAAGGAAGACGGTTGATGAGATGACAGACGGTGGATACAGTAAAGTTCCAATATTCGATTGGAGCGTGCATTTAGAACATATGAGAGCGCGCAATATCGAGAAGATGACGATTTTTGCGTTCTGCCACCCCGTTTTGCTGAGGGGTATACGCACATGAAGTTTGATGGATGACACCAAATTCAGTGCAGAGATTGGAGAAGGCACGACCCGTATACTCCCGAGCATTATCAGTGCGAATTACTTTGAGGGGGGTAACGATCTGCGTACGCATCTCAAGTAAAAGGCGCGAAATACGGAGGTAAGTTCAGTTCGATCATGTAGTAAAAAGAGCCACGTGGTACATGAGTAATCGTCAATGAACGTGACAAAATAGCGAAAGCCAAAAATACTAGGGATTCTATAAGGAACCCAGACATCAGAATGAACTAAAGATAATGGAGTACTACCCCTGGTACAGACAGGGGGGAAAGAAGAACGATGTTGTTTGTCGTAGATACAAGATTCACAAGAGAACTCCCGTAAAGGTATATCAGGAAGAGCCCGCTTGAGAATCAGAAGGAGAGCATGTCCAAGGCGGCGATACCAGTCAACGGTGGAGATGACAGAGAGAAGAGGTGGTGGGATATCCAAGATGTACAACTCATTCAACAGCTGCCCCTTACCAATGGTACTCCGGGTGCGGCGATCCTGCATAAGAAAAGAAGAAGGTGAAAAAGTAATACAACAATCAAGGTCGTGTGTGAGACGACTAACGGATAATAAATTGAAAGTAGACCCCAGAACGTGAAGAACCGAGGAAAGAGAAAGGGTCGGCGTAAGCTGAAGAGCAGCAGAGCCAGAGACTGATAGGTGTCACCGTTGGCCACAGTGATGCGAGCAGGATGAGGCGTCTGTAGATACTCTGTGGGTTTCTGGGAGGTGATATGGTGAGTAGCGCCGGAATCAACGATCCAACAAGGATTATGAGAGAGACAAGTGATACCTTCCGCGGAGAAGGACGCAACAGAGGTGGCAGCGGAATCATCAGACGCCATGCGGTTAGCAGAAGGAAAGACCGGGCGGCTAGCAAAGAGGAGGCCGGGCGGTTAGCAGAGAGGAGGCCGGGCGGCTAGCAGAGAGGAGGCCGGGCGGCTAGCAGAGAGGAGGCCGGACGGCTAGCAGAGAGGAGGCCGGACGGCTAGCAGAGAGAAGGCCGGGTGGCTAGCATAGAGGAGGCCGGGCGACTAACAGAGAGGAGGCCGGGCGGCTAGCAAAGAGGAGGCCAGGCGGCTAGCAGAGAGGAGGCCGGGCGGCTAGCAGAGAGGAGGCCGGGAGGTTAGCTTAAGGAGGCCGGGCGGCTAAAGGGAAGCCGAATAGAGAAGAGCAGGTGCAGAAGAGGCAGAAGCCGCACGGTCTCGATGGACACACCAACGACAAGAAGAGTCGCGACTAGGATGCGGCTTGCAGCAAAAGAAGAGACCGCTAATCGATAAGACAAGTCGCAACGGCTAGCCTAAGGAGAAAAAGTCCGCACGGTCACGGTGAGGCCACAAGCGGGAAGAGAGAAAACAGGTTGCGCGGATATGGAGGAAGACTGCGCGGATAGATACAAGATGAAGTGGGACCCACATGAGAGTTTATAAAAGAGAGAGAGGAGGAGGAGGAGGAGAAGTGGAAGCCACGAGGAGAGAGAGCGGTTAAAAGGGGGCAGACCGCACGATATGGCGGCTAGGAGGGAGAAGAAATACACCTGGCGGTTTTCAGGAGAACAGGCCGGACAAGCAAGTCCGGGCGGATAGAACCTGTAGACCACAAGCAGTAGACCGAATACAAGGTGGAGACTGGTGGCTGTGATACCATGTAAAGAGAGGCCCAAAACCATGTATATATTTCTTGAATAAATAGTTACAAGTATACACACACTTATATCGGAGAAGAAAGAAGAGAGAAATCCTAGTACATGATGTGAGACTAATACATGAAGAGAGAAAGAAGAAAACATGGACCCTTAATTGAGCTTTTCTAACAATTTTAAACAATGATATCTGGAATTCTATAGAGCCAAAAGTACCCAAATATAACAAAGACACACAGTGTGGGTTATAGCAATAACAGAGGAGTTGATTTTCATTACCGGAGAACAAAGCAGTGGTTATATGGATTTGCACAGAAAATGGTTACAGTTGATTTTCAATTTTGATGCTTCCTATAAATAATTTTTTTGAGTATGGGTTATAACAATAACATTGATTTTCATTACCGGAGAACAAAGCCGTGGTTATAAGAAATAATATTCCTAAAACATAATTTTTGTACTGGAAATCCTAAACAGGTACATCTGAGTAATGCTCAATCAAAGTAAGACCTTACTTCATTAAGAGCATTTGAAAGAAACTATGTATAAGAAACAACAACTATACATGTTTCAATGAATTCAATGATCACATATTTTTGATTCATATAAGTGCAGTTTGCTTCAAAAGAATGATATGAAAAACATGTCATTAGTATATGCTGTGTTTTTTTTTTGATAATCCACTGTTCGCGAGAAGATGTGAATGTTTGTTTCTGATTCAGTAACATTTGGTAAATTCCTAACATATCCATTCAACAGTGCACCCCCAAACCAAAATTTATTTTTAACTGTGAAATCTTCTTATACAGATTCCCAAGCTAAATACAAAGATAAATCATTTCAGATTTTAATGCAATCCAACTCAATCCAACAATGCTCCAGAAGAGAAAAAAATATCTCAGCTTCGTGTAGAAAGAGAGAGCGCGAGAGAGATAGGGAGTGGAATGGAGATAGAGAGAGAGAGAGAGGGACCTTTCAGGGCTCCGATGAGAAGAGCGGAGCAGGAAGCAGTGACAACATTGGCGAGCCTAAGACGTTGCTTCACGGAGACGATCGGGTCGGCGTCGAGGGAGATCGGAGGTTGAAGAAGCCCATACTATGCTCATATATCTTTATAAATAGTACACACACACACATTGAAGAAGCCCATACTATGCTCATATATCTTTATAAATAGCACACACACACATATGGCCATTTACCCGTACCTCCCCTCTAAGTTTGCAAAATTACAGGTTGCACCCCTTACTTTTTAAATTACAAAAATCTCCCATGTAGGAGTACATTTCATAACATCCATGCACAAAAAGACTAAAAATTTACTCGAAGGGGGTATTTTTGTGCATGGATATTATGAAATGTAAACTTACAAGGGAGGTTTTTGTAATTTCAAAAGTTTGTAATTTCAGCAGTAAGAAGGGTGCAAACTGTAATTATGCTAGCTTCTAAGAGAAGTTTTGGTAATTATTCTTATATATATATTTATAATTTAAATGTGAAGCCTCAATAATACACTATAGAAGGTTTTTTTATATAGTAATAAACTAAGATGAATGCGTTTAGTTGTAATGCTATGATATTCTTTGTATTTTTTAAGCTCAAATTAGTTTATACCGTCTATCATCACTTTATCCTATGATTTCCGGTATGATCTATCATCATGATTTGAAGATAACCACCATCCTGCCATTTGCTAGGTAGGATTGCATCCAAATTACGTGGAGTCGCGTTGTCTCTTCATCGTTAGAAATGATGGTCAAATTGTTGACTTCTCCTTCTGGAAGTGCGTCAGAGGGCTGATAAGGAAGAAATATCCTCTCTATGCAGATAGTTTCATCATCAGACATTTTAGAAGGCGAAGATCTAATGCGTGAGCAGTGTCTGGTGAGCTCTGTGTTCGTCCTGCAATGCTTTATAGATGTGTAATTATTTTAATTTGTTCCTAACTTTATTGTCTCTTTGTGCAATAATATTGATGCAAAGTAACTGTTTTGCTTTCAAGCATTATGCATATTTTACTTTTCATTTCACAGTATATCATGTTTCTTTAGACATCCTTACTGCAATAATGGTTCCTTGTTTATATATCAATGATCACCTTTCCCCTATGTGCATATTTTTCACATGTTAAGTGAAGGCTAAGGAGGTGGAGAAAAAACCGAATTCGACTAAATCATTTCGAGCTAACTGGACTGAACCAACTATTGCACGGAGTTGATGTGTGTGGCCCTAATTCAGACCCCACAGAAATTCTATATTTGTATCCGTTTGCCAAGCATTCGTTGCAATATATATATATATAAAATTATCTATGTATGAGTACAAATTAAACACAAATATAACTCATACCTTTGGGTGTTCTGCCGCGAGTCTTTTTCGTTCTTCCTCAGTTAACTTAATCTTTCTTTGCACACTCAAGGTCGTCTCAATTACCTAAACAAAATAGACGATAGATTTAGTCCTAAAAATATCACTCAACGAGGAACATACCTCTTCAACTATTGTCCACGTAAACAATAAACATTAGTGACAATATGCATATATGTTCGAGTGCATGAAATAGTAAAATAGATACAGTAAATATGCAACCAGTAACTTATCATTCATATGATCGTCCTAGATTCATTATTCATGGTAGCTTCAATATCTTTGTCTTTATAACTCGATCGTTCGCAGTTTCTTTTTATCTAGTTTCACCGTATTTTTTTTTGTATTCATTCCTTCATTTTCTTTCTCATCTACATATCACCCTACATTTCTTATTTATCTTATTGATTGGAAATTATATGGGTATGTTGCAATGCATCTGGGTCTTCAGCGACCCCTGAGCCTTCAACGGCTTCTGGCCTTCCACGGCCACATACAATTTCAAAAATATTCCGCCATGCGTATTCACACCCCTTATAATTTCCAATCAATAAGATAAATAAGAAATGTAGGGTGATATGTAGATGAGAAAGAAAATGAAGGAATGAATACAAAAAAAAAATACGGTGAAACTAGATAAAAAGAAACTGCGAACGATCGAGTTATAAAGACAAAGATATTGAAGCTACCATGAATAATGAATCTAGGACGATTATATGAATGATAAGTTACTAGTTGCATATTTACTGTACCTATTTTACTATCATGTTTCTTTAGACATCCTTAATGCAATAATGGTTCCTTGTTTATATATCAATGATCACCTTTCCCCTATGTGCATATTTTTCACATGTTATAAGTGAAGGCTAAGGAGGTGAAGAAAAAACCGAATTCGACTAAATCATTTCGAGCTAACCGGACTGAACCAGCTATTGCACAGAGTTGATGTGTGTGGCCCTAATTCAGACCCCACAGAAATTCTATATTTGTATCCGTTTGCCAAGCATTCGTTGCAATATATATATATATATATATATTTTATATATATATATATAAATATAAAATTATCTATGTATGAGTACAAATTAAACACAAAATACAACTCATACCTTTGGGTGCTCTGCCGCGAGTCTTTTTCGTTCTTCCTCAGTTAACTTAATCTTTCTTTGCACACTCAAGGTCGTCTCAATTACCTAAACAAAATAGACGACGGATTTAGTCCTAAAATATCACTCAACGAGGAACATACCTCTTCAACTATTGTCCACGTAAACAATAAACATTAGTGACAATATGCATATATGTTCGAGTGCATGAAATAGTAAAATAGATACAGTAAATATGCAACCAGTAACTTATCATTCATATGATCGTCCTAGATTCATTATTCATGGTAGCTTCAATATCTTTGTCTTTATAACTCGATTGTTCGCAGTTTCTTTTTATCTAGTTTCACCGTATTTTTTTTGTATTCATTCCTTCATTTTCTTTCTCATCTACATATCACCCTACGTTTCTTATTTATCTTATTGATTGAAAATTATAAGGGTATGTTGCAATGCATCTGGGTCTTCAGCGACCCCTGAGCCTTCAACGACTTCTGGCCTTCCACGGCCACATACAATTTCAAAAATATTCCGCCATGCGTATTCACCCCCCCCCCCCCCCCCCCCCCCCCCCGCAACACTGGGTTAACACTTATCATTTCATCCAAATCGATGTTTATCATTTTTCATTCCTCTTTTCTTTCATGTTGAATTTGTAAGTCGATACATATATGTCTTTATCAGATTGTTGTCCAATTATGCAAGATGTATTTTATTTAAAATACCCCTCAGAATCATCGCTTCATATTCGCTATTTCCAATTTTGCATCCTTTAGCAATTTTGAAAGATTAGTGATTCCAAACTTCAAACGATTATATAAATATAAAAGTAAAGTACTTTCTAAAATAATAAAAAGTGCTGCTATTAATATTCCAAAAAGAAGCGACTCTGCATTATTAAAGAAGTAAGAACTCACAGGCTTTCCCTTGCCTTTATCAGAGCCAGAATTTTCATCGCGCTTATCACCGGACGCCATCCATTGCAGTATCAGTGAAATCATTTACTTTAGGGTTGCGCCGCTAACTAGTTACTATTAAATTCCATTGACGATTCCAACTACCACTCAAAAGGAGTTGGCTAAGATCGGGAATAAGTTCAATAAATTATAACTCAGTGCATTGTCAAAATATATGATAGAAAGAATATAAAAAGGCAGTCCACAATAAATATAGCAACTCTATGAGTTCCCTTCATCAGAAAGTAAAAGACCACTAGTAGAACTAACAAAATAGAAAATGTAACCGGCCAGCTGAAGAAAGGTAAAACAGCTACTGTCATAACAGATTTCACCAGCCATAATATAATCCCACACATTCATGCCGTAATAATAACTTAGCAGAGTAAAGGAGAAAACCACCCTATCAAAAGTAAAAGACCATAACAAACACAATAAAGAAATAACAACTCTATGATTTTTTCCTTCCCCCCAACATAAATCATAACAGTCCAACCAAACTTCAAAGACAACAAATCAAAGAGAAGCAAGTAACATGCCCTTCCAAACCCAAAGAAGCCGACAAACTCAGAATAGAACCCCCAAACATAAAGCTATAAAACCATTACCCCAACAAATACCCAAGATCAATCCACATAAATTCCTTAAACAGCGCATCATATTGTATATATCCAGTGGAAATAAAGGAGAAGAAGAAAGGAGGAGGCTCACAGTGGAGATTTGGGGTCGAAATGATCCACCAACAGCAAGGAACTAACCCAACAACAACACCACAAATAGCCAAGGTCCTGCTCAATCAAGCCCTGGAGTCCAACCCTTGTCGAGCCTTCCAGCCCTGACGACGAGAGAACGGAAGCTTGTCGAGCAGAAAGAAGAGGAATCGTGCAAGCCCTAGCGCTCATCAGCAGTGCAGAGCTCTCCAAAAGTAAAAATGCCAAGAGGGAAATGAATCAAATGGTTATATAACTGGAAGAGGCCACCGTATTCATAAGTCCACTGCTCAATATAAGTCCACCCCACAACATATCTAATTTATCTCTTATAATATATTGAACAACTATAGAATAACAAATAGAAATGAAACCGCCTCTTAGAAATAAGATCAATATCATTTCAAAAGTAGTGAGCACTGAACCGGCCGGCCACTTCAAGTAAACCAGCCCAAACTAAATTTCATCGCAAGGCCATTTAAACCTGTTACGGGATTTGGGAGGAAAAACTGAGTACCTCATACTGAGGTCTCACCCTTTATTTATACCAAAATGGAGTAACATAACCATAGCGGTACATAATGTGAGACTAATGTAAATGCGTCTAATAACACCCCCCCCCCCCCCCCCTCAAGTTGGATCGTGGGAACTTCCAGACCCAACCTGTTACATATATAGTTCATTCTAGTACCTGTAACCCATTTTGTAAGAATGTCTGCAACTTGATCACAGGTCTTCACATGCTTTAAAGAAATAAGGTCTTCTTCATACTTCTCTCTAACAAAGTGGCAGTCGACCTCTATGTGCTTCGTGCGCTCATGGAACACAGGATTAGTGTCTATCTGGATTGCAGCTTGATTGTCACACCATAGAGTGGGATCTTGAATGAGATACCCAATTTCACAGAGAATCTGCCTCACCCACATGATCTCAACAACAGTGTGAGACATAGCACGATATTCTGCCTCTGCACTAGATCTGACAACTGTGGTTTGTTTCTTGCTCTTCCAGGAGATGGGATTACCACCCATAAAGACAATGAATCCCGTGGTTGACTTTCGAGTGGCTAAACATCCTGCCAAGTCATAATCACTGTATGCCTCTAGATTGGAATGACCTCGACTCTTGTATGCAATTCCCAAACCAGGATCCTTCTTTACTTATCTGAAAATTCGAAGAACAGAATCCCACTGAGACATAGTTGGGGACGCCATGAACTGACTGACCTTACTTACTGCGCAAGCAATGCCTGAACGAGTCATGGTAAGGTAGTTTAATTTTCAACCTATTCGACGGTACTTCTCTGGTGAATCAAACAGTTTGCTTTCGACATGAAGACTCTTTTCTCCTGGTTCCGGTGGGAAATCCATATGACCACAGTTAGTCATCCCAAGGTCAGATAGAAGATCGAGAGTATATTTGCATTGACAAATAAAGAGAGAGTGGTCATCTTGAGTCACCTCAATCCCAAGAAAATACCGCAATGTGCCCAGATCTTTTGTTTGGAAATTAGAGTGTAAGAATATTTTGAGATTTGATATTCTTTCAGAGTTGCTGCCTGTGATAACAATATCATCAACATATACCAGTAGCAGAATAGTACCAGCCAAGAAGTTCTGATAGAAGAGAGACGAGTCTTTAGTAATCTTGGTAAGCCCAAACTGGGTAACAACGACTCGGAACCAAGCAAACCAAGCATGAGGGGATTGCTTCAATCCATATAGGGAGGCGAGGAGACGACACACCTTGGTACGCTCCCCCTCAGCAACGAACCCAGGTGGTTGCTCCATATACACTTCTTCATCCAGGAGCCCATGGAGAAAAACATTTTTGATATCCAAATGGTGCAATGTCCACTGGTGGAAGGCGGCGAGAGAAAGTAGGATGCGAAGAGAGGACATCTTTGCAACATGAGCGAATGTTTCATCATATTCCACGCCATAAGTCTGAGCATAACCTTTGACAACCAATCGGGCTTTCAGGCGGTCCAGAGAACCCTCCGCATGCACCTTGACAGAGTAAATCCATTTGCATCCAATTGCCTTCTTGCCGGAAAGTAAGGGAACCAGATCCCATGTATGATTCTGTTGGAGAGCATTCAATTCATCATGCATGGCTGCCACCCAACCAGGATGAGCCTTAGCCTCCGCCACGGTAGAGGGTAGACTATATCGATCGAGAGTCGAGTGCAACACTATATGAGATGCAAACAAGCCTTGGTACGAGGTAACATAGAGTGGCTTGTTGAAGCCAAAATTTGTCTTCAACGAATGTTCACGAAATAGGGGCGTAGCCGACTCCTACTTGGCCCAAGCTCCGACCTCCGACCGGTCGTGAAGGATTAGAAAACTGGCCCAAAGCCGCAGCAGGGAGGTCCCACCGCTTACCCGGAAGGTCACTGAGAGCTTCCCCTCCAAAGCCAAAAGCTGGGCTTGGGGTTCCTCAGAAGACCGTGCCAATCAATTCTCTCTAGCCTCTGAAAAAAGGTGCCTTCTGAAGAACCCCTATGGGCTTATTTATAGATTTCAGAATCTGAACTGCAAATAACAAAACTGCTCTGGCCTGAAATTACTGGGGTACCCTTGGCCGGGTCTGCCAACAGCCAAACCCCGCTGTTCTGAGGAGCTATATGCAGTCCACCAAGGGTAAAAGGGTAAAAATACCGGGGGTAGAAGAGTAAAAACCCCCTGCTTTGACAGGAAAGTCTAAAAACCTTCTCCCCCCCTGGCGAGTGGAAAGGCGTCTGCCGGCGAGAAGGACCCACCGCCCGTCTCGCCGGAGCCTCTCGCCCCTGGAGGTTCTCTCGCTTTTGGGGGCCCGTTCGCCTCTGGAGGGGCCCTCTCGCCCTTTAGAGAGCCCATCATCTCGCCGCTTGCGAGTGGGCCCTCCTGACACCCTTTGCCTGTCTCGTCCTTCTTACTTCTTGAGGGCTCTTTGCGAGCCCGAGGTTGTACACAATCCCCGCTCCTTTTGAGATTACTCTAAGCTCAAAAAGAATGTTCAACCGAGGCTCGTTATTCGAGGTGCATTAAAAAACGTATTTATGAGGAATCTTCTGAGGCCCCCACCGGGGTCTATAAATATGTGACTCCTGCCCTGTGCTCCTGATGCCCCGCTCTGCATATTCTTCTTCTTCCCTGTCCTCGAGTTCCTGCAGAATGACGCACAGTCAAAGTTTTCGCGAGCGTCTCGCCCTGGTGCGAGAGCAGCATAAGGCCAACGTGGCTGCTTTCACCTCTTCTCTGGTTCGCCCTCTCGCCCCATCGTCTCGCCTGAAAAAGACGAAGGCTGGGGGCCCATCACCTGCCGCAGGAGATTTGTCTCGCGTCGCTTTGGAAACCATCCCCACTCCCCACGCGCCTTCCACGGGAAAAGAGGTGGGTACTCGCTTTTATCACTGTTATCTCCGCGACCGGGTGCTCTTTTGCTGACTAACGTTTTTCAGAGGGCTCTCGCGGTTCCGCCGTCCCCGAAGAGTCCGCGAGATGGTTCTTCTGTCCATGGCGAGGAACTTGATTCGCTACCCTCATCTACTCCTCCAACTACTCCCAGCGAGAGGGGGGACGTCCCCTCCCCGGCTGCCGATATCTCTCGCCATCCTGGTAAGGGACCCTCCCTCGCCCTTTTGAATCCCCTTCGCTACTCTCACTCTCTCCTGCGAGTGCCTCTTCCACTCTGCCCCTGCACTCCTTGCGCAGATTCTCGAGCCAACTCTCCCATTGAGGAGCAGCCAAAGAAACTCTCCGTCTCGCCTCCTCTTGCGGACGGGATTGAAGATTATCTGGGCGATCCCTCGGATCCAGTGGAGATGAAGCGGAAGACGGCTGAGCTCTTCCGGAAGCACGCGCGCCTCATTCACTCCTTGACTTTAGATAAACAGGCTGCGGAGAAGCGCATCGAGTCGCTGGAGGGCGAGTGCGCCCGTCTATCTTCTGGAGCCAATGCCGAGTTTGATGCCGACGGCGCCGACCCCGAGGCCATCATCAATGAGACTGATATGCAGCTCCGTCTCGCGCGGCGTGGCCTCCGAACCATCCGTTCCTTCCACTCGCGGAGTAGGCCTCCTCGCGGGGGAGCTCGCGGCGGCCGCTGGGAGTGGCGCCCATACTGACGAATATCCATCTTTTTCTTCTTTTCGCGAAATTTGTAATAATGGCAGTCTCGCCAAAGTATGCAGAGAGTTTGGTCCCTGCGGGACGATTTCTGGACATATGTATGTTTTATGGCTTAATTTTTCATTCCTTATTTGCCTTTCCTTTTAATTTATGCTCTATATATATATATTTATTTATAATTTTTGCTGACTGTGACGGGTCGCGCCGTTCGAGGTATAGGAGAGAGAAAAACGCCGACTCTTCCTTTCCCCCTTATTTTTCCCGCCCTTTTAATCATTGGCCTTGCATCAGTTATAAATATGCCTAGTCCTGGACTAGATACCACACTTTCCGCCTTCACCGTTAACCAAGTCTCGGCCCTCTGACCTCTCCGTCTCGCCGGCCCATTCTCGCCTCTTAACTCCTTCGTCTCGCTTAGGACCAGCTCGCCAAAGAAGATGGGTAAGAAGAAAGTGGAGGAGGGCGAGGGGCGCAGCCGCTGCGGGAAGAGGTTTACTGATCACGACTTCCCGCTCGGCAGGCTCCCTCGGGAAGATCATGATAAATTTGCCCGCGAGTATCTGGGGAGGGCATCGAGTCGCGTCCCCCTAAGGTCGGCGAGTGCATCAACACATACTATCCTGGGGAACTCGCCTTCCCCGTCTCGCACTTCGAAGCAGGTCTTCAAGTACTTTGGCATTGTCCCGGCTCAGTTCAATCCCAACGCCATCTCGGTGTTGATTGCGTTTGCCTGCTACATGCGCCGAGAGCGCATCGAGTTCAGCTTGACGGCCTTCCGCAAGCTTTTCATCTACCACGCCAATGCCGACGGCGTCTCGTATTTCACTGGGCAAGGGCTCAAGGTATGCGAGACGCCTAACAAGAATCATCACTGGCTCACCCGATTTGTCTTCATCCGGGGAGACCGGGCTGACTTTGGCGGCGTCCCTCTCGCGCCGGTCTCTCCGCCAGAGAGCTTCTACGCCACCCCACAAGTCAGCGGGCCAGAGAAGCTGCTATGCGAGTACCTTGCTGGCAAGAACTTCGAGGTCAACTTCTTGCGGCGAGGACTCGACTCGCTTCTCCCAGTGCTCCCGGGCGAGGGTATTCTTCTATTCCTCTCTCTTGGCTGTTTGTTGTCTCGCTTTTTCTAACCCCCGCCCGCTTGCTTTTCCAGGTGAGCGAATTATCCCAGCATCCCCTCCTTATAAGAGCAACATTCATCCTGCCAAGGGTCTTGATCTCGCCAATGCAGCGGCAGAGGCGGCGAGAGAGTCCCTTGCGGTCATCCCGCCGAAGCGTCCTGGAGATGTCACCGTCCCTTCTCGCTCCAGCCCTCCAAAAAAGAAAATGAAGAAAGCTGTAGCTATCTCCAAGGAAAGGGAGAAGGCTCCCCAAGGGAGCCCTATCTCTGTAGGAGAAACTCCACCGCCTCCCTCGCCTAATCACCAGGCCGTCTCGCCTATTCGCTAGACGGTGCTTCCTGGCCAACCTGCTGCTGCTTCCAGCCTGCCCGCCGGTGCTTCCAACCCGCGAGCTGCTGCTCCTGAGACGGTCGCTGCTACCTCTTCTCGCGAGGGCGATTCCTCTGGCCGTCCCGCCCCCGCCTCTCACATGAATTACAATCTGGGTCCCGTGGTTCACGATGCCGTCGGCGACCCTGTTCTGTTGTGGGGGCGGGACGCCAACCGCGTGTCCATCTCTACCCTCCTTCCTTCATGGAAGGAGCAAGAGGTCCCCTCCAGCCACGCCTTCGCCATCGGATACGGCCTCTATGGTGGCCTTGACGCCACTTCGCCTGAAAGCGAGTCCACTAAGGACCTTGTGCTGAAAACCTGCCACCACCAGATGCGGGCCTTGGAGTTCTCGCACCGCTCCTCTCGCCGCCTTATTTATATTAATTCAAAATGGAAAGCCAGCGAGGAAAACCTGGAGGCGGAGCAGGAGAAATCTGCTGGTCTAGCGAGAAGGCTGTCAGATGCCGAGTCACTTCTCGCGAAGGCCCAAGGTGGTGTGGTAAGCCGCTACTCCCCTTTTTCCTTTGGGTCTTTTCTCTTCCGTGATTCTTGGCTAATTGCTAGGTCATCCCACAGGATGCCGAGACGGCGGGACAACTTCGCTCGCGCGTGGCGGCCTTGGAGGAGGAGGTCCAGGCGCTGACGGCCGAGAAACGCGCGTCTCCAAGCGGCATGCTGCGTCGTCGTCTCGCCGCGAGCCCTTCCAGACTCCCCTGCCCCACTATTCTTATGAGGAAGTCGAGGAACAATGTCGAGACGCTGGTGTACGCGGGGCTGAACTGGTGCTGCAGATGATGAAAGACCTGGGGTCGTGAAGGACGATTCTGAGGCAGTAACCGCGCGCGACTTGGTCCCCGAGCTCTATAGCGAGGAGGGCGATGATTCTTCATCCGGCGAGGAGGACTGATGTGCCGCCTCCAAGATTTAGAATCACTCTCTCCTCCTCCTAATGTAAAGACCTTAAACTATTATTATTTTTTGTGGCATCTGCCAAGTAATGAGCGAGTGCTCCATTTTGCTGTCCTCTATTTCATTTTTATGCTTTGTGAAGTTAATCTCTGGTTTGCTTTTTGCCTGCGGGATGGTGCTATTACTTCGTCTCGCCGTGCGACTTTTCTGTATTTTTATTTTTCTGTCTTATGTCTTATGCGAGACGGGCTCTTGACGTGCTTAATATCCGCGAGATTGGCGCGAGGCCTTGCCTTGCGAGTGCCCTTTCGCTACCGGCGAGACGATCTCTAACACCCATCCGCTGCGAGTGCCCCCCCGCCCCACTCCACACCCCCTTTTTCCTTAGTTTACTTTTGTACTTTTAGGACTAGGTGGGGATACTAAGGTGTAGTGCCTCTTCAGGGAATTTTTCACCCTACTCAGCCAAAAGGAATTCTGCTTTGTCTGTTTGATGTTGATGGGAGCCTGCGCAGCGGGTCTACCTGGGGCGAGCCGAGCTCGGGGTGCCGATGAAGAACTTAACTCAAAACCTATCCCCCACAGGCGAGCCTTCGGACCTGCCAGCTAGATGGGAGCCTGCGCAGCGGGTCTACCTGGGGCCGAGCCGAGCTCGGGGTGCCGATGAAGAACTTAACTCAAAACCTATCCCCCACAGGCGAGCCTTCGGACCTGCCAGCTAGATGGGAGCCTGCGCAGCGGGTCTACCTGGGGCCGAGCCGAGCTCGGGTGCCGATGAAGAACTTAACTCAAACCTATCCCCCACAGGCGAGCCTTCGGACCTGCCAGCTAGATGGGAGCCTGCGCAGCGGGTCTACCTGGGGCCGAGCCGAGCTCGGGGTGCCGATGAAGAACTTAACTCAAAACCTATCCCCCACAGGCGAGCCTTCGGACCTGCCAGCTAGATGGGAGCCTGCGCAGCGGGTCTACCTGGGCCGAGCCGAGCTCGGGGTGCCGATGAAGAACTTAACTCAAAACCTATCCCCCACAGGCGAGCCTTCGGACCTGCCAGCTAGATGGGAGCCTGCGCAGCGGGTCTACCTGGGGCCGAGCCGAGCTCGGGGTGCCGATGAAGAACTTAACTCAAAACCTATCCCCCACAGGCGAGCCTTCGGACCTGCCAGCTAGATGGGAGCCTGCGCAGCGGGTCTACCTGGGGCCGAGCCGAGCTCGGGGTGCCGATGAAGAACTTAACTCAAAACCTATCCCCCACAGGCGAGCCTTCGGACCTGCCAGCTAGATGGGAGCCTGCGCAGCGGGTCTACCTGGGGCCGAGCCGAGCTCGGGGTGCCGATGAAGAACTTAACTCAAAACCTATCCCCCACAGGCGAGCCTTCGGACCTGCCAGCTAGATGGGAGCCTGCGCAGCGGGTCTACCTGGGGCCGAGCCGAGCTCGGGGTGCCGATGAAGAACTTAACTCAAAACCTATCCCCCACAGGCGAGCCTTCGGACCTGCCAGCTAGATGGGAGCCTGCGCAGCGGGTCTACCTGGGGCGAGCCGAGCTCGGGGTGCCGATGAAGAACTTAACTCAAAACCTATCCCCCACAGGCGAGCCTTCGGACCTGCCAGCTAGATGGGAGCCTGCGCAGCGGGTCTACCTGGGGCCGAGCCGAGCTCGGGGTGCCGATGAAGAACTTAACTCAAAACCTATCCCCCACAGGCGAGCCTTCGGACCTGCCAGCTAGATGGGAGCCTGCGCAGCGGGTCTACCTGGGGCCGAGCCGAGCTCGGGGTGCCGATGAAGAACTTAACTCAAAACCTATCCCCCACAGGCGAGCCTTCGGACCTGCCAGCTAGATGGGAGCCTGCGCAGCGGGTCTACCTGGGGCCGAGCCGAGCTCGGGGTGCCGATGAAGAACTTAACTCAAACCTATCCCCCACAGGCGAGCCTTCGGACCTGCCAGCTAGATGGGAGCCTGCGCAGCGGTCTACCTGGGGCCGAGCCGAGCTCGGGGTGCCGATGAAGAACTTAACTCAAACCTATCTTTAGGACTTCAATGATAAAGGAAAACAGAGATGTTTCGAGAAGCATATTATATTGATCATGCTTTAAATACACATCTACCGCTCTCCCTTTTTATGGGTAGAAGCGTTTTAAATCATCCCCGCTCCAGGAGTGGTTCAAGGCCCTACCCTCCACATCTTGGAGGTAGTACCCCCCCGCTTTCAACACTCTCTCTACAATATAAGGCCCTTCCCAATTTGGATTGAGCTTTCCCACCGGGGCGGACCTCCCTGCCGCATCAACCTTCTTCAGTACTAGGTCTCCTTCCGCGAACTGTTTTATCCTGATATGCTTATCGAAGTGCTTTGCCATTCGTCGCTTGATTTCCTCCTGTCTGATGGCTGCCACGTCTCGCAACTCCTCTGCCAGGTCTAGCGAGAGGCGCAGACCTTCCTCATTTTCCATTCTCCATGCCTCGTCTCCATCACCTGCGGCCGCAACTCGTGGGGATCGGACCTCGAATTCCACTGGTAGGACCGCCTCACAACCATGGGAAAGTTTGAAAGGGGTCTCACCAGTGGCCGTGTTTGGGGTTGTTCTTAGAGCCCACAGGACCGAGGGGAGCTGCTCTACCCAGTTCCCTCTCAGATTCTCTACCTTCTTTTTTAGCAAGTTAACGATAACCTTGTTCGCCGCCTCCACCTGACCGTTGCTCCTGGGGTGGTGGACAGAGGCAAACCTGAGGTCAATGCCCTGCTGAGTGCAGAAGCTGATGAACTCTTCACTAGCGAACTGGGGGCCATTATCCGTGACGATGGCCTGAGGCAGCCCGTGCCTGCAGATGATCTCCCCCCAGACGAAGTTCCTGATGACCTGGGAGGTCACCTTTGCTAGTGCCTTAACCTCCAGCCATTTGGAGAAGTAATCTATCATAACCAGGAGGAATCTTCTTTGCCCACTAGCTGGAGGAAAAGGCCCCACTAGATCCATTCCCCAAATGGCGAAAGGCCACGGTGCTGTGATGCTTCGGAGCCTTTGAGCCGGCAAGAGCTGGAGTGGGGCGTAGAGCTGGCACTTCCGGCATTTCCTTGCAAACTCTGTCGCGTCCTTCCTCAGGGTGGGCCAGAAGTACCCCTGCCTGACCACTCTTGCTTCCAATGTCCTCCCTCCGGAATGGCTACCACATTCCCCGGAGTGCACCTCCTCCAGAATGTGTCTGGTCTCCTCCTCCATTATGCATCGAGCTAGGAGACCCGAGAGCATCCTCCGGTGCAGTCCTCCTTCATGCATGAGATAATGAGCCGCCTTATGGCGGAAGCTTCTTGCCTCCTTGACCCCCTCAGGGAGGGTTCCTGTCAGGAAGAAAGTAACGAAAGGATCTACCCATGAGGGCCCCGATCCACCTCCATCAGCTCCCCCTCCTCAATCGCTGGATGGAATAAATCAGTCAGGGCACCTCCTTCCCAAGGTCCGAACTTGGCCAATTGATCGGCAGCAGTGTTCTCTTCTCTGGGGACGTGCTGGATGGAGAACGTCCGGAATCCCCCGATGATCGTTCTTACCTTGGATAAATATTTCACAAGGGTGGGCTCCCGCACCTCGAACTCTCCACGTATCTGCGACGCCACTACCAATGAGTCTGTGAAAACCTCAACGTCCTTGATCTCGAGCTCCTTGGCCAGGCGAAGGCCGGCTATCACTGCCTCGTACTCTGCTTGGTTGTTGGTTGTGGGGAAATGTAAGGCGACCGCTTGTCTTATGGTTACTCCCTGAGGACTTGTCAGTACCACCCCCGCCCCAAGGGAGTGCTTTCCCGAGGCCCCGTCGACCATTATCTTCCATGCTTCTGGTTGCTGTGGCTCCTCGGCCCCGTTCTCCGCGCGACGTAGTCTGCCAAGAAGTCGGCCACCACCTGTGCCTTAATGGAGAGCCTTGGTACGAACGAAATGTTGAACTCACTCAACTCGATAGACCACTTGGCCAGCCTACCCGAGTGCTCTACCCCTTCAAAAATCTTTCGGAGAGGATGGTCCGTGACCACCCTAATCGATGGGCCTGGAAGTATGGTCGGAGCTTCCTGGCCGAAATGACCAAGGCGTATGCCAGTTTTTCTAGGATGGGGTAGCGAAGCTCTGCCTTCCTTAGGATCCTGCTGACATAATAAATGGGCAGCTGTTTCTTTCCCTCTTCTCTGACTAGGACGGAGCTCACCGCCTCTGCTCCCACACCTAGGTACAAGGTTAGATCCTCCCCCTCCTTCGGGCTTTGAAGCAGAGGAGCCAGGGAGAGTTGCTCCTTCAGCTTTTGAAAAGCTTCTTCACACTCCGCGGTCCACTCGAACCTCTGGTTCCCTCGTAGTACTTTAAAGAAAGGTGAGCATTTCTCCCCTGATCTGGAGAGGAATCTGCTAAGGCCGGCTAGCTTCCCTGTCAAGCGTTGCACCTCTTTAGCGTTTCGCGGTGATTCTAGTTCCAAATGGCCTTTACTTTATCAGGATTAGGTTCTACCCCTGCCGGGGTCAGAAGGTGCCCAAGGAATTTCCCACGACTTGCCCCGAAAACACATTTTAAGGGGTTCAACCTCATTTTAAACTTCCTCAAGGTGGCGAACGTCTCTTCCAAATCTTGGAGATGCAGGCTCACTCCTTTGCTCTTTACCATGAGATCATCAACGTAGACTTCTAGGTTCCGACCCCTCTGGCCCTGGAAAACTCGATCCATCATCCGTTGGTATGTTGCCCCCGCGTTTTTTTACCCGAAGGGCATCATGTTATAACTAAAGCACCCTTCCCTGGTGATGAAGGAGACGTCCTTGACGTCAGGAGGGTGCATCCGGATTTGATGGTAACCTGAAAAAGCATCCAGAAAACTCATAACAGAAAAACCAACGGCTGAATCAACCAGCGCGTCGATTCGAGGCAGGGGGTAGCAATCCTTGGGGCACGATTTATTTAATAATGAAAAGTCGATACACATCCTCCATTTTCCTCCCCCCTTCTTCACCATTACAACATTGGAGATCCAGCCTGGGTACTGGATCTCTGAGATGAAGCCCGCCTCCAGGAGCTTCTTGACCTCCTCGCGGATGGGCTCCTCCAGCTTGGTGGCGATGGCTCTCATTTTCTGACGTATGGGGCGCATCCGAGGGTCCAGATTTAAGCGGTGGCAGGCCACATCCGCATCAATGCCCGGCATGTCCGCCGCGCTCCATGCGAAGATGTCGACGTTGTTCTGGATGCAGACCCGCATCCGCTCCTGGTCTTCGGGACTCAAGCCCCCGCTGATCCGCACCCTTCGTACCTGCCCCTGGCTGGTGCGGACCTCTACCTCCACCACTTCCTCGGCCACCTCCAGCCGCGACGGTTCCCAGCCGTCCCCTGCTTCTTCTTCCTGCTCCCGTTCCTCCTCCCCTCCTGCTTCCTCAACTTCTATCACCTCGTCCTGTGTTGCTCAATTTCCATGTTCCTTTGGACTTCTTCCTCTGCCCCTCCTTCTCCACTTTCTCCTGCATTCTTTCCCGCGGCTCCGACTCTCCGCTCCTCCTGGCTTCCCGCGCATCTCCTCCCCTTTGTTCCTTCTCAATCTCCATTGCCTCCTCCGGGCTCTCCTGTTGCTGCTCGACCTCACCTTCCTCCTGAGCCTCCTGCACACCTCCTTGTTGTTTCCCGGTCTCCTCTCCCCTTCCTTTCTTTTTGTTCCTCCCTTTTCCTCTGGGCTCGCCTCTTCTTCCCTCGTAGCCTCATCTTGCGCCGCCATCTCTTTTTCCAACTCCTCCGCCTCTGCCATCCAGGATATGGTGTTAACCGCCGTGACGTAACACTGCCTCGCCACTTTTGGATCTCCCCTGACCCTGACCTGCACCCCTCCATTGTTAAACTTGAGACATTGATGAAAAGAGGAGGGGACGCAGCGAAAGGCGCTGATGAGGGGACGCCCAAAGATGGCGCTGTAGCTGCTCGGGGCATCCAATCACGACGAACCGGCAGTTCCGTGATACGCCCCCCAACCTCACGTGCAGCCCTACTCCCCCTTCCACTTCTTTTCTCTCCCGGAGAATCCGAACAACGGTCCATCCGAGGCCAACACCCTCTTGGCTTCCACCTGCATCTCGTCGAAGGCTTTCTTAAAAATCACATTTACGGAGCTCCCGTTATCCACTAGGATCTTGGAGACCGTAAAGTTTTCCACCGCTGTCTGGATCACCAAGGCGTCGCAGAAGGGGTCCTCGTACTCCGGCATATCCTCTGAAGAGAAGGTAATTTTTTCTAGCGGGGGTGGGGTCTGGGAGGTTGAGGCTACCCCCTTTCGGAACATAGTCTGGAAGCTCCCTTTCCGGGTGGCCTCGATCCCAATCCCCCATGATGGATGGCCCGATTCCCCCCGGGTTCCCACATCCACCCGGTCCTCGCACCTATCTTCCGTCTCCCCCTGCTGCATTTCCTCAATCCTCACCGGCGGATCCTGCCTCCTCAAACCTCTAGCCTCTCTCATCTCCAAAAACTCTGGGCACGTGGCTGTAGCGTGACCTCTCTCCTGATGGAAGTCACAGAAAGGCAACGCCACCCCACCCCTTCTTCCATCCCCTCTTCCTCTCCTTCCTCCTCGAGCTCCCCTTCCTCGACCGATCCCCATTGCCTCCTGCTGATGCTGAAAACGGTCCCTCGCTCCTTGTCTCCATGCTGGTTGATCGAACCTTCTTGGCTCCCGGAAATTATCTCTTCCCTGGAAGCCTCCTCCCAACTCCTGGGGGCGACCCTCATGAGGCCTCCAACCTATCCGGTTGTTCGGCTCTCGGGCCCCCCGATGAATCTGTCCCTGGTGCCCCTGGCCTCGGGGTTCCTCCTTCCTTCTTTCTTCTCTATGCTCCCTCTGCTCCCTCTGCTCCCTCTGCTTCACCACTCCTGGTTCCTTTGTGTCATCCTCCGCCAACCTGGCTAATCTCCTTGCAAACGCCGGATTGGCCCTCTCGAAATCCGTCTCCTTTGCCGCCCTCTCCATGAGCTCCTCAAAAGAGAGGGGGGCCCCTTTTCAATTCCATGCTGAAGAAGCCTGGCCTTAGTCCCAGGGTGAACGCGAGCATCAGCGTATACCCAGGGACCTCCTGGACCTGGAGGATCTCTTCCTGAAACCGATCCACGTAGTGACCCAACGTCTCCTCCTGGCTCTGCCTTACTGAGAACAAGCACTCCGCCTCCTTCTTACGCTTCTTTGATGTTGAAAACCTCAATAAGAAACCCCTCCGCAGATCCTCGAAGCAATAGATCGATCTTGCCGGTAACTGGTGGAACCAATCTCGCGCCTTCTCCTTCAAGGTGATGGCAAAGTCGACACTTAAACGCATCCGTCATCTGTCTGATCGAAACCACATCCTCAAACCACTGTACATGCTGTACCGGATCATCCTTCCCCGAGTAGTAGGACATGTCGGGCTCCCGGAACCCCTCTGGCACCGGAGCCGAGATGACAAGCTCACTAAACGGGCTCTCGCCGACAGCTTGCCGAGAGGGCACGTCTCGCGGCCTCGGCTGGCTGGCCCGATCTGCGAGACCGTGCCCAGGGAAAAGCTCTCGCACAGCTGCCTCCTTCTCGCCGTCTTCTGCTGGGATCTCCTTCCCGGGGCGCTGGCCTGGGAAGAGCTCTCGCGCCGCTACGTCCCTCTCGCCAGCCTCTGTGGGGACCTCCTTTCCCGGGCGCTGTCCAGGGGCGTTCTCGCCCAAAAGCGGGACCACCTCGATTGGGACCTGAGGTGTCGCCCACTCGCTCCTTGCCGAGAAAGCCAAGCTTATGGTTTGCATGACTTCTCGCCTGAAGTCCTCCAGCATTTTCCTCGTCGCCTCTTCTACCTGGGAGGGGGAACCTCCAGAACCAGACCCCTCTCCTTCACCTCCCGTCATAGGACCAAACTCAAACTTTTCTTGAACCGGCTACTTCCACGCTCACCGCACCAGAATTGTTGAAGCCAAAATTTGTCTTCAACGAATGTTCACGAAATAGGGGCGTAGCCGACTCCTACTTGGCCCAAGCTCCGACCCGACCGGTCGTGAAGGATTAGAAAACTGGCCCAAAGCCGCAGCAGGGAGGTCCCACCGCTTACCCGGAAGGTCACTGAGAGCTTCCCCTCCAAAGCCAAAAGCTGGGCTTGGGGTTCCTCAGAAGACCGTGCCAATCAATTCTCTCTAGCCTCTGAAAAAAGGTGCCTTCTGAAGAACCCCTATGGGCTTATTTATAGATTTCAGAATCTGAACTGCAAATAACAAAACTGCTCTGGCCTGAAATTACTGGGGTACCCTTGGCCGGTCTGCCAACAGCAAACCCCGCTGTTCTGAGGAGCTATATGCAGTCCACCAAGGGTAAAAGGGTAAAAATACCGGGGGTAGAAGAGTAAAAACCCCTGCTTTGACAGGAAAGTCTAAAAACCTTCTCCCCCCCTGGCGAGTGGAAAGGCGTCTGCCGGCGAGAAGGACCCACCGCCCGTCTCGCCGGAGCCTCTCGCCCCTGGAGGTTCTCTCGCTTTTGGGGGCCCGTTCGCCTCTGGAGGGGCCCTCTCGCCCTTTAGAGAGCCCATCATCTCGCCGCTTGCGAGTGGGCCTCCTGACACCTTTGCCTGTCTCGTCCTTCTTACTTCTTGAGGGCTCTTTGCGAGCCCGAGGTTGTACATGGCTGCTCCCGACACACCCGAACTCCTTTTCGGAGTGCAATAGGAACCTCTGGGATGGCTCGCGTGATAGTAGTAGGGACAGTAGCAGGGTCTTCCGGAGGAACAATCGTCGTATCATCGATAACCGAGCTAGGCTGAGGTGGTGACACCACTGTACTATCAGAAGAGCGACAGGAGTAAACCTGCCCCCACAGAGGGGAGAACAGATCAGTCGATGAAATGATAGCAGGGTCGTGCCTAGGGACCAAGATAGTATCAAGAGAGGGATCAGGATGGGAGGATCCAGGAAAGGGATACGGGTCGGTCTCCCGGAAGACGACATCAGAGGAAAGAATGTATCGGCGGAGATCAGGAGAGTAACACCGATATCCTTTAGTGGTCTGAGAGTAGCCGAGGAAGATGCATTTCAAGGCACGAGAATCAAGTTTGGAGACAGAGGGACGAGCGTCCCGAACATAGCAAACACACCCAAAGAACTTCAAGGGAAGGGGGTGACTGTGATGGTCAGGATAAAAAGTGTGGTAGGGTGTCTCCCCCTGAAGGATGTGAGTGGGAAGATGATTGATAAGATCGGCAACACTGAGAACGGCATCACCCTAGAAGTCGTTGGGTACTTGTCTGTGGTGGAGGATTGCTCATGTGACTTCAAGGAGATGCTGATTCTTGCGTTCGACAACATCATTCTGTTGAGGGTAGCCAAACAACTAGTTTGGTGGATGATGCCTTTGTCAGAAAGAAAGAGAGACATGGACTGAGACAGGTATTCCCGACCATTATCAGTACAGACACTTAATACGAACATAAAATTGAGTAAATATTTCATTCCATAAATGCTGAAAAATAGAAGGTAGCTCAGAACGATTTTTCATTAGATACGCCCAAGT
The DNA here is from genome assembly GCA_039583875.1 of Platanthera guangdongensis. NCBI lineage: Eukaryota > Viridiplantae > Streptophyta > Magnoliopsida > Asparagales > Orchidaceae > Platanthera > Platanthera guangdongensis. The sequence continues at coordinate 28,759,074 of CM077147.1, forward strand.
TGTACGAGAAAAATAATCAATGAAAGTGACATAATACTTGTGCCCTAACGACGTAGGAACAGGGCACGGTCCCCAAATATCTTAATGAAGTAAATCAAAAAGTTGCAGAAGCACGAACATCAGGACGAGGACTGTAACTAACTCTGTGGAGTTTAACAAACAAACAAGACTCACAATTGAGATGGGAAACTTTCCCAAGCTCAGGATACAGACGACGCATGACCTGCGTAGACGGATGACCACGATGATAATGAATATCCAGTAATTCGGTGGAGGACGCAAAGCAAGCAAGGTGGGAGACTTCATCCAGGACATAGACACCACCACGCAGCTTCCCTCTATCAATAATACAGCTCGTCGATTGTTCCTGAAAAATGCAACCAGAAGAGGTGAATATAGCAATGCAATTCAAATCAGTTGTAAGCTTACTAATAGACAAGAGATTGTAGGCAGATTGAGGGACAAGCGCCACTGAGGAGAGTGGCATGTCAGGTGTCACATTGCAGCTACCAAACCCAACAATAAGTACAGTGTAGCCATCTGCAACAGTAATCGAGGCTCCACTATGAGGTTTGTATGAGTGTAAGATACCTGAGAAACTAGTCAGGTGATCAGAAGCACCATAATCAGCTAGCCACTGGACCGGCCGTTGTGAGGTACAAACAGGCTGAATGGTTTGAGCCACAACCGCACTAGGAGTCAGTGAGTCAACGTGTAGAGCCTGCAGACACCAATACTCATCTTCGGATATTTCAACAGTGCGCGATCCCAGAGGTATAACAATAGAGTCAGCCAGGTGCGCCGACCGAGGTGGAGGAGGTTTGGAGGCCCATTCTGGCTTCCCATGAATCAGCCAACATGTATCCTTTGTATGTCCCCGATGCCCGCAATGGACACAATGTCTCGTGTCCAAGTCACGACCACGGCCAGAGCGGCCCCCCCGACTAGCTCCCCTACCTCCTCGTGAGACAAGAGCCATTGACTCGCCGGAGGACGTATGTAGAGCAGATGACGAGGTACCTATTGTACAATCCCATATTCGCTGGGTGAGACCAAGTCGTCCCAAGGACCCGAATTGGGCTAGCTTTGGGCTTAAAGTTGGATCAAATAAGAAAGCGGGTGAGAGGGTTCTCGCCGTGAGTGGACGGGAAGGCTCTCGCCCCGGGGTCAAGTAACGCCAGTTCGTCGAGCTCAATTTGTCGAGTTGAGAACGTTATCGTCGAACGCAAATTCATCGAGCTGAGCCTTTGACTTAAAGTTATTTTCGTCGAGCAAATTTTAGGTTCATACCATGGCCAGGGGGGAGGCTCCCGCCCTGGGCAGGCAAAAGGGCTCGCGCCTCTCGTTGGCAGAAGCCTATTCGGCTCTCGGCGTTGAGCGATGCTTCTCCACTCAACGCTCCTTCAGTCTTTTGGCTCCCGCCCGGGGTAGGCAGAAAGGCTCGCGCTCAAAACGATCAGGGTTCCCGCAGAGCTCAGCAGGAAGAGCTTCCGCCAGATGAGACCCAGACCTGAAATTACCTAAATACACTTGAGTCTGCATTTAGTTTCTCAGAACAGCAGAGTTTGGCTATTGGCACACCAACGCAGGGGAATTTTAGTAATTTTAGGGCAGTAGAAGTATGCTTTTGGCAGACCAGATATTGAAAATCTATAAATAGACCCATAGAATACCTTAGAAACCAGATTCTCTCATAATCTGATTTTTCCTTCCAGAGCTTTCTGAGGTACTCCTAGCTCAACAATTGGCGTTGGAGGGGAAGTGCTCAGAGAACTTCCGGGTTAGAGGAGGGACCTCCCAGCTGAGACTTTGGGTCAGGTTTTAGTCCTTTATCGCTAGTCTGTGGTTGAGGTTTACGAGAAATAGGTGTCGGTTACACCCCAAAGTCCGAACTCTCATTGAAGCCAGTTTTTGGCTTTAATATTTCTGGTGCGGTGAGCGTGGACCGTAGCTGACACAGGGAAATCCCAAGTTAAGTCTCATGGCTGGGACGAAGGAGAAGGAGCTGGCTCGGGGGGTTCTCCCTCTTGGGGAAGTGGGGTGACTTTGAGGATGCTGGAAGACTTCAGGAGGGAAGTCCTCCAGACCATCTACTTGGCCTTCTTGGCAAGAGGCGAGTGGGAGACTCCTCAGGTCCCTGTGGCGGCTGCTCCGTCATTGGGCGAGAACGCTCCCCGGCAGCGCCCCGGGAAGGAGGTTCCGACCGAGGCTGCGGAAAGGGATGTCCCTAGGCGAAAGCTGTTCTCGGGACAGACCAGTGAGGACAGGGCAAGCGAGCCGAGGTCGCGCGATGAACCCTCTCGGCAGGCAGGGGGCGGGAGCCCCTTCAGTGAGCTCATCATCTCAGCTCCGGTTCCGGAGGGGTTCCGGGAGCCAGACATGACCTACTATACGGAGAGGGACGACCCCACACAACATGTGCAGTGGTTTGAAGATGCCGTCTCCATAAGGCAAATGTCGGATGCCTTCAAGTGTAGGCTCTTCGCCATCACTCTGAAGGAGAAGGCTAGAGATTGGTTCCACCAATTGCCTGCGAGTTCGATCTACTGCTTTGAGGATCTGGGGCCCGGGTTCTTGCTGAGGTTTTCAACGTCCAAGAAGAGGAAGAAGGAAGCAGAATGCTTGTTTGCCATCAAGCAGAAGCCGGAGGAGACGCTGAGATGCTATGTTGATAGTTTCCAGGTGGAGATTCTGCGGGTTCAGGAGATGTCGGGGTACACGGTGATGCTTGCCTTCACCCTGGGGCTGAGGCCCAGCTTCTGTAGTATGGAGTTGAAGAGAGTCCCCCCCTCTCCTTCGAGGAGCTGATGGAGAGGGCGGCGAAGGAAATCGAGATCGAGGCGGCCAATCCGGCGTTTGCCAAGAGGTTGGCCAAATTGACGGAGGATGATGGAAAGGAATCGGGAGCAGGGAGGCAGAGAGAGCAGAGAGAGGAGAGAGGAACCCCGAGGGCAGGGGTAGCAACAAGGTTGGGGGCCACAAGAGCCGAACAACAGGTTGGGCTGGAGGCCCCAGGAAGGTCACCCTCAGGGACAGGGTGGTGGTTTCCAAAGAAGAGACAACCACCACGAGCAAAAGAGGTTCAACCAGCCGGCCTGGAGGCAGGGATAGAGGGCCCCCCTCCCGCCACAGTTGGAAGCAATGAAGATAGTGAGGGGAAGAGGAGGAAGGAGAGGAGCTCGAGGAGGAGCGAGGAGGAGAGAGGGCAGGGTGGCGTTGCCCTTCTGTGACTTTCACCAAGAGGTGGGTCATGCAACGACCACCTGCCCGGAGTTTCTGGAGATGAGAGCGGCCAGGGGGCAGGTCTAGCAACAGCCCCCCGTAAGGATTGAGGAAGTTCTGCAAGGAGGAGGAGAGGATAGATGTGAAGACCGGGTGGCCGTGGGCTCCCGGGGAGGGATCAGGGTGATCCATGGGGGTGTGGGGATCGAAGCCACTCGTAAGGGGAGCTTCCAAATCATGTATCGAAGGAGCGTCGCCTCGACCTCCCAGACCCCCCCCCCCCCCCCCCCCCAGGAGGAAAAAATCACTTTCTTGGTGAAAGACATGCCCGACTACGAAGACTCGTTATGTGACGCCTTGGTGATACAGACGGCGGTAGAAAATTTCACGTTCTACAGGATTCTGGTTGACAACAGGAGGTCCGTGAATGTAATCTTCAAGAAAGCCTTTGATGGGATGAAGGTGGAAGCTCAGAGGGTTCTAGCCTCACATGGACTGTTGTTTGGGTTCTCAGGGGAGCGGAATGAGGTTGAGGGGGGGGGGGGGGGGTAGGGCTGCATGTGACGTTGGGGGGTATCGAGGAACTGTCGGTTCATCATCGTGGACGCTCTGAGCAGCTATAACACAATCTTTGGGCGGCCTCTTATCAAGTCTTTCGTTGCGTCCCCTCCTCATTTCATCAGTGCCTAAAGTTCAGCATTGGAGGAGTGCAAGTTAGGATTAGGGGGGATCCGAAGGTGGCGATACAGTGCTACGTGACTGCCGTCAATAGCATATCCTGGATGGCGGAGGCGGAGGAGCTGGAGAGGGAGATGGCGATGGAGGGGGAAGCTGCTTGGGAAGGAGAGATGAGCCTAGGTGAGGCCGGGGAGGAGGCTGAAGAGGAGGTTGTGGAGAGAGGAGTGGTAAGCCTAGGTGAGGCTGGAGAGAAGACTGCAGGGGAGCAAGGGGTAGAGGGTGTAGCCGGGGGTGAGTCCCAGAGGGGTGAAGGAGCGGAGTTGTCTGGGGAAGGCTTGTTGGAGGCGATGGAGGTTGAGAGGGCAGAAGGTGAGGAGGAGTTGAGAGAAGAGGAGGAAGGAGCTGGCAGGGAGCAATCCCCGCTGGAGCCGTCAGAGGAAGTTGTCGAGCTGGAGGTCATCAGCAGGGCAGGGAAGATAGAGAAGGTGAGGGTCAGCGGGAGCTTGCGCCCAGAAGACCAGGCAAGGATGTGAGAGTGCATCCAAAAGAATGTTGACATCTTTGCCTGGAGCGCGACGGACATGTCGGACATTGACGCTGATGTGCCTTCCTACCGCCTGAACCTGGATCCCAAGACGCGTCCCATTCGCCAGAAGATGAGGACCATCACCACCAAGTTGGAGGATCCCATCCGCGAGGAGGTTAAGAAGCTTCTCGATGCAGGTTTCATCTCGGAGATCCAGTACCCAGGTTGACTCTCCAATGTGGTAATGGTAAAAAAGGTGATGGGAAGTGGCGCATGTGTGTAGATTTCTCTTTATTGAATAAATCATGTCCTAAGGATTGCTACCCCCTGCCTCAGATCGACGCGCTGGTTGATTCAGCCATCGGTTTTTCTATTATGAGTTTTTTGGATGCTTTTTCAGGTTATCACCAGATCCACATGCATCCCCCCGACGTCAAGGATGTCTCCTTCATCACAAGGGAGGGATGCTTCAGCTATAAAATGATGCCTTTCGGGTTAAAGAACGCGTGGGCTACGTACCAGCGAATGATGGATCGAGTGTTTAATAATCAGAGGGGTAGGAACCTGGAGGTCTATGTAGATGATCTCATGGTAAAGAGCAGGGATGCGAGTTCACACCTACTTGACTTGGAGGAGACGTTCGCGACCCTGCGAAAGTTCAAGATGAGGCTAAACCCCCAGAAGTGTGCCTTCGGGGCAAGTCGAGGCAAGTTCCTCGGACACCTTCTGACCTTGGCGAGGGTCGAGCCTAACCCGAAGAAGGTAAAGGCCATCGTAAAATTGGAATCGCCTCACAACACCATGGAGATTCAGCGCTTGACGGCTAAGCTGGCCGGGCTGAGTCGATTTCTCTGCCGTGCCGGGGAGAAGTGCTCACTGCTCACCCTTCTTCAAAACACTTCAGGGGAACAAAAAGTTTGAGTGGACGGAGGAATGTGAGGAGGCTTTCCGGGCATTGAAGGCTCAACTATCCCAAGCGCCGCTCCTGTAGAGCCCGAAGGAAGGGGAGGATCTATCCTAGTACCTTGGGATAGGAGCGGAGGCGGTGAGCTCCGTTTTGGTAAGGGAAGAAGGGAGGAGACAGTTACCCATCTAATATGTCAGTAGGATCTTAAAGAAGGCTGAGCTACGCTACCCCATCTTAAAAAAGTTGGATTTCTCTTTGATCGTCTCGGCCAGGAAGCTCAGGCCGTACTTTCAAGCCCACTCAATCAAAGTGGTGACCGACCATCCGTTGCGCAAGATTTTTGAGGGGGTGGAACACTCAGGGCGGTTGGCTAAGTGATCCATTGAGCTCAGCGAGTTCGACGTCTATTTTGTACCAAGGTTCTCCATCAAGGCGCAGGCGGTGGCTGACTTCTTGGCTGACTACGTCATAGAGCTGGAGGGGGAGGAAGCACTGCCAAGGGAAGCGTGGAAGATGTTCGTTGACGGAGCCTCGGGGAAGCACTCCCTTGGGGGACGGGTAGTGTTGGTAAGCCCTCAAGGGGTCACCATAGTGCAAGCAGTGGCACTGCACTTCCTGGTCACAAACAATCAGACGGAGTATAAGGTTGTCATAGCCGGGTTGCGGTTGACTAAGGATCTCGGGGTTCACGACGTGGAGGTGCTCACAGATTCGCTGGTGGTGGCCTCGCAGATCAGGGGAGAATATGAAGCTCGGGAGCCCACCCTCTAGAAGTACTTGTCCAAGGCTAGGATGGTCATCAGTGGGTTCCGAGCGTTCTCAATTTAGCACGTCCCTAGGGAAGAGAAAAACAACGAACCGATTGACCAAGTTTGGACCGGGGGGGGGGGGGGGGGGCTTGGCCGAGCTATTTCATCCAACAATCGGGGAGGGGGAGTTGATGGAAGTGGATTGACGACCCTCGTGGGTTGATCCCTTCGTGACCTTCTTCGCCACAGGCAACCTCCCCGAAGGGGTCAGGGATGCAAAGGGCTTTCGACATAAAGCGGCTCACTAGCTTATGCATGAAGGGGGATTACATCAGAAGATGCTATCGGGCCTTTTGGTGCGATGTGTGGCGGAGGAAGAGATCCCAAGAATTTTGGAAGAGGTGCACTCCGGAGAATGTGGTATCCATTTCGGGGGTAGAACGTTGGAGGCAAGGGTGGTCAGGCAGGGATACTTCCGGCCCACCCTGAGGAAGGATGCGGCAGAGTTTGCAAGGAGGTGCCAAAAGTGTCAACTCTACGCCCCCTCCAACTCCTGCCCGCTCAACGGCTTCAAAGCATCACAACGTCATGACCTTTCACCATTTGGGGGATGGACCTAGTCGGGTCGTTTCCTCCGGCAAGTGGGCAGAGAAGGTTCCTCTTGGTTATGATCGACTACTTCTCAAAGTGGCTGGAGGTCAAGGCGTTGACCAAAGTAACCTCTCAGGTCATCAGGAACTTCGTTTGGGGAGAGATCATCTGTAGGCATGGGTTGCCTCAGGCCAGTGTCACGGACAATGGACCGCAGTTCACAAGCGAGTAGTTCATTAGCTTCTGCACTCAGTTGGGAATCGACCTCGGGGTTGCCTCCGTCCACCACCCCAGGAGCAACGGTCAGGTGGAGGCGGCAAACAAAATCATAGTGAACCTGCTCAAGAAGAAGGTAGAGAACTTGAGGGGGAGCTGGGTGGAGCAACTCCCCTTGGTGTTGTGGGACGAACAACCCCAAACACGACCACTGGCGAAACCCCCTTCAAACTCTCGCATGGGTGTAAAGTGGTCCTACCCGTGGAGTTCGAGGTTCAATCCCCACGGGTGGCGGCCGCAGGTAAAGGAGGCGAGACATGGAGGGAAGAAAATGCAGAGGAGCTACGACTCTCATTAGACATGGTAGAGGAACTTTGCGACGTGGCCTCCGTCAGGCAAGAGGTGGTCAAGTGTCGGATGACAAAGTACTTCGACAAGAACGTGCAGATTAAACAATTCGCTGAAGGAGATCTAGTCCTAAAGAAGGTCGATGCTGCCGGAAGATCGGCCCCCGTTAGTAAACTCAACCCCAACTGGGAGGGGCCTTACATTGTTGAAAAAGTCCTGGGGTTGGGGGGATACCACCTCCAGAATGTGTAAGGGGTATCCATGAGTCACGCATGGAGTGACGACGACCTGAAGCGTTTTTATCCTTAGCATGAGTAAGATTGTATGTTTATTGTGATAGTTATTCTAAAGATCGTTTCTTCACAGGTTCTGGAGTGTTTCTCATTTTGGGCGACACCGAGTAGACCCGCTGCCCAGATTTCCATCAAGCTGGCAGGTCCGTAGGCTCGCTCGGTGGCCGAAGAAAGGGAGATGGTAATTTGCAAGACCCCGAGAGGATCCCGCTGCTCAGGCTCTCATTAGCTGGCAGGGCTGGAAGACGCACTCGGCCCCGGGTAGACCCGCTGTCCAGGCTCTCACTAGCTGACAGGTCCGTAGGCTCGCCTGAGGGGTAAGCGAATACCCCGAGAGGATCCCGCTGCTCAGACTCTCATTAGCTGGCAGGGCTGGAAGGCGCACTCGGCTCCGGGTAGACTTGCTATCCAGACTCTCACTAGCTGACAGGTCCGTAGGCTCGCCTGGGGGGAAAGGAAAGGGTGAAAGGATTGTGGTAGTATCTTGCAAGACCCCAAGTAGACTCGCAGTCAGGCTCTCACTAACTGACAGGAACGAGGGATCTCTTGGGGGGGGGGGGGAAGGAAAAAGGTGATTTTCTGTTTATGTGGTCCCAGGTGGACCCGATGACCTGACTCACACTAAGCAGACATGGCTATTGAAATCATGATGAAGTCACGAAGCTCTTGATAACAAGTTTCCAAACGGCTAACACCAGTCCTAAGTAAGGATGAGATAACCCAGACCCCACTCGGCAAGGCTCTCGGTGTAACCCTCCCGGAAGGGGTCTTGGCAGGGCTCTCGACCGTACTCTCGGCAGGGCTCTCGGCATAACCCTTTTGGCAGAGCTCTCTCCATAGCCATCTCGTCGGGGATCCCGGCAAGCACCTCTCGGCAAGGTTCTCGGCACGGTCCTTTTGGCAAGACTCTCGGCAGGTTCCTTCCGGCAGGTTTTACTTGGCCAACTCTTCGAACGGGTGGCGGTCATCACCTAAGATCCTAGGGTTTGCGCAAAAGTAATGAGCGTTCCAGCGAAAAGGCAGATCTTTTAATACACTGTAAAAGTGGTAGCATCAGTTGAGGAATCTCGCCCCTCACAAAAGTTACAAAAGATAAATTTACAAAAATGAGTTTACAAAAATAAAGGTAAAATTACAATAAAGAAGCAAAGTGTGGAGGCTATTGGGCATGCCCACTGGAGGTCCCGCTGGAGGTGTAGCCGGAGGACTTGCCAGGTGAGCTGCCGCCAGATTCCTCGTTCAAGACGAGTTCCGCTGCATCATTGATTGGAGAGTTGTCCTCTCCCGCAGGCTTGGGGATGGACTCGAACAACCGGGGCAAGATCCCTCGCGCCGTGAGGGTTTCGCCTCCTTCGTTCAAAAGCGCCGACTCCCGCAACACCTTGATGACCATCTTGGCGGTGGCTTGCGCGTTCTCCTGAACTATCACGTTGATCTCGTACGCGGAATAGTGACGGCGCTCGACTTTATCCTCCAGCGACTGCCGGGCCAGGGCCAGGGCCTCCTCCAAGCGCTTCACCTCAGCCTGCAGCAGCTGGTTCTCGCACTCGACGCCGAACACCCTCGCGCGAGACAGCTGGGCTTGCGCGGAATCCTGCGAGACGATCCCGTTAAGCGAAAAATATATATATATTAAGAGAGGATGAGAAATATTGAAGGGTCCCGCTTACCTCGGCGGGCGGGCGAGAGGAGAGAAGTTGTTGGGAAGCCGCCAAGTCGGCCTTCAGGGTGACCACTTCGGCTGCGGCGGCATCCCTCGCCTTGAGCATGTCAACAAGGTTGCGCTCGATGATGAGGGTGCGGCGCCCAACCAAATGCGAGAGCTGGACCGTGCGAAGCTGGGCCTGGGCGGCGTCGTAGACGAAGGCCCGGGTTGTCATCCGGTCGAACGTGTCGGCGTCCTCCCGACCGTAGAGGCCGTAGCCCAGCGCGAAGGCATCGCCGGTGCTTGGGTCCTGCTCCCTCCATGCGGGAGAAGTGTGGAAACCGTAAGGCAGTTGGTGGTATGGTCCCACTGGATCAAGGGCTGGCCCTCCGCATCCTTGCACTTCTCGCCGAAGCCGAAATTACGGTGCCCCTTCGGCACCGGCTTAAGAGAGGTCTCGGCAGGGGTCTCCGCGGCAGGCCGGGCGGCACCCGTCTCACCTGCAACTAATGGGGTCTCGGCGGGGATCTCGACGGAAGCTGACACAATGGATTTGCCCTTGTCCGCTGCTGAGAGTTTTGATTTTTTGAGGGGGTCGGCAGGGAGGGAGCTCTGCTTCCGCTTCTGGACACTTGGTGCAGAAGAGGATCTCGGCTCCTCCCGGCAGGCGGCGGCGACAGACTTGGTGAGAACCAAGGGGTCGGCGAGTGCCCTGGTCTCGTCAAAAGGTTGGTGGAGGTGTATTTCTCGTTCACCTGCGAGACCCATTGCTAAGTAACCCTGCTTCTAAAAACAAAACAAAGGGTTGCGAGAATAGATTGAAATAATACCTTCGCCGAGAGGAACAGGCAGGAGAGAATCCAGGTCTCGCCGAAGGAAGGGGACGTCAAAAATCTTAGTCCCGAAGAATTCAACGAGGGCGCCCTCTCGCCCCCCCGCGAGCGGGAGGCTTGTAGGTCGCGTCGTCGTACTGAACTGGCGTGAGCGGAATGTTTCCAAAGTCACCGGATACAAAAACGAATCTCTGACCCCAGCGATGGTTCTTGTTGGCGAGACCGCTCGTCTTCACCAATTGCCCTGAGAAGAAGACCACCCCGCCTTTCGCGCGGAGGTTGAACAGCTTCCGGAAGATGGGCAGGCTGAATTCGATTCTTTCCGCCCGTATGTAGCAGAAGAACGCCACCAGAATCGCGACGGAGTTTGGGTTGAGCTGGGCCAGCACCACTCCATAGTATCGAAGGGCCTGACACACTTCCGGCCAGAGGGGGAGGCTTAAGCCCACCTCAAAGTGCTCCAGGGGAATGACGAGCTCCCCGGCCGGCGCGAGGTTAACTTTATCGTCGTTCCCGGGGTTCCACGCTGTGAACTCGGTCGGGATGAAGTTGGTGACTGTCATGTCGAACTCCTCCAAAGTCAGCCGACAAGGAGGGAAATTGTGTTCAAGGAAGGATTGCACACACTTGGAGCGGCCATCGCCCTAGCCGGGCATTTTGAAGAGAAGGCGAGAGGGGAGAAAAGCTGCATAGATCGGCGAGAGCAGTCGGAAGAAGGACGAAGGCTTGGAATCAAAGAAGTAAATGCAGAGAATTAAATGTGGTAGGTGGATCGGCCTATTTTTAGAAGATGTGGTAATTATGAGTTTTTTTCCTAAAATACGACGGGAGAACGGTTAACAAGTCAGCAAATCCCGATGTTCCGACTTCTCGATTTCCATCCTTCCTCGTCGACTCTCCTTGGACCTGTAGGAAGTGAGAACCTCCAGGGAGGGCTAGGGAAAAGGCAAATGTTCGCAGCGTGCGGGAAGCGTTGAACATGGCACGAGAGACAAGCATTTGCAAAGCATTAGATGTGAAATCATAAAACACAGAGAAAAAAAACACAGACATAGAGGGGCTCTCGCTAGGAGAGAGTAGCAAAATAGCAATGATAAAAAATAATAATAATTGTTCGACGCCGTGAGGCGCAAAGGGTACAAAGCCGGAAGGGAAGGCTAAGGGGGTGGGTAAAGAAGAAGCTAGCCCCACAGGGCTCAGTACGACTCCCACCGCCAACGATCCAGTCCTCGCCTGCCAGACTTCGGAGGCACTCACGGATCGAAGAAGGCCGTCAGGGCAGTCAACCCCTGGTTGGCCAGGCGGAGCTGATCTCGAACCCGCGCGACGTATCTTCCTGGGGAGGTCTCGGCGGAAAGCATGTCCTAGGATTCCGCCCCGCCAATGAGGTAGGCGCAGTCCCGCTCGACGATCGCCAACCGCCGCTCCATCATCCCATGGATTCTCTTCACCGCCGTTGAGTTGGCTCGCTGCCACCGCGCGAGCTTCGACAGGACTGCTATAATCCTCTGCCTCCGCAGCTTGTCGCTCTCGGAGGCTTCAAGAAAGTCCTCCATCTCACCAGAGGAGGGGAGGGGCGAGTCTTCCCCGTCTTCTTCATCTTCATCTTCTTCACCTTCCGCCTCCTGCTCCTTCGAACCTGGAGGGCGAATTTTAGTCAAAGCGGGAGGGGAGCGAAAGAAAAGCTGGAAGGTTCTCGCATACCTGAAGAGCGATGGATACCCTCCCCCGATGGCTGACGAGAAGGGCCGAATTGGCTCTCTGAACTTTTTCCGAAGAGCAGATGGAGCGGCTTGCCCCAGCCCGGACGAAACGTCCTGCGCTCCAGGGTCTCGGTCTCGCCCAGTGGGGGAACAGAGACGCCCTCTCTCGCCGAGGTCTGAGATCCCGGCACAGGAGCAGATGGCTCCGAGATGACCCCTCCGGCGGGAAGGGCAAGATCAGACGCAAGATTGGTAAGATCTTTGGGAGGAGAAATCCTGGGCTCCTGACCAACGAGGTTCAGGTTCCACGAATAGGTGCTGCCAGAGGTCAAGTCAGCGAAAATGAGGAACAGATCATTTAAAGCAGAAGCCAAGCCAGCGAAAGGAATAAATACCAGGAGAGCTTGGGGGATCGGCCAGGATAGTTGGAGGGGCAGCACCCGAGGCGGGTGGTGCTGCCCCCGAGGCTGACTGTGGATCCTCATTCGAAAGGCAGGTCGCCTCTGTATCCGCCAGTAGAAAGTCGACGACGTCTTTCGGCACCGTCCCCTGCGAGAAGAACGGTACATTAGTACGCAACCTCTTTCCAACTCCTTAACAGTTCGCGCTAAGGGGTAAGGCGAGAAAAGTACCTCCGACAGGGAAGAAGGGATCTCATCGCGATTAGGAGTCAGGGTAGGCGAGGCTCGATTCTCTTTTGGAAGGTCTCGCCTGACTGACTTGGTCTTCTTCTTCTTCTTTGGGCGGGAGCTCTCGCCGGCTGGCCTCTCACCGACTGGCTTCTCGTCAGTTGACTTCTCGCCAGCTGGCCTCTTGCCCATCAGCCAAGGGGCAACTTTAGCGCAGTTGGCGCGAGCCCGCGCCCGCGCGTGGGCCGCGACAAGGCGTGCCTGAAGTTCTTCCGAGAGCGGTTTTTCGACGCATTTGGTACGCATTTTCATGGCCTTGCAGAGGCTCAAGCAGAGATTAATGACGACAGGGATGACCTGAGAAACAAACTCAACGGTGTATTTATAAGACAAAGGTGAGGTCCGCAAAAAGATTCCCTGCCAGATCAGCAAACACCCACCGAATATTAAGGGTTTGACGTATCTTTCCGAGCGCAAGGATAGCTCGCAAAGAGCGGGGATTGTGTACAACCCCATATTCGCTGGGTGGGACTAAGACGCCCCAAGGATCTAGATTGGGCTAGCTTTGGGCTTAAAATTGGATCAAATAAGAAAGCGAGCAGGAGGGTTCTCGCCGTGAGTGGGCGGGAAGGCTCTCGTCTAGGGGTCAAGTAACGCCAGTTCGTCGAGCTCAATTTGTCGAGCTGAGAACGTTATTCGTCGAACGCAAATTCATCAAGCTGAGCCTTCGACTTAAAGTTATTTTCGTCGAGCAGATTTTAGGTACAAGCCAAACAGACCACGATCATCGTATCCCCCCATTGTTAGTACGAAGAACACAAATTTTTCTATCAAATTGGTTCTATACCATCTTTTGAAAATTTTGAAAACAAGAAAACACAAATTTTTCTTTAGCAAATAAACCCATGTGGTTCTTGAAAAACAGTCAATAAATATAATAAACCAACAAAAACCAGATAAAAAATCACAGGGGAAGGATCCCAAACGTCAGTAGGAGAAGATAAATGCACATAAGTGTGCCGAACATGCTTAAACATAACACAAATATCACAAGATAAATTTTTTATAAACAACAAGAAAGTCGGAAACAGTTTGTAAAGATAAATGGAAGAAGGATGTCTGGGGCATAGATGCCATCATCAGACATTTGTAGCAGTGATAGTAGACGATGTGAGAGCACGTGATGGTAGCTGGGTATCCGGGTAGTACAAGCCACTATGGTTCCTACCACTGCCAATTGTCCGATTCATACCCAGTTCTTGAAAAGCACAAAAGTCCAGAAATAATGTCACAGAGCAAGCAAGAAGAGATTTCTAAAGTCAAGATTGCCAAGGGAAAGAAGAAGGTGACTGATGACAAGATGCCGGAAGTCAAAGCTAGAATACAATCAGGAAAATACATTGTCATCAAGGAGCTAGAACAATTGTATGATATTATTTCTTTTTCTAAGAATTATGTAATTTTGTTTTTAGAACTTTTTAAAAACTAAAAAGTGTATTCTTTCTTCAAATTATATTGAAAAAGTTGGTTGCACTGTGTGATACCTGTGTTATCATTGTTGTTTCTTTATGATTTTGTTCAGTACCTATCATGTACATCTTAACTATCATATTTTGATATTGTGGTGTATATCATTGAATTGAAGTTATGACTTCTCCAAATAGTGGGAGATTGTTGGGTATATTGGAAACAATGTACTTATTTGAAGAAGCTCTTTCAACTCAATGATATATAGAAGTATGTATTTGATATATATTTCAGTTCATGCTTGCAGGTTGCCTATGTCATTTTTATTGGACAGGTGGTCCAAGTTATATTGACAGGTGGACTCAAAGATGTTGATTAGAAAGTGAAGAAAACTGTCTAAGTACAAAAACGTCGAGTGAAGTCAGCATAGTGCTGAGTGAAGTCAGCACTGTCAACATTTAGAAACTTGGAGTGCAGAAAAATGACAAAGTACAAAAGTGTCGACACACTTCAACTGTGTCGACACGTTTGCAGAAGCTGTGTCGAGACAAGTCTGTTAACTTGACACCTTGAAGACTGAGTCAGCAGTGTCGAGACAAGTCAACTAACTATACACTTTGGAAACTAAGTCAGCAGTGTCGAGACAAGTCAACTAACACGACACTTTAAAGATTAAGACAGTAATGTCGAGACAATACAGCTGTCTCGACACAATGAAGACTGAAATGTACACTTGTACAAGTGTCGACACCGACAGACTTTAAAATATACTAAGTAAAATAGTGTCGAGACAGTTCAACTGTCTCGACACAATGAAGATTAAAACAATTATAAAATTGTCGACACCGACTGACTGGAGTGTCGAGACAATTCAACTGTCTCGATACAGTGAAGAAATAAAGCAAGCATAGAAGTGTCGACACCCGACAGACAGTTGTGTCGAGACAATTCAATTGTCTCGACACAGTGCAGATTTAAAGATGTCGACACAGATGACAATTGTGTCGAGAAAAGTCAACTGTCTCGACACTTTCAAGTTCAGATGAAAATTCTTCTATGTAAAATTGTGTCGAGACTGCATGATGTCTCGACACCTTCTAAGAACAAGTGTCGAGACACTTTGGACATCTCGACACTTATATTTCTGAAGATGTGCAAAGTCAACACAGAAGTGTCAAGACAAGTCAGAACTGTCACATCAGCTACAGTAACGTGATATCTCAACAGAAACTAGTTAAAGGAGAATTTAAAGTATGATGTCACATGCTGACATCATCAATAAAAAACCAGCCATCCACGAATGTTATAAATAGAGGGGTTGTCTACAGAGAAAAACAATCAATTAGATAAATCATTCTATTCTCTCATTCTGATTTTTCTAAGTCAGAGGAGGACGACAATCCCGAGAAGAAGGAAGAAAGACGAAGGTCTTCAAGAAAATCTCCAGATCCTTTCATCAAGTTGATCTGAAGATTAAGGTGGATCTGATTTACAATTTCTTCAAGAAAATCAAGCCGATCATCAAGAAGGTTGTAGATGCAGAGAAGTATCCTTTCAGCTAGTCAGTTTATCATGAAGTAATTCATTGCTGCTGAATTGAAGAATCTGTATTATCATATAAGTCAGATTACAGAATTCCTGTTTTTTGAAGATTATTTTTCTTATTTACCTCTTAATTTTGTAAGATCTTCTTGAGATCTGAGTGTGTAGAAGATCTAATCTTTGAGTTGTAAGTATAATTTATAATGGCTAAGGTAGGCTTCTTGAGGGACCTGAAGTATGTGATTTGAGTGGATCACTGAGGGGTAAGTCCGTGTTATAAAGGCTTAGGTAGGGTTCTTGGGAGACCTGAGGTAGGAGATTGGGAAAATCTTTGAGGTAGGACCAGTTGGTATTAGTGTATGTTTCTTAACATAAACTGAGCCTGTAAGATCTTTGGATCTGAGTTGAAGAGGAGGAGCTATAACCTTATTTAGCACATTGCTAGTGAGGAAGAAGAGGGAAAGTGGATGTACCCTAGATAGGGGAATCACTATAAATTCTGTGTGCTGTGATTTGTTTGTGTTGTGTTCAGTGGACTCCCTGTGTTGTATTCTGTGAATGATTGTGTTGTGTTATTGTAAAGATTATTATTCAAGTATCTGCTGTACATTTAAGTGACAAAGAATTGACAAAGTATTTTAAAAGACTGGTATTCACCCCCCCTCTAGGTGATTAACTATCCATAGGATTATCTTTTAACTTTGAATTCGCTGTGACGGGGAGGATTGTCGGAATGTCACACAAATCAAAGTTGTTATCTGCATCGCCGGAGTCGAATTTTATACTACACTGGTTTTATGACATATATTCTAGCTTGCAAGCAGATGAAGAGAACAAAAAAGTTAAAAGAGTGCAGTGGAGAAGATCTCCACTCCTATGTGAATGGAAACTCTCGTCTATGATAGTAATATTAGAGCCTTTCATTTTTTCCTCCTTTATTTTAGATTCTTTTTAGTAACCTTAGTTCATAGTTTTTGAGATTTTGATAGGATTTATTCAAGCCGTGTTCTTTTGTATGTCAAATTCCTGTAATCTCTTATATAAGAAAAAAATAAAGTTGTCTCAATGTCTTGTGCACCTGTCTTTTGAAATTACAAAAACCTCTCTATAAGAGTACATGCGGCTCCTTTGGCACAGCGACGACGGTCGTGAACCCGGCGGTTATGAATCGTCATGCGTGAACGTTCGTCCTCACCTAAAGAACTACGCCCACTTTTATGTTCAAAACTAGTTTTCTTTTTTGGGTGACGGTCATAACCGTTGTCCGAACTCACCGGAGACCAAACCTCCGCCGACTAGGGCTTCGACACGAGTAATGATCTTCTAAGCCCTCAATCACTCCCTCTAGATGTGTAGGATGAATGAGTGATTGAACATAAGGACCGAGTGCCCCTCCATAGATATTTATAGATGTGTTGTCAACTTGTCATCAATTACATTCACTCAATGAGTAGTTACTTCTAATGGGTAGTTTTCACTTAGGTAGATAGTTATACTCACAATGGATAATTATTGATCATTCATTTTAAATGGGAAGTTATCCCTATAGTGGGAAGTTATTGTGCATAACTTAAATGAGAAGTTATCCCTATCATGAGAAGTTATCCACCATATTAATTTAAATAATTTCAGAATTAATTAATTGATTATTTATTTTAATATTATAATTCTGAATTAATTAATTAATTAATATTAAACTAAATTATTTTAACACAAAAATGCCGTTCCAAATCGAGCCCACTTCTCATAACATCCAAGCACAAAAAGCCACCCCCACCTCCCAGCGAAAATCACCATGCCGCTGGACCGCCGCCGCGGTTCCCGCGGTGCTGTTGATTTCCATGAAAATTCCGCGGTTTTGTGCGGTGGGGCGGAGCCCCACTGCCCGACCGCGTGATTTTCAGGCAATGCTCACATGCAATCTTCATCGTCAAAAATAAAGGAAGATATTTTTAACGTCCATTTGTGAAAGGGGCAACAACAAAGTGCAAAAGGAAATGATAAGAGAGCATTGCAAGTAAAGTCCGGGCAAATATTCCATAGAAGTCAACACAATAATCTCGTGTAAATCCATTTCCCCATAGATGAGCTTAATGGCACTCAAAAGACTAATGTGAATCCATTTTGATTTTATAGATCCATTTGTGAGCAGCGTGTGGCATTCCTGTAGACAGACCAAGTAGTTCCCTAGTACTAGCTGTATGCAATTCCGTCAAGTTCTTTATCCATAATATTTTTTTGATGAGGATTCATAACAAAGCCTTAACCGTGGAGCCTCTTGGAAAACAGATTGTGGAGCATCATTGACTGATTTCTCAAGAAGCGTGATTGTCTCAATCATCATAGGGAGGCATGTCCTTGGTTCGAATATTGTATCCTTGGAAATGTCAGTTGTCAAAGGCATAATTTCTCGAGGATGGAATGGGTCAAGTTGTTTGGAGGTAGAGCATGGAGGGAGGTGATTGTAGAGAGACAAAATTGAAATAATGAAGCAAATATGGCATGTTCCTACTAAGTGACATGACAAGAATCCAAAGGCGATGTGATGTAGGATTCCAATGATGATAGCATTTATGCTCTAGGATGTAGCCAGAGAAGCAACTAGGGTAAGATTGACTTTGAGGTTTATTTTTTATGATTTTGTAAGAAAAACTAAGCACAACAAAAAGACTTGAAGATAGAGCATTCAAGGACGTGAATACAAAATCGCTCACAAGATGGTGAATAAGTAAGAATAATAGGTAATCCGGAGGATGTTATAAATTGTTGTTAGAGCAATCCTCTCCCTAGAAACATTAATAGTGTGAGGCAAAAAGAAGCAAATCATGTGTTATGTAAAGGATATGACTATCCTTGTGTTTAAGCACAACCATTTTTGTGCTAAGGTATTAAGACGAGTATTGAGATAGTGTCGTGTTGAAAAGAGATAAAGTAGCTAAAGAAGAGTATACAACAACATTCAAGCCTTTATCTCACTATAGTGGGGTCGGTAGCTAAAGAAGAGTATGTATTTCATAAAATAAAGTAGAGTTTTTTTTATATGACAGTCTTTTTTTGCAAATCATAGCTGCAAAATTAGGAAAATTTGACAAAGTTATAAACTATTTCAAACTTATTATGGTCAAGTAGTTTATAATGATTATGGTACATTGAGACTAATAGATGCATACTATGACACGTTAAACCTGGTGAGAGAAAATTGGGCAATCAATCCTACACCTATGAAGAACTAACATGTTCAAATAAGTCACACACCTGTATCATGTACGTTTTCGGTATCAGTACGCATATTGAATGCGTCGAAATGCTGGTTTTGCGGTATTAGCAGACCAGACGATGTTTAGGGCTCTCTTGCTCTGTCTTTCTCAAATCATTCTCACCGTCCCTCATGTCCACGTGATGCGATAGCGTTCCTCACGTCTCAGTGATCACCTCGTTGTTGATTGTCATTGATTTTGGTCGATTGTTCCAGTAAGCAGCTCTCTTCTTCTTTTGTTTCTTCTTCTTGCGCCTGGTTCTTCCTCTTCTTCTTTTTTCTTCTTTGCTTGTACTATTTTTACCTGCGCCTGTTTTTATATGCACTGTGATTGGCAGTAGAGAATATTTAAAAAGATTTAGAGTCTTAGACAGAAAAAGGAAAAGAAAACAATATATTATATTGTGTTTTTCTTGGCCCGTGTAGTAGCTGCAAACTGCTCTTTTTACCTGAAAACTGTGTTATGTTTCTGCTGCATTTTAAGAACAAAAAAATTGTTTTGTTTTTTCTTTATTTTTTTTGTTGATTTCATTTTTTTGCTATTTTAAATTTTTAATTTAAATTTCCTTAGCTGTTTGCATGTTTTGGTTATTATGATTAGGCTTTATCAATTTCTGTTTGTCTCAATCACAGTCACCTATTAGTATTATTGGTTCATCTTCTACCTTAGCAACAACTAGTTTTATTTCTAATGATGTGGATAAAAATGATCATATCCTGCTCTGGGATTAAATGTATATTATTTAGTACAAAAAAAGTTGGCGGTGGAATAGGAAATATGATGAAATTTTATGTGAGATTGATTACAGTGGCTCATATTCTAGAGTTACAAGTTATTTACTAAAATTATCGTGGAATGGTATTAAGAGTACGTGTAAAAGTGACCCAAGAGTATTTAGAATAGTTTCAAAGAGTGGTTTTTGAAATAAAAGAAAGATTCAATCCGAATCTCAAATTAATATTATTTGCTAATTCAAGCCAGACTATTCAATCGGTTGAGGAAACAAAATAGAAAACAGGCGGTCCTATTGATGTGACTTCCCAAAATAATGCTAGCAGTGAGTGAATGAGTCATATCATTAAGATGTTTTATTTTGGTGGTTTGCCAATAAATCTAGTTAATAATCCATATTATAAGCTCATAAATTTGTAGCTAATCATAACCATGATGGATTTGTTCCGCATGGATTTAACGCTCTTATAAATACCCTTTTACAAAAGAAAATACCAATATCACAAAACTGCCTCGACCAATCAAATAGACTTGGATCCTAAAATGAATCATCTTAGTAAGTGATGGTTGGATAGAGGCTCAAAGAAGTCAATTGATTAATTTTTTGACTACCTCTGTTGATTGTCCTATTTTTTGAAAGAAGATGATGCATCAGAATAGTACAAAAATCGACATTATATTGATAACTTAATGATTGAAATCCATAATGAAGTTTCGGCATAAGATGTTATACAAGTTAGCATTGGTAATGCACCAATGCGCAGGGCAACATGAGCAATCATAGGGGTAAGATTTTCACATATATTTTGAACACGTGTTAGAGAACAATGTGGATGGATTACTCAAGTTTTAATGAAGCTTAATCCATTGGGAATTTCATCATGGCTGAATATATATAACTTTTTCCTTTCACCAACGTTACTTGCAATTGCCAAAACTCGATTTGCTTCTACTATCATAATGTTGAAGAGGTTTAAACTTGTGAATATGAGTCTATGTAATATGGTCGAATGACCGGAATGGAGTTTATATAGGGCAGATAATGTTGAGAAGGCCCAAGAAGTTAAATGCCTCATTTATAGTGACAAATGATGGAATGGTGTACACATGATCCTTAATATAGCAAGGTCTATGTATGGTATGCTTAGGGTTTGTAATATAGGCAGACCTAACTTTCATTTAGTTTATGACATGCGGACATTGATAAAAAATGTGAATGTTGAAATATATAGGTATGACAAGATAGTGAACTTGGATGCTCATTGCTGATGTCCTCTTCGATCGATGGACCAAGATTTACACACCACGATATTGCATGTCTCATTCTCTAAATCCAAGGTATTCTTTTCACATATTTGATGTTTATTATGATTTATTTATTTTGTAGGTATTATAGTCGAGAATGACTTGCTGAGGGCTAAATAGAGTTGCTCCAAATACAAATCAGGAGATCTCTTTAGAGAGAATTAAATGATTAAGAAGATATTTCTATGATGTGGCAGAGAGGAATCTACTCATTAAATATTTCTCTAGGTTGGGACTTAGTCAGGATTTTAATGAGCCTAATAGATTAAAGAATAGAGTTTTCTTATTGTCCAAAGATAAATGGAGTTATTATGGAACTTTGGCACCGAGGTTGCAAAAGATTGTGTTCAAGCTTTTAGGCAAACTTCTTAATCATCATGTTGTGAGAGAAATTGGAATACATACTAATTCAGTCACTCTTTGAGAAGAAATAAAATTCAACCACAATGAGTTGTTGATTTGGTCTGTGCATTAATCTATGCTTATTATTATGAATAAACAATATCTACAATGAAGGAAGAAATAGAATGTGTGATATTGGAGATGCATAGGCAAATTCTTTTGATGGTGTTGGCATGCTTAGTGTTGCTAACGTTAGTGTAGTTGAGCTCGAGATTGAAGATGCCTTGATCTTCAACAATGAAGAAGATGAAGAAAATGACTGATGAAGATGCTTAAAGTTTTTTTTCCTCTTTTAGTTAAACGTATAAGATGTGAAATTCGAAAGGCTTATGAATGTTTTATGTTTGAGAACTTCGCGTGACTGTCATTTATTGGGATCTCCCCTCTAATTTTACAAAATCACAAGCTACATCCTTCTATCTTTTGAAATTACAAAAACCACCCCTATAAGATTGCATTTCATATCGTGCATGCACAGAAATACCCCGTTGGAGGAAAGCACTTGGGGAGATTTTGTGCATGTATGTTATGAAATGTAAACTTATAGGGGAGGTTTGTGTAACTTGAAAATATAGAGGGGTGCAACCTATAATTATGCTAACTCCCATAAGAGGTTTGGGTAATTAATAGATTCGTGTTATTTTGCATTTCTTTGTAAATTTGTACGTCAAGTTATGATTTATGTTTGGTGTTTCATTGCATTGGAGAACTTTTTATTGCATTTATGATATATATATATATATATATTGTAACGTATTTCGTTGTACTTGTATCTTTAATTTTTAAATTTGGACATACTGCCATACTGAATGTGCTCTTACCCGGTATTTGTAATGGTGCTTCCTAGTCCTTGCACCCTTTAGATTTGCCTCATTTAATAATCATGCACATGACAATAGTGACAGAAAACATAGCATTATCTAAAATAACATAAATCTGAGGGTAAAATTAGGTGGGGAGTAAGCATGAGGAAGGGATTAAGTAGGTGAAGACACATGGCAAATGTGAGTGATAGATAAAATGTAGGTCATATGTACTTCCCGTCTAGGAAGCGGAAAATGTTGAGCTCGAGGAAGAAGTGTGGGAGGTCTGGGAAGAAGCTATGAAGCCAAATCATAAGAGAAGGGGGGAGAAAGATGATGCGCGAAAACGCCAATGGAAGCAAAATGTTACCGTCATAAAATGTGTTTGGCATGATAGCTGTTATAATCGCCACCAATAATATTTTTTACTTATTCTGAACATAAAAGTGGATGGAGTTCTTTAGGTGAGGTCAGGCGTTCACGAACGACGGTTCATGACCACCTCGTTCACTACCGCCACCGTCGTGCCAAACGTACACTAAATAAAACATAAAATACAACTCGACGGAAACCCTCGCCCAAGCCTTTTGGCCGATTTCTCCCTAGGAAGAGAGAACCCAAGAGATTAGAGATGTTCCAAAGATATATAGCCTCCTAGTCACACTAAACTATTTTCTCAATTAATTACAATAAAAGGACACTTTGTTAGATTTCGTGGAGAGATTGTCGCCCCATAATAGAAAACCAGAGGGATATCGTCAAAGATGTATTACCATTCAGTGCATGGGAACTTGGGCTTGGGTTTGAGCGAGGGTAGCCTGCTAAAGCCGACGATCTTGTGTAGGTTCAAACTTGGTGAAAAGCACCCAATTGCAGGTAGCAAGTGCACGGGTAACGAGTTTGGCAAGGCTTGCGGTTGTTATCGGTCCAGTAATTGAACTGCATGAAGTACTTTGAATTCGCTGTGGCGGGGACGATTGTCTGAATGTCGCACAAATCGAAGTTGTTATCTGCATCGCCGGAGTCGAATTTTATACTACACTGGTTTGATGACATATATACTAGCGTGCAAGCAGATGAAGAGACAATAAAGTTACAAGAGTGCAGTGGAGAATATCTCCACTCCTATGTGAATGGAAACTCTCGTCTATGATGGTAATATTAGAACCTTTCATTTTTCCTCTTTTATTTTAGATTCTTTTTAGTAACCTTAGTTCATAGTTTTTGAGATTTTCATAGGATTTATTCAAGCCGTGTTCTTTTGTATGTCAAATCCCTGTAATCTCTAATATAAGAAAAAAATAAAGTTTTCTCAATGTCTTGTGCACCCCTCTTTTGAAATTGGCTAGTCGCACCCCAAAATCTCCCAATTTTTCGCGCCTTTTCGAAATACGCCTTGTACATGCAATTTCAGGAAAAGTGTTCAACACGAAAGTTGTAGATATCGATGAGATCTACAACTTTCGTGGTGAACATTTTTCCTGAAATTGCATGTACAAGACGTATTTCGAAAAGACGCAAAATTTGGGCATATTTCCAAAGTACGCCTTATACATGCATTTTTAGGAAACGTGATCAACACGAAAGTTGTAGATCTCGTCGATATCTACAACTTTCATGTTGAACACTTCCTGATATTGCATGTACAAGGCGTATTTCGGAAAGACGCGAAAAATTGGGTGATTTTGGGGTGCGACTAGCAAAATAACGGGTTGCGGTTAACAATCACCTTTAATATTTATACGGTTGTAAAGAGGACGTAAATGGACTCGGGCTCCGTTTGACATAGTGGCGGCTGCAATAAACTCATGGGTTAAAACATCATTCGTTAAGGATTACCTAACAAACATCATCATTCTTTTGAACAAAAAAGTGGATGAAGTTCCTTAGGTGGGCGACTAACCCCCGTATTCATCACCGCCGTGCCAAACGGAGCCTAAATGTGAATGTAAATTGACATAAAATGCATGTAAATAGATTTTAAACGCCCAATATATAGCTCATAAAGGCTCCGTTTGAGGGGACTTATTTTCACCGATCAAGCGGTTACGACCAGTTTTAATTAAGATCCGATTCATACGGCCATAATTTCTTAATCAATGAAAATATGTTCCCTCAAAGCCAAATTGTACGTCCAAGTGTCCAACTGCTTGTTGTAAAAATATTTTGTCGGCCAATCAAGAGTTGGTAAATTTTCCTTTTTTATATATGACTCCGACATCATTCTTAACTATCTTGTCGTGTTTATTTATAAGTCTGTTGTTCAGTATCTTCAAAGAAACTTAGTTTTTTTTTAAATGATTATATATATAAATACTATAAAATCTCTTATTATTCTGTTGGTATTTGTACAAACACGTATTCGCGAAGAGAGAGACTAAATCAAGGCATGAGACTTGCTGCCCGTTTTTTAAGCTTTTTGAGAGTTTTGACACTCTTGGTGGTCAATTTAGGCTCAATCTGCATAATATACTAGTAGGGGGATGAGATATTTGTCAACCCCCCCACCCCCTGGCCACTTTGAGGAGTCGCCCAGGACGCGTCTCGCCAGACCGCTAGCTCACCGGGCCGCCAGCTCGTCAGGCCGCCTACTCGCCAAGCCGCCTCCTCTCCAGGCCGCAGATCGCCCAGGCCGCGTCTCGCCAGGCCGCCAACTCGCCAGGCCGGGCCGCCAGCTCGCCAGGCCGCCTACTCGCCAGGCTGCTGGCCCGCCAGGCCGCCTCCTCGCCTAGCCCCAGCTCGCCAGGCTGCCTACTCGCCAGGCCGCCTACTCGCCCAATTTGGACTTCTCGCCCGGCTTGAGGGTCTGCCCCTGGTGGACTGCGATTAACTACTTAGAACAGCGAGATTTGGCTGTTGGAAGGCCAACCCGAGGGCATTTTGGTAATTTTTGGGGCAGCGGAGATTGGTTATTTGCAGACCATTCCCAGAAAACTATAAATAGACCCTTAAAGGTGTCTTGGAGAGCTTAGCTTCTTAGCCACTTAAATCCCTCTGCTTTCTTCCTCCAAGACACATAGCTCAAGCATTGGCTAGGGAGGGGGAGACCCCAAAGGTATTTCGGGTGTGAGGTGGGACCTCCACGCTAGAGCCGAGGGTCTGTTCCTAGTTTCCTGAGCCTTTGGTCCGTGACATTCGTCTGAGTGCAGTAAGTGCGTGGTCACCTCTTTTTAGGGACCCCATAACTCCACAGAGACCGATTTTTTGGTTTCAACATCTTGGTGCGGTGAGCGTGGAAAGTGATCAGCACAGAAGATCTCGGGAGAGTGTCATGGCTGGAGATCAGGGAGGTAGTGATGATCTCGGCAAGCTCCCCAACCCATCACCCTTCGTGGGAAGGGAGGAATTCATGGCATCCATCCAAGACATCATGGAGATGCTGCGAAGTATTGCTCATCGAGGTAGCTGCTCAACTCCCACCCCTCAGGACCTAGCTCCCAGGAGTCTCGGCGAGCTGCCTCCCAGGGATCTGGGCGAGATGACCCCAACAGGGGGAGAAGGAAGTGCACCAGGAAGAAGGCCCTGGAAGGAAAGGATGGGAGAGGGGGTCGAGCGAGACCTCACCGGTCGGGAGTTGTTCCCCAGCCCGGCGAGTGCTAGCCTTCCAGGTGAGCAGGTCGCGCGAGTAGAGGTTGCGAGATCACCTCTCAGGGGGTCACCCTTCAGCGAGCTGATTATCTCAGCTCCCGTTCCCGAGGGGTTCAGAGAGTCCGACATGGCTTAATATACCGGTAAGGATGACCCCGTCCAGCACCTGTAGTGGTTTGAAGATGCCGTCTCCATCAAGCCGATAACGGATGCCTTCAAGTGTCGTCTCTCGCGATCACGTTGAAGAACAAGGCAAGGGACTGGTTCCACGAACTCCCACCGATATCGATTTATGAGTTCGAGGACTTGAGCCGGAGCTTTCAGCTTCGTTTCTCCACCTCCAAGAAGAGGAAGAAGAGTCATGAGTCCATCTTCCTGATAAGGAAGGGGGCCGAGGAGTCGTTGGCCCATACGTTGACAGGTTCCAAGAGGAGATCCTGGATATCCAGGAGATTTCAGAGTATGCCCTCCAGATGGCGTTCACGGTAGGGTTGCACGAGGGATTCTTCAAGATGAGCCTGACCCGAAAGACCCCCCTTTCCTTTGAGGAGCTGATGGAAAGGGCGGCAGAGAGATAACAACTGAGGCGGCCAACCCGACGTTTGTCAAGAAGTTGGCAAGGTTAACAGAGGCAGAGTCGAAGGAGCAAGATGGCTCGAGGCATCAGGAGGGGAGAAGGAGAGAGGAGCAGAGAGCTCAGGGGCTCCAGGGACCCCAAGAAGGTCCGGAGCCAGGTTGGAGGCAACATGGAGGACCCGTTCAGGGTCCAGGAAGAGGTCTCATCCAAGGTGAGGGAGATTTTCATGGAGGCCAAGGGAGGTTCAACTTCCAAAGACAAGCCCCTAGGCAGCTCCTACCCCCACCGCAACAAGCGATGTCGATTGGTCGAAGGGAGAGGAGGAATCGCGCGGGAAGGAGAAGACTCAGAGTAGAGTTACCCTACTGTGAGTTCCACCAGGAGGAAGACCATGTAACAGCTACTTGCCCCGAATTCCTGGAGTTGAGAAGGACAAGAGCTCCGACACCACAACCTCAACAGCCTCAACAAGCGCAAGATCTGGTGCGGATTGAAGAAGTCTAACCCGAGGCGACAGGGAAGAGGGAGGTAGGGAAGAAGTGGATCATCTCTTGTAATGAACTTTGTTTGCATTGTATCAACTATGATTGATGAAAGGTACCGCCGAAAAACATTTGTGATCCATGAAAAGCCCCGAGATGATTCCGCTGACCAGGCTCCCACTAGCTGGCAGGGCAGGTTGATCTCTCGGAGGGGTGAGTAGGTCTTATCCCGAGATGATTCCGCTGACCAGGCTCCCACTAGCTGACAGGACAGGTTGATCTCTCGGAGGGGTGAGTAGGCCTTACCCCGATATGATTCCGCTGACCAGGCTCCCACTAGCTGGCAGGGCAGGTTGATCTCTCGGAGAGGTGAGTAGGCCTTACCCCGAGATGATTCCGCTGACCAGACTCTCACTAGCTGGCAGGGATGATTGATCTCTCGGAGGGGTGAGTAGGCCTTACCCCGAGATGATTCCGCTGACCAGACTCCAACTAGCTGGCAGGGCAGGTTGATCTCTCGGAGGGGTGAGTAGGCCTTACCCTGAGATGATTCCGTCACCCAGGCTCCCATTAGCTGGCATGATAAGTTGACCCCTCGGGGAGGCCAAGTGTTTTCTACCCCGAGGCCGTCTCGTCACCCATGCTCCCATTAGCTGACATGACAGGTTGACCCTTCGGGGAGGCCAAGTTTTTTCTACCCCGAGGTCGTCTCGTCACTCAGGCTCCCATTAGCTGGCATGACAGGTTGACCCCTCGGGGAGGCCAAGTGTTTTTTACCCCCGAGGACGTCTCATCACCCAGGCTCCCATTAGCTGGCATGACAGGTTGACCCCTCGGGGAGGCCAAGTGTTTTCTACCTCGAGGCCGTCTCGTCACCCAGGCTCTCATTAGCTGTCATGACAGGTTGACCCCTCGGGGAGGCCAAGTATTTTCTACCCCGAGGCCGTCTCGCCACCCAGGCTCCCATTAGTTGGCATGATAGGTTGATCCCTCGGGGAGGCCAAGTGTTTTCTACCCCGAGGTCGTCTCGTCACCCAGGCTCCCATTAGCTGGCATGACAGGTTGACCCCTCGGGGAGGCCAAGTGTTTTCTACCCCGAGGCCGTCTCGTCCCCCAGGCTCCCATTAGCTGACATGACAGATTGACCTCCCGGGAGGCCAAGTGTTTTCAGTTCCAAGAAGGCTACGCAGCGAATACGTTGGGTTGGATGTTTTTTTCCGAGCGTGGAACTCGCTCGAAAAGAGCGGGGATTGTGTACAACCCGTATTCGCGAAGAATGAGCCCCAATCAAGGTGTGAGACTCGCTGCGCATTTTTATAAGCTTTTTGAGAGGTTTGACACTCTTGGTGGCCAATTTAGGCTCAACATGGATAATATACTAGTAGGGGGATGAGATATTTGTCAACCCCCTCGACCCCTTTGAGGAGTCGTCCAGGCCGCGTCTCGCCAGACCGCTAGCTCGCCAGGCCGCCAGCTCGCCAGGCCGCCAGCTCGCCAGGCCATCTACTCGCCAAGCCGCCTCCTCTCCAGGCCGCAGCTCGCCCAGGCCGCGTCTCGCCAGGCCGCAAGCTCGCCAGACTCCCAGCTCGTCAGACCCCCAGCTCGCCAGGCCGCCGGCTCGCCAGGCCGCCGGCTCGCCAGGCCGCCGGCTCGCCAGGCCCCGGCTCGCCAGGCCGCCGGCTCGCTCCCAGGCCGCCAGGCCGCCGGCTCGCCAGGCCGCCGGCTCGCCAGGCCGCCAGCCCTCCGGCTCGCCAGGCAGGCCGCCTAGGCCGCCAGGCCGCCTACTCGCCAGGCCGCCTACTCGCCCGGCTTGAACTTCTCGCCCGACTTAAGGGTCTGCCCCTGGTGGACTGCGATTAGCTGCTTAAAACAGCGGGATTTGGCTGTTGGCTGACCAACCCGGGGGCATTTCGGTAATTTTTGGTGCAGCGGAGATTGGTTATTTGTAGGCCATTCTCAGAAAACTATAAATAGACTCTTGAGGGTGCCTTTGAGAGCATTGCTTCTTAGCCACTTAAATCCCTCTGTTTTCTTCCTCCAAGACACCTAGCTCAAACATTGGCTAGGAAGGGGGAGACCCCAAAGGTCTTCCGGGTGTGAGGTGAGACCTTCACGCTAGAGTCGAGGGTATGTTCCTAGTTTCTTGAGCCTTTGGTACGTGACATTCGCCTGAGTGCAGCAAGTGTGAGGTCACCCCTTTTTAGGGACCCCGAACTCCACAGAGACCGATTTCTCGGTTTCAACAGTATTTTTTTTCTTTTTAGGGTGAGAAGAGTTACTGAGAAGAAATAATTTTTGGGACCTTTACTTCTCCCAGAGGAAGGAGTGTGGGTAGCGATCTCGTCGTCCATTTAAGCTTCAAATTTTGTGTTTTTTTTCTTTGTTTTTATTTTTTTATTTTGGCTAGATCATCGACATTGAATATGCGAATAATCTGCTTAAATTTCTGCTGCTATAAGAGAAAGAAGTACTATCCTACATTATTATTATTATTATTATTGAGAAGAGGCCGAACCGTACATTAATAAATAAAAACGAAGTCTCGCTCATTCGACGCTCACAAGAAAGAAGAGAGGATGCTCATAAAATATTTAATATTTTAATATTATCACACTTTAAATTATATATATTTACTATTTATTTAATATTATTTATGTGATGCAGTTATTGTCTTCGGTAGAGTTCACAAGCACATGGAACCATCACGTGATTCCAAGTTTCAAGTTGTAATATTTTCCGAGTATTCTTTGATTGTTCCTTTATTACTGGGTAAAGTATGCGTGACATTCATAAATTATGGAAAAAATATATTTGATTCTTTTTTGTAAGTTTTAAAGGGAATATTTTAATTCTTAATTTTTATAATGAAGATATTTGGCTCCTTATAAATTCTGTTGATAGAGGAGGGTTAATCTCTCAGTTATACAAAATTAGAGGTTATAATAGTCCTTTTAAAATTTATAGAGGGCAAGTTTAGAAAATTTAAAATGAGGGTGAATAAATGTTTTTTAAAAAATACAATAGTACATAAAAACTTTTAAATTCATATAACTGAATTTGATCTAAAGAATAGGCAAAATTTGATCTGCGAATGATCAAATTAGGTTTGTGAATAGCAAAATTTTTATCTGCTTATAAGAAATTACAAAAAATGGATGTGTCAGTCTCTCCTTGGCTAAGGCTCCGTTTGGGGGGACTTATTTTCAGCGGTCAAGCGGTTACGACCGCATGTACCGGACCTTAATTAAGGTCCGGTACATGCGTCGTAACCGCTTGACCGCTGAAAATAAGTCCCCCCAAACGGAGCCTAAATCTGTCGCCGATAGAGGGTCAAATATTTTTCCTCGATAATATAGAGTGACACCAGTACTTTATCTTTTATTATTTAATTATTATTATATATCGCTTGATGATTTTTATATAATGTCGTCAAATTTTACACATTATAGTTGGTGGGGTCCTTAGAGCGCTATGCACACACTCAGGCATGGGTGCGGTCAGCGAAAAAAATTCTCCATTAACGCGTAACCTCCTGCTAGTGGGGGTGCAGACTAAGGCGAAACTGCCCCGACTCAACCGCCTGGCTCTCCGGCCGCCCAAATCGACTAGCCCTCCGTCCCCATGATCGCCCAAACAGGGCACCCTCCTTGTCGCCGCCCTACAAGATGGGAAAGGCCGCCCAGATCGGGCAACCCTCTGGCCGCCCAATCTTGGCAGCCTCCTCCCAGTTTGGGGCGAGCGGCCCCTTGGCTTGCCCGCCCCCTCGTTGTCGTCCTGCAAAGGGGGCGATGCCGCCTAAGAGGGCCGCCTAATCTGGGCAGCCTTCTTTCCATCCAAGGGGGGCAACACCTTTGTTGCCCGCCCCTTTTGATGTTGCGCTGCAAGAAGGGCAAAGCCACCCATACCGGGCAGCCCTCTGGTCTCCCCTTCTAGGTAACCTCCCATTTTGGGGAGGGCAGCCCCATGGCCGCCTGCCCCCTCATTGTCGCCCCGCGAAGGTGGAGAGGCGGCCCAGATCGGGAAAGAATGGAGGAGGCACCTTGCCCCCCCCCCCATGTCATTGCCCTGCAAAAAGGGCAAGGTCGTCCGGATTGGGCGGCCTCCTCCCTGTCTGGGGTCGGTGGCCTCCTCGCTCTGCCGTCGGTCTTACCGGGCCGCCCCTTTCCTGACCTGCGAGGTTGTCGAGGCTCCCGTTGGGTTTGGAACGGCCACGGGTAAAATTGTCATATTTGTTAAAATGGTGATATGTGCGTTCCGATTCAGGAGTTTCTATTTGTCCGTCCAGTAGTTACCGGGTAAAATTACCAGATTGTCCATCCTAAAATCTATAAGTAGGACTCAGATCCACTTTATTTCCATCTTCTTCTCGACCGGGGAAGTCCTCCTACGAGTTTCTCCCTCATCCACTTCTTGTTCTTGCGCGCTCCCGCGCACGGCTCTTCCTTATGTGCTTCTGCGCGCGTCTTCTCCTTACGTGCACCGTGCGCACCGCTTTCTTGCACACTCCTGCACGCCTCCTCCTTGTGCGCTCCCTCCTTGCGCGCTCTCGCGCACCCCGCTTCCTTGTGTGTCGCTTCCTTGCGGGCCTCCTCCTGCCGCATTCCCATGTGCGCCTCCTCCTTGTGCGCTCCCACGAGCGCCTCTTCTTTAAGGGCTCCCACGTCCGTCGCTTCCTCTCTCTTTCCCGCACGCGCCGCTTCCAAGTACGCTCAGGCATGTGCCGCTTCCAAGTGTGCCCAAGCACACTCAACACTAGGTGTGCCCCTGTGCGCTCCACTCCACGTGCGCCCCAGCATGCTCCCCTCCAAGTGTTTATTTTGTGCACCGTACTTTCTAGACTGCTTCCAAGAGTGCATTCTGCCACTAGCAAGTCACATTCTGTGTGCATCACAGCAGATATTTCACACACAACATATTCAACGCCCTCAACTAAGCAACTCCCCCCCGGTCTACAATAGGTCTACCGTACCAGACTCTTCTTAACGCAACCAGACTCAAACCACAGAGACTAAGGCGCATTGAACGCGCCGCTCAAGGCTTCCGAGCTGTGAATACCAGTATGTGCAAAGCACGCCGCTCTCACCTCCAAGCACTAGCAGAAGACTCCTGAGCACAAGCGCATCACTCCCCACAGGCCACAACATAAGAAGAAATACTTGTCTCCATGAACGGACCATCTATCAGCCTGAAAGCCCTTATTTCTCTCTCTCTCTCTCTCTCTTCATTTGACACGGCTTTCTTTGACACAGATATTAAAAGTATATATACATAGTAGGATATTAAAGTATAATAATGGTTGAGTTAATTCTTAAGCAGAGAAATAAATGTTAGGGCATTAAAGATTCAGGCTTCCTTTGACACGGCTTGCTTATTTGCTCCGATAAATTTGGTCAAAAATGTCATTATTATAGAATATATATTTGGCAAGTTCTACTCAGAGAACAAGAAGAATTCTACTCGAGAACAAGAAGAATCCTACTCGAGTGCTAATCTTCTTCTTCTCGAGAACAATAATCCACTCCAGAAATCAGATTGAAAATTTTTCTTCAAGTTCAAATTTTTCATATTGGCACCCGGGCACTTCACCGCCATACTCCAGGTATTTTTAGCATTATTTATGTAATTTATCATCAAGATTAAAGGAGAATATAAATAGAATTAGGTCTAAGAATTTTTTATTCCCAATTTCAAATCCCGCTCTCTCGAGAAAAACTCTTCAACTTCTCCGTCTCCGTCGAACTGCCACGAACAAGCCTACTCCTCCATTCGCCGGCCAGCCAACTTCACTTTCTCCAAATCATTGTCATCTTCTTCCAAGTTAGGAAGCGGCAGCGAACTCATCTCAACAAGAATCGGCAAAATTTCTGATTATTTCAGGAATGTTCTCATTTTACTCGACACTGACGGATTGTCGTTCGTTCTTGAACATCCCTGTAAAGTACTCATTTCTGATGTAAAGGAATTTTTCCAACATGCCAAGATCAAGCGCAATGGAAAAGTACTGAAATCAAGGGTTCGAGACATCAAGGTAAAGATGACTTCCACCTATGTTTGAAAATTTCTGCATCTACCAGTGATCGACGAAGAAGACTACCTAGTAGAGGCTAATTATGAAAGGGCTTACTGTTTCTGTGGGCTTCCCCAGTCAACTCACACAGTGAGCAGACAGTTTATGAATGATGAAAGTAAGTTGCTGGCAGATATCATTGGAAAAGTACTTCTCTGCCACACAGACTCTATAAGCTACATCATACCAGAGTTCTTTGATATTATGACTGCTGTGATATGCAGAAAGAAATTTTAGTGGGGCATGATGACTTTTGATAAAATTAAGGCAATTATCAAGAGTCCAAATTATGGTAGAATCCTATCTTTGTACCTAAACCAGATGATGTCAGATGTCTTCCTTATGAATAAGGGTATGATCCTTCACCATATGAAGAAACTCTTCATCTCCTCCATCAAAATATGGGAGATTATGCTTCAAAAATCTAACCAAACACCAAAGAGAAATGGAGATGAAGTCAGGACTCGATCTCCTCCTTCTCATCAAATAACTGATCCAGTTATTGAGGGAAGCCTGCCTCATCTGTCCCAGATCAGCCCTCTCAAACTCCAACTCCTGCCCCAATTTCTACAGAAATCCCTGCCCAAGTCACTCCACCTGCTGTCATTCATATAGTTCAAGAAGCTGATACATCTTCTCTTACTGCTGCCATTACTATTTTAAATGATAGTTCCACTCCATCTGCTGCTGCCACAACCACTTTGCTTCATACAGACAATTCAGAATTTATTGCTGAAGATCTACCAGATGCAGAAACCCTGACTGATGCTCAGGTTCATGAACAGATTCTGTCCACAGATGATGATATCAACAGGATGATAGAGGAACTCTCTTCTAAAGATCCTTTATTCACTGTACATGAAGAACATCCCTCTTCTTTAGTAAAATCTCCTCAATAAAACTCCCAGAAGCTGAAAAATCTCCTGAACCTGAACCAGAAAAATCTCCACTTGAAGATGTACATGATGATGAGGTTGTTTCTATTCCTATTTCTAAAAATGAAACACCTACTGAAGATGTTGAACCTCCTATTCCCAGTCTCCATTTCAACATTCCTTCCATACTAACCAAAGATGCTGAAGATGAAGTTAGTACAGTCAGCAGAAAACAAACCTCTACCTCCACAGTCCTCACTGAAGAAATTACCCCATGGACTGCTCCAATTCTATCTACTGCCCCTCTTCAAACTGAAGTATTTCCTGAAGGTACTATCTTAAGTAAGATTGAAGTTATGCTAGCTGCACAAATAAATTACTTTGATACTTCTATTAAAGCTGTAACTGACAAAGTAGCTGCTTTGGAAAAAGAGATGAGCCGAGGATTTGCTGAAATCCAAAATAATACTGATGAATTTCAAAGGCTTTTACAAATTGGAGGAAAAGCAATAGATCACACCATTACCAGCATTGGTGAGGTAATGGAACAGTCAGTTACTCTTGCAAACAATCAAATTCAATTAGAAAAGAAAGCCCAAGAACGAAACTTCAAAACTTGTGAAGAAGTTGGGCAGTTCAAAGAGGATGTCATTGTTGAAACCGAATATTCGGTCTCTTGTGGAGTTCACCCTTGGGGAAGGGGTGATCGTGCACCTACGTCTCTCCTGCAAGCAAAATGACAAAGGAAACAAAGAAGAACTGACCCAAGGGCTCGGCATGGAGGACCCACCACACACACGGAAGATCTTAGAACGCTTCCCCTCCTTAGCCAAAGGCCGAGCTAAGGCTACCTCAGAAAGCGCTAAAAGATTAGGGAGCAAGTGAGCATGAAAGCATGCTTTCTGAGGTGCCCTTTGGGTCCTATTTATAGATTTCTGAAAATGGCCTGCAAATAGCCAACCTTCGTTGTTTTGAACAGCTATGTGCAGCCCAACTTGGTCTGCCAACAGCGCAACTCTGTTGTTCTAACAAGCTATTCGCACCCATGGGAGGGCCATCCCGGTAATTTTACCTCTGGGCCCCACTGGCAGGTCCCAAGGATATGGAGGTTTGCTCGCCACTACTCTCCACTCCCATGGGGCCGGTGCGACCTGGCTCCCGTAGCTCGCCTTCTCTTCTTGTACGAGCGCGAGATAGGCAACTACGACCCACCAATGCCCATTCCGAGGCGGGCTGGCGGCCAGGTCGCCTATAGGAGAGCGGGCTGGCCTGGTCTCAAACTGTCGCTACGGGAGCCCCGGAGGGAGGCTCACTGATCTGGACTCGTCGAGCTCAACCCTGAATATTTGTTCGACGAATGTCGAGCCCAAACTCTGTTCGACGAATATCGAGCCCAAACTCTACTCGACGAACTCAAGGCGAGTGCGAGTGGGGAGGGGCCAGCTCGCACGGCTCGCCCGCCTGGATTGGGAGAGAGCGAGCTGGCCATACGGTACTTGCACACATACTGTTCTGGTGCGGGTATGGTGCCTTGGTCCGCTCGCCTGGCATGACGAGCCCACTCAGCGAACACAGGGTTGTATAATCATTAGCACCCTATCTCTAGAAGTCAGAAAGGGGAAGGATAAAGTTAAAGAGCAGCTAGAAAAACAAGTTCAAACAATGAAAAATATTTAGGATGATCAAATGAAACAGATCCAAGCATCTGTGCTCAAAGAAGTTAAAAGTACAAAGCTTTACACATATAATACTGCAATTTGGATGCATAATCAGCTTTTCCTTGATCTATCAATGGATCCCTCTGCACCCCCTCCTGCATGTCTGGATGTGAATAGGCCAACATTCTCTCCACCTCTTGAATATTTTGAAGGACCACCTCCTCAAACCTATGAACAAGTATGAGAATCTGAACAAGCAAATGTGCCTCCTCAAGTACCTCATGAGATTCAGAAAGCTAAAAGAAGAAAATGTGGTGATGGTGCCTCTGCTAGCAGATCAACTCCTTATCCTGAAGCTAAAAAAAGAAGAGCTCAAGAATTTTCTAAAGTTTGGAGTCCTACCTCCAAATCCTTAATCCTTGATACTCTTAAACTTGTTGTTGATTTTAATGAAGACAGGAACATTCATTATAGCTCCTATGAATGAGAATTATATGAGAAATCTCTTACCAAGAGGAGATTGTATGACAGAGAGTATGGAAAGAACAATCTCAAGGCTCCACCCAGACCTCTCAAATATTTTCCCAAACCTTACAGTTATCAGAAAAGGCAACAAGAGAAGCAGGAAAGACAGCAACAACAACAGAACTTGTAGAAATTAAAGATGTTCAGAAAATTCAGTTCTGAGATCTTGTGGAATTAAATTTTCTCTTGGACAATTTTTATAAATATAAACCTTTAGTTTTGATGATCTGATTTTTCTATATCTCAGCTTTCCATCTATTTTATTATGATTATTAGTTTCTTTATTTATTTTTCTTGATATAATTCACCTTATTATAGAGGGTTCTGACTTCTACAAAAAACGAGAGATTGTTGAGTATTTCATCCATAATAACACAGATTTGTATGAAGTCACTCTTGAACTAAGATGAATTAAGTTTGTATTTGATGTCCTTTCTATTTGAGTGTTTGCAGGATATATTTGCCAAGTGTAGACCAATATCAGTTTACAATGAGTCACCAAACACAGGACCATACAATGTAATCTCTCATTGTGTGATCCATGGTGTTGACTCATGTATAATCTCTCTATTGGGACACACTTCCTTTTTCAAGCACTATAGTCATGGGAGAAAAGATGGTTGCTAAATTTATTGAAGAAAATAACTTTCTGAAAAATTGCCAAGTCTTTTTCTCGAGTAGGATCTTTTGTACTCGACAAGAACTTTAGTTTATACTCGAGTAAGATCTGTCATGTACTCGAGTTGCAGAAGCTGTTCTCGAGAAAGCTTAGTGCTGCTCTCGAGAAAGTCATGTGTACTCGAGTACTCCATGACTCTCCTTCTCGAGTTACCTCATTTTTAGTCAAAAATATATTTTTAAGTCCTTTTCTCGAGAAGCCACATGTTATTTCTCGAGAAGGTCAGTATTACTTCTCGAGAACCAGTTGTCTTTTCTCGAGTAACAGATTCTCTTCTCGAGTAACAAGTTTGTTTTCTCGAGATGCATTATTCCTCTTGAGTAACAGAATAATTTTCTTGAGAACAGAAGTTCTATTTTCTCGAGTACTTTTTTCTCTTTCTCGAGATACCTCAATTCCACCTTTACATTTTTACTAAGTTTTCTTCTCGAGAAACAAAAGATTTTTCTCGAGAAAGCCATGTATTGTTCTCGAGAACCAGAAACCTTTTCTCGAGACCTTGAATACTTTTCTCGAGAGTCAGAACTCTTTCTCGAGATGCTTCCTTGTTCTCGAGTACAAGGTTACCTCTTCTCGAGAACAAAAAGTTATTCTTCTCGAGTACCTACTTTAATTCTTGAGATAGCTGAATTCCACCTCCACATTTTCCCAAGTACTTTTCTCGAGAACTTAATAATTCTTCTCGAGAAACAGAAAACTTCTTCTCGAGTACAAGTAACTCTCTCGAGAAGTGGCGTACAGATTTCTGAATTTTTCTTAAGTCCCGACAGAAGTAATTTCAAACATGATTAGCACTTGTTTGGTCCTCGTGACATGTATTTAATGTGATTATGACCGTTAGGCAAGTCTTATAAAAGGTCTTATCATATTCGACCAACCCGAAGAAGAAAAATCTAAGTATTCTGAATCGCAAATTCTCTTTCTAAATCGGGAGTCGCCGCTGTTCATCGCCTTCATCGCCAATCTGTTTTTGATACAGAGATTCAGAACAAGAGATTCAACAGATCAAGATCTTCTACATCGACAGATTCTTTTCTTTATCTTGCTGAGTCCAAAATTTTCAGATCCAGAGATTTAGCCGTGTCTTCTTCGATCTATTCCAACAGAGCTTCAAAGTTTAAGAAGGAAGAAGGGCTGAAGATTCAGATATGGAATTATATTGTTTGTATATTTTTCTTTATAAATCAATTTGTTCTTGTAGGTGATTCTTCTCCGAGTTGTAGGAGCTTTGTTCTTCGACATTTTTGTATGAAATTTCTCTTCCAAGTGTAGATCATGTGTTGAGGGATCGAGTTATAGGAACTTTGTTCCGAGTGGTAGGATTGTTTTCAATCCAAAAATAGTGGAGTAGCCGAGTCTAGTGCATTGCTAGATCGGTGAGGTGGAAAGTGGATGTACCCAAGGTTGGGGAACCACTATAATTTTGAGTGTCGTCTGTGTATGCTAGTTTATTTTCTGTGCATCGCTCGCTCAAATTTTTATTCGGCAAAAAGATGCATAACTCACCTATTCACCCCCCCCCTCCCTCTCTAGGTGATTTAGGTTGACAACTTAAACATTTTTTCAGGGATCAATGGACCCAACATATATATATATATATATATATATATATATATATATATATATATATATATATATATATATATGACAATAATGTTAAAGGCCACTCGAGGAGTTCATGAACTGGTCACAAACGAACTATTCTAGTTCGTGAGCGGGTCGAGCGCGCAAACAGTCACAAAAAAAAGTTGATGACCGGCAAGGAGATTTTTGCGTGGAAAAATCATGGGGTCGGGTCTGTGCCGACCAAATTTCACAATGTGTTTGTTGGTCATAAAGATATTTGATCTCGAGGGTGACATGTCATCACTTGTTACAATTATTCTTCCAGACAACTGGAGTTGATAATTAAGTAATGCAACTGTGAAGGAGGTGCTCGAAAGCTATCTGGATCAGGAGAATCTGCAACTAGTACTCTGGTCCCAAGCAGCGGAGTCGGTAGAAAAGTGATCAAAGCAATATGGAAGTCCCGAGCAGCGGAGACGGGAGCAAATTGTTTGGAGCAATTTTGAGGTCCCAAGCAGCAAATTCGGGAGAAATGTTCACGGAGCGATCTGGAAGTCTCGAGCAGTGGAGTCGGGAGCAATGTGCTCGGAGCGATTTGGAAGTGCCAAGCAGTGGAGTTGGGAGCAATTCTCTCGGTGTGGTCTGGAAGTCCCATGTAGTAAAGTCGGGAACAATGTGCTTGGAGCTATCTGGATGTCCTGAGTAGCGAAGTTGAGAGTAATGTGCTCGGAACCATCTGGAAGCTCAACTGGATTTCTGGTCCCGAGCAGTGAAGTCAGGAGTAAAAGGAGATCTTCAAGTGCTCGTGGGAAATCTTTGAGCAATCTTGGACGACTTTCGATGATTTTCGAGAAAACTTTCGAGATCGCAGAGAGATCTTCGAGGGAATCCTCTAGAGCTCTCTTAGGCGTATGAGACAAGATGAGATGAAATAAGAACCTAATGACCATTTTATAAATTTTTAGGGTGACATTTTTGTAATTAACTGTTTAGAGAGTTCGGCTATCCACACACCGCAACCATATAATGTGTTATGCGCACACCTATTATAGGTGATTTTATAGATGTACGTACACCCATGATGGGTTTCATTGTTATGCACACACCCCTAATGGATTATATGTTATGCGCATACCATAAACACATAATTTACTATACATACATCGTCATGAGAACTTTCACTATATGTTCACCCGTCATTATATATTTTACTACTCGCGCATTCGTATTAATGTAATCAGCTATGCACA
Organism: Platanthera guangdongensis; assembly: GCA_039583875.1. Lineage (NCBI taxonomy): Eukaryota > Viridiplantae > Streptophyta > Magnoliopsida > Asparagales > Orchidaceae > Platanthera > Platanthera guangdongensis. Next base: position 28,798,189 of record CM077147.1, read on the forward strand.
CACCTATTATGGGGATTCAGTTATACGCACACCATATAATGGGTAGTTTCACGGATGATCGAGAGTGGAAGTTGCACGACCGGGGTAGTGGTGCACGGGCGGGGAAGTTGGGTGGTCGTCGAGCGGGCGGCCGATGGAGGTCTACCGGCGGCGAAGGTCGGTCGGTGGTGGTGCCCGGCTGATGGAGGCTGACGGGGGACCGGCTGTGCATGTCGTCATGGATGCCGGTTAGGTGGCTGGTCGTGTGACCAAGGAGGTCGGTTGGGCGACTGGCCGCGCAGTAGCAGTAGGACTAAGGGGTCGCGAGGCCTGGCGGCAAGGGAGGAACTACCCCTGGGCACGATAGGGCACGTGCCCGACCGGTTTTTTATCGCTAAATTAGGTTTCATTTCATCCCGCTCCCTGCTCCTCCTGCTCCCGATCCCGTCGCCGCTCCATACTTCTTCTTCTTCTTCTTCTTCTTCGTCTTCTTCTTCTTTTGTGAAATCAACCCTCTTCTTCTTCTACTGCTGTGAAATCAGTCTTCTTCTTCTGCTGTGAAATCAGTCCTCTTTTTCAATGTGAAATCAATCCAGATTTCACTGTGAAATCTGGACTGATTTCAGTCTAGATTTCTGTGAAGGGTTGATTTGGATGCACCATTGTGCTAATCTTCGAGCATTTTAATGCTAGGTACACACCATTGTGTTGCTGGAATCCATCGTGAAAGGTTGATTTGGAGCTCCAATCATCTTGTGTTGCTGGAACGCACCATTGGCAATTACGCTTATTCCCCGGTTTTTTGTTTTAGTTTGCTTGTGAGGGCCACCCACCTTCAATTGGACGCGGTGTGTATCTCCCTCGGTTCATTGCGAACCTCCGGGTCAATTGTGTCTGTCCCCGACATATTTTTTGCATTAGTAATCCGACATGCGAGTCTTGATTTAGGCATGCTGTGTGAAGCCTACCCGTGACGGTAAGCCCGGATCAGTGATATTTGTGACGTGCATATCCATTAGTTCTAGTCGAGCTAACGGGAATGTCTCGTCAATTTTATGCAGCATTTTATTTAGTGCAATGAAGATTTTTTTCTAAAAAAGGAGCATGTCAAAGTTCGTTAGATTTTCAGGAGTTAATTGCAATTGATAAAAGAAGCCACGTAGACGAGTTCAAAATTGAAGATCTACCTTCAGACCCGGGCTTAAGACTTCCTATTAACTCCTATGATCCAAACATTCAAGAGTCTATACGAAGATATTATTTGCAAAAGGGTCCTTGTCAACCTCATCTAGAAAGTTTTCTCCAAATAGAAATCAGAAACAAAGCTTGACGCTTTAATAAGAATTGGTTTAACAAATTTAAAGGCTGGTTAGAATATAGCAAAGAAAAAGATGCAATATTTTGCCTTTATTATTATATTTTTCCTCAAAGGGGTTGTGAGCCTACTTTTACCACGAGAGGCTTCAGAAATTTAAAAAGTAAATCAGTATTGGATAGATATTCGGATGTCACACTACACCACACAATGCTTCTAGAAAACTCTGTGAGTCTTTGATGAATCAAAAACAGGGTATTTAAATTGCTTTTGCAAGACAAGATAAATAACAAAGTTTAGATTATCGCGCTCATTTATATACTTTAATCAATTATGTTAGATTTCTTTTATGACAAAGATTGTCTTTTCGTGGTCATGATGAGACTAAAGAGTCTACCAACAGAGGAAATTTTCTTGAGCTTTTGGAGTTTCTTGCATCACATAATATGACATCAACTCAGTTGTGTTATAAAATGCTCCTCAAAACTGTCAACTTACATCGCATAAGATTCAAAAAGAAATGGTATCAGCAATTGCAATAGAGACAACAAATAAAATTGTTCAAGAATTTGGAGAAGACTGTTATACAATTTTAGTGGATGAATCACGTTATGTATCTACAAAAGAGCAGATGTCTATTGTTTTACAATATGTTAATTCCAATGGCACAATCACAGAACGTCTTCTTGGGCTTGTTTATGTAGCAGATACTTTCGCGTTATCCCTTAAAGCAGTTATAGATCATTTATTTATGAGATATGGTCTTAGTATTTCTAAATTATGTGAGCAGGGATATGATGGTGCTAGAAATATGAAAGGAGAGTTCGGGGGGTTAAAGCTTTAATTTTATATGAGAAATGTTGTGCTTTCTATGTTCACGATTTTGCACATCAACTGCAATTGATACTGGTAGCTGTTGCAGAAAAAATTCTGATATTGTTGAGCTTTTCACATTTATTAACACAGTAATGAATGTTGTTGGTGGCTCTTGCAAACGCCGTGATTCTCTTAGAGCATTGAAAGTTGATCAAGTTGCTACAGAGCTTAGATGTGGGGACTTGAAAAGTGGACGAGGGTTGAATCAACCTTTAGAGCTCAAACGCGCTGGTGACACGAGGTGGGGGTCATATTATGGCACAACTTTAAATTTTATTTGCTGTTCTCTTCTATTGTTGATGTGCTGGAGATTATCATAGTTGATGGGGCAGATGAAAACCAAAGAGGAATGACAAGCGCACTTGTCCAAATTATCTTGACATTCAAATTTGCATTTGTTATTTATTTGATGAAAAATGTTTTGTCAAAAACAAATGAACTATCCAAAGCATTGCTGAGGAAAGATCAAGATAAATAAAAATTACTTCATCTTGTTGCATTATATCCGTATGATTTTACGCCAATAGAGTTGCAGTTGCTTGATGGACAACTTGACACATATATTTTTGATATGTGATCTATATCAACAGATACATTTTCTGATGTTAAAGGAATTAGTGACCTTCTGAACAAAATGGTTGAATTAAAAAAAGATAATCACTATCAGTTAGTTTTTAGATTGTTGAAGTTGGATTGCCTCTTACAAGTTGCTACAACTATTGTTGAAAGAACGTTTTCTGTAATGAAGATGATAAAGAATCAGTTGCGAAATAGAATGAGGGATGAATGAATGAATGATTGCTTACATTGAAAAAGAAGTTGCTGATACTATTACAACAAAAACTATTATTTCACGTTTTCAGAGCATGTGTCAACGAAAAGTATCTTGTTGAATTGCAAGTTTTTCAGATCTAAACCTTTCTTTTTTAATTTTGTGTTCAATTTATTATTATAATATTGTGTTCAATGTTTCCTTACAAAAATATTTTGCAAAAAAACAATCGCAAGCGCTGCCCCAAACCCCCTCTCAGGGTGCGCTGCCCCCCGAACCTCCCTAATTGACAGTACTTAGATTGTGCACGTGCGACTTCAAAATCATAGTTCCGCCACTGCCTGGCGGCGCACAGTCGTGCGACCACGCATCCATGGGTCGCGCGGCCTTGCGACGGTCCGACAGCTATGTGCATGGGCGCACGCAGCTGAGCGATCATGTGTCCATGCACATGCGACCATGCGACGGTCGCGTGCATATGGCGCGCGTGGTCACGCACCCGCGCGTCGGCGGCACACGGCCGCGCGGCCAAGGGGCCGCGTGCCCTTGACGGCGTGCGCGGCCGTGTGGGCGGCCACTCACTTGCATGTGTGCGACCAGGCGGCGGTACATGCGGCGGTACATGCGGCGATACATGCGGCGATGGCTGCCGCACGATCAGAATGGTATTCGATTGTCGGCGGCCCGTCGTTGTGCGTCGTCGTGACGTCGTGTGCCGTCATGCACTCATTACGCAAGTGAGGATTGTCGGTTGACTTTTTGATCAAACCCTACTTAGTTCCCATTTTTCCCACTAAAATTGTTAGAATGATGAGATTTTTACCTATTTGCAGCCCAAATCCCTTATAAATTAAGGGTCCCATCAATCAATAATATTTCAAATAATGTTATAAGCTACATTTATCCTTTTGAATTAATATATTTTTCGTATCAACATCGTCATACACGGTGCTAGCTTTGGTTTGTTATTAAACTAATTTAAGGCCACCTTTTCTTCTTGAGTAGAATCAAATCATTTTATTTATTCACACATTAAATAAGGCAAAACGCCGCCGGAAGGAGGGTAAACAAATAACCTCCGCGCGTTTGCTCCATTTCCACCCGTCCGCCTTGAGAAATGCCCCCAAAAGTTCCGTTTGGAGCAACCACCTCCCCCTCCGGTTTGAACACTCCGTTTCCACCCGCCGGATACCCGATGAACCAAATGGAGCCTAAATACAATTAACCCGCAATTGTTTTATTATTAATTATTATAGGGGCATGATATCCGCACTGCTCTACCGATTACTCGCACTCAAAATAGGATTTTTTTTTGCGATTGTTAATCGCAACCCCTTATTGGCTAGTCACACCCCAAAATCTTCTAATTTTTCGTGTCTTTTCGAAATACTCATTGTAAATGCACTTTTCCTAAAATTGCATGTACAAAACGTATTTCGAAAAGTCGTGAAAAGTTATGAGATTTTGGGGTGCAACTAGCCAATAACGGTTTGCGGTTAACAATCGCCTCTTTTAGGCATTTTTTTCTTCTATGCACGCATTCTATTGCCACGTACGTCTCTTCTCTCTCTCCCCTCCACCTCTAGGGTTTGTAGTGATTCAACCCCCAGGCGAATCTAGGTCGCCGCATCGCCGACTGTCGAAGACTCCTCCCCCCGCAAGATACTCTTCACGCATGCCACTCTTCTCTCTCGCCCGACGTGATTCAACTCCTCCGGCGACTAAACTCCTCCTGTCGCGATTCAACTCCTCCAGTGATTCAACTTGTCTGACGATTTAACACCTCCGACGATTCAACTCCTCTGACGATTCAACCCCTCCGGCGATTCAACCCCTCCGGCACGCCACTCCTCCTGTCGCGATTCAACTTTGACGACAGTTCAACTCCTGCTGTCGTGATTCAACTCTTCCGGCGATTCAACCCCTCCGGCCACACCAGGTATACCTCATTTTTTCCCCTTATTATCACTCCAGTGGCTGATTTGAAAAAAATGGTTTTCCAAGAGAGCACAAGATTTGTTGATAAAGTGCGTCACCATTTTACATCATATTGGTCGGAACACATTATTGATGCATTTAACGTGTTGGTAGATGGCCACTGTGAGTACCGTGTCATTAGTCATGCATTGAATATTAATGGTGATTGCCAACAAATGAGGATTGATTTACAATTGGAGCTTCAAAATCATAGAATTTTATATGTTCAGATTTTTTGGCCACCATATATATGAAGAATGGTTGGAGAGAGTTAAGTGCATTGAAGCTCCGACACCGATTGGCAAATGGATGGCAATGCTCAATATGGGTCTAGTAATCAGTTCACGCTATAACATTGTTTTAGTTCAACTATCTGAAGTGCAAAGTTTGACATTCATTCCACTACATTCACCTACGTCGAATGAATCAAAAATGATTTGCATTGGATTTGTAAGAGATAATCACTTCATTGGATTGACATTACATGAATGCTCTCCAATACCATATATTGTTCTGACATGGAAATGACATCGCGAAGCCATAGCGGAAGATTGAGAAAGACATTATAAATCACAGATGATAATTTATCAACCAAAATCCGGGACATTATGTTAGTGAAGTTGGATGATGTGGCATGAAAATGTACGCTTAATTAGTTTATGTACTATCTACATCTACATTTTCATTAAATATATTCCCCAAAAAAATTCTTTTATTTTTGCAGGTGTTACAAATGAAGAGAAGATTTAATAAAGAGTTAATCAAATCGGGACATTCTAATTATTTTTTTGGATTATGATATGTGCTTTGGATATAATGTTTGGACTATGATATATGTTGGAGATACGGTGTTTGGACAATGATATACGTTTGGACTATAAAACTATATTTTAGAATATAATTTTTGATTTGTTTTGGTAATGAAAATGTTTCTAATCATTGTTTTTTTTGAAGTTAAAAAATGGGTGCAAATAGCATTTTGCATGCGGATACCGATTTTCTCAAAATAGTGCTTGTGAATATAGTAGCGCGGATAACCAAAATTGCGACGCGCAGGGCCGGAACTAGGAATAAAATTACTCTGGAATCCAACCAGACTTGGAGGAGAAACTGAACCTGATGTTCAGTTCTGTTGTTGCTTCAGGACGTCATGCTTGCACCCCCAACACCATCAATGAGATTCCAGAGTCTGTTGATGAGGGAGGAATGTCAGAAGGTGATCCTGAAGACATTGCAGTCTACGAAGAACCAATGCCACAAGAGACCACAACCACCTTTTTAAATAGATAATTAAATGCAATGTTTAAATAAAATTAAACTAATACTGCAATTAATAAAAAGTTATTAACCAAAAAACACATGACATACCGTTCAACAGGTCACCTTTCGTGGACATATATTTTGAAATTTTGTGATAATAATATCATTAGTAATAGTGTCAGCAACTTCTTTCTCTGTATAAACGATCAAACAATAATTCATCTAGTCATCTCTCATTCTGTTTCGCAAATGATTTTTTATAATCTTCACTGCAGAGAACATTCTTTCATCTGTAACAGTTGCAACGGGTAGAAGACATGTCAACTTTAAATGCCTGAAAACTAACTGATGGTGATCTTGTTTTTTCAACTCCACCAATAGTTTTAAAAGACCACTAATTCCTTTACTATGAGAGAACGTGTCGGTTGGTAAAGAGCGCATGTCAATAATATACATATCAAGTTGTCTTTCAAGTGGTTGCAATTTTATTTGTGGGAAATCAGAGGAATACAATTCTGCGAGACGAACTAACTTTTGTTTATCAAATAAGACAAATCGATCACTAGTGTCAAGACAAGAAACATATAAAAGTAGTTCAGTGTTTACTTCATTAAAACGATCATTTAATTCGTTCAAAGTCCAATCGAACATTGTATTGAAGATTTCAACACGAAAATGATGATAATTTGTAACCTCTCTTCCATTGCGTCTTGATCTTCCTGCTTGAGTATATTTTTCATTAATATTAGGAACCTCTATATGTTATTTTGTGCAAAATTTTGATACTTCAGTCATGAAAGAGTTGCATTCAAGATCATCATTTCTTAAATTAAACAGTAACTGCTTTGTAAATTTTACAAACTACATTATATTAGCAATGTCTTGATCCTTCTTCTGTACAACTTGTGATAACTCGTGTTACTTGGATAAAATACTTTTCATTAAATGCAAGAGGAAAATAAAATTAAAAGTCAAGAGACTTTTAATTAAAGTATTGATCATTCCTTGTAAAAAGTAGCGAACACGCGTCTAATAAACAGATAGAAATTTGAATAATTGAAATTTTATTATCCAAAAAAGATATCATTTACAAAGGTATGACCTCCCTTTTATAGAATAGAGGAGATATGAGAGAGTACAAACAAACAATGTGGGACTAAACATGTACAGTGCTGAGCGGCTAGAAATAAAGGAGACCACACAGGCCGCGCGGTTAGACAGATGGGTTAACCGCTCGGCAACTCCAGCAGGATAAGAACAAGCCGCAATGGGAGACCGATAGACCGTCCGGTCTCCAGGCTTCTGAGTTAGACCGCCAGACCGCTCGGTCAACAAACCACCAGACAAGACCGCAAGGCCTCCCGGTCTAATACTTCAACACTCCCCCTCAAGCTGGAGCATAGATATCAATCATGCTCAGCTTGTCACAAATGTGGAAGAAGGAAGTAGAGACCGGCTTTGTGAAGATATCTGCCAATTCCTTATCAGAGGTGACAAACAGAGTACAAATCTGTTTCTTCAAAATCTCTTCCCGAATGAAGTGGCAGTCAACCTCTATATGCTTTGTTCTCTCATGGAAGACCGGATTTCTGGATATGTATATAGCGGCCTTGCTGTCACAGAACATAGGAAGAGGATAGTCATAGACCTCTCCTAGGTCAAGCATGAGAGCCCGCAACCACTTTAACTCACATGTGGTTGACGCCATACTCCGGTATTCGGCTTCTACACTGGATCTGGAGACAACATACTGTTTCTTGCTCTTCCAACTGACAAGATTTCCTCCGACAAAAGTACAAAAACCTGATGTGGACTTACGATCGCCTTTATCATCCGCATAACTTGAATCTGAGTAGGCCTCAACCCTCAGATGACCATTCTTCTGAAAGATTAGCTCTTTGCCTGGTGCTGCTTTAACATACTCTAAAATCTTCAAGGCAGACTGAAGATGACACTCCCTGGGAGCTTGCATAAACTGACTGACCTTGCCTACAGCATAGGAGATGTCGGGTCTGGTCACGGTGAGATAGATGAGTTTGCCCACCAAACGTCTGTACCTTGTGACATCAGATAGAAGAGGCGAGTCATCCGTCCATGTTTTGTCTTCTCCAATAGCCATGGGAAACCGGGCCGGTTTGGCACCTGTCAATCCTGCCTCTCGTAGAAGATCAAGGGCATACTTCCTTTGGGATAGAACCAACAAGCCAGGCTTCCGAGAGATTTCTATCCCCAAAAAGTATTTTGGGGAGCCCATATCCTTAGTGACCAGGTGTTGGCGGAGGTGTTTCTTCGTCAAATCCACCCCAGCTTGGTCATCGCCAGTAAGAAGAATATCATCGACATACACTGCCAAAACCACCAGTCCCGAGTCCGTTTTGCGAATGAATAAGGAGTGGTCGGCCGAACTCCTTGCAAAGCCGATGGTAGCCACAATACCACTAAACTTGTCGAACCATGCCCGAGGGCTCTGCTTTAAGCCATAAATGGCCTTCTTCAAACGGCATACGCGTGTCTCCTCCTGAGCAACATACCCAGGAGGTTGCTCCATGTAGACGTCCTCCTGAAGATCGCCATAGAGAAAGGCATTCTTGACATCAAGCTGGGAAATAGCCCAATCCCGGTTAACATCCACAAAGAGAAGAACCCGGATGGTGCTGAGGCGAGCAACCAGAGAGAAAGTGTCAAAGTAATCAATGCCGTAAGTCTGAGTGAAGCCTTTGGACACCAGCCGGGCCTTATAGTGATCCACAGTGCCATCGGGGCGAAACTTCACAACAAAGACCCGGCGACAGCCAACCACATCAGTGCCCACTGGGGGAGGAACAAGGGTCCAGGTGCCCCGTTCAGTAAGAGTAGCCATCTCGTCATCCATGGCAGACTTCCAGTGAGGAATGACAAGAGCCTCCTAGTATGTGCGGGGAGTAGTAGCAGCGGAGATAGCCAAGGCAAAACACCTGCGATAAGGGGAAAGCCGATCATAGGAAACAACAGCCGCCAGCGGGTGTTGAGTACACGCCCGCACCCCTTTGCGAAGAGCAATGGGAAGATCCAGGTCGACGGGAGCCTCAGCGACCGGAGCGTCCGTGGCGGAGAAGGCTGGCCCGGGACTAGAGAGACGGCTGCGGAGAACAGCGAGGAGGTGGAGAGGATGAGACGGACAGAGAAGGAGACAGAGGAGGAGAGGAGGGAAGAAGGAATACATCGAGAGGCGGGGAAGGAACGGAGAGAAGCGGTGGAGAAGGAGAGACATCAGGAGGAAGGGAGAAGTCAAGAGAGAAGTAGGAAGCATTCTCGAAGAATGTCACGTCCGCGGAGACAAATTATTTGCGCAGAACGGGGTCAAAACAACAATAGCTTTTTGAGTGGTAGAGTACCCCAAAAAGACACACTTGGTGGACCGGGGGGAAAGCTTGTCGCGGGTAGCGGATGGAGCCTGAACGAAAGCCGTACACCCAAAGACTCGGAAAGGGAGAGGAAAAGGTTCCTTGTGGGGGTAGAGAATGGAGAAGGGGGTCTGGCCGTGGAGAACCGTGGAGGGAAGACGATTGATGAGATAGCAGGCGAGGAGCACAGCGTAGCCCTACTAGGAGCGGGGTACGTGCATCTGCGTCATGAGAGTGCGAGCGACATCAAGGAGGTGGCGGTTTTTACGCTCCGCCACCCCATTCTGCTGGGAGGTGTAAACACAGGTGGTTTGATGAAGAAGACCATGTTGCCGAAAGAAAGAGCAGAATTCATGACTAAGATATTCCTTAGCATTATCAGAGCGTAAAACTTTAATAGAAATGCCAAACTGTGTCTTAATCATAAAATAAAAAGTTTGCCAGATAAAAAAGAGTTCAGAGCGATCTTTTAATAGATACACCCAGGTACATCTAGAAAAATCATCTATAAAGGTTACAAAGTAGGAACTACCCCGACCAACGGTAAGGGTAGGAGCAGGACCCCAAACATCAGAATGAATGAGATCAAACGGGCGAGAGGAGCCACGACCTTGCTTCGGCAGGAAGGAGGAGCGATGATGTTTGCCAAGCTGACACGCATCACAGTTGAGCGAAGGACTGGTCGAAGGTAAGTGGGGCAGAAGCTGGCGAAGAATCTGAGGAGGAGGATGTCTAAGGCGAAGATGCCATTGAAGCAGATCTGTAAAGGAGGAGGAGTGGGCGGACAGAGCGGAAATGTTGTCGAGGAAATAGAGTCCGCCGCTCTCAATCCCAGTAGCAATCGTCCGCTGGGTCCTCGGGTCCTGAAAAGAACAAGAAGTGGGAGTGAATAAGACAGAGCACTGAAGTTGCCGACATAAAGTAGTAACAGATAATAAGTTGCACGGGAACTTCGGGACATAGAGAGTGTCCACCAAACGAAGCGACGGGGTGACCTGAACCACTCCCGTCCCAAGCACCGAGTACGGTGAACCATCCGCCATACGAACCGGGGGGAGGCGGTCATGTGTTTCGAGGAGAGAGAAGCAATGAGGGTTGCCGGTCATATGATTTGTAGCACCCGAGTCAATCAGCCATTTACCTTGGGTAACGACGTGGGCACTACCTGAAGTCGTGGCCACAGAAGCAGATGGCCGAGAGGAGGCGGAGGGCGAAGAATAAGCATCACCGGAAGGGCGAAGATGAGGATGTTTCTGCCAGCAGCGGTCAACAGAATGGCCGGTACGACCACAGTGAGAGCAAAGGAACCTGGACGAACCACGCCCGCCTGAGTGGCTGCGGCCACTAGGACCCCCCCCCCCCCCCCCCCCCCCCCCGCTGAGCCTGGTGAGCATAGGAGTCCTGGGAAGGAGGGGAGGCCAACAGAGGGCGCTGGAGCAACGAAATAACAGCGGCAATGCGAGCCGCGGTGGCATCCAAAGTAGGAGATTCCGCCTCACCCAAGATCTGCTGGCGGATCATATCATAGGAGTCGGGAAGACGGAGAAGATAACAAACAATCAGGAGTTCCTGGAAGTGTTTATGCTGGTCGGCCAAGTCTGCGGAGAAGGGACGATTCTGTAGGATCTTTGCGCCAAGAGCCTGAACCAGCTGGTAAGCCGCAGCAAGAGACATGGAGGGGCGGGCGAAGAGGTCCGCATAAAGAGTATAAATGCGAGATGTCTGGCCCCCCTTCGAATAGAGAGCAGCTAGGTGAAGCCAGGCGGCCTTGACCGTCTCATCATGGCGAATGACGGGAAGGCACTCATCAGAGAGGCTGTTGGCCAGCCAAGTGCGGACAAGGGCATCACTCGCATCCCAGTCATCAAATTCAGGAGAGTTGAGAGGAGGAGGGTCATCGGTGAGGTGATGACGCTTGCGCTGAGAGAGAAGAAGAAAGGTGAAAGAAACGCTCCAATCGGGATAGTTGGAGCCAACAAGCTTGGAAAGCGTGCCAAGGTTGCCCGAAGGAGTAGGAGGAGGAGCTGCAGGAGTAGTGGAGGTAGAGATAACGGGGGTGGAGAGACCGGAAGTGGTCATAGAGAAGGCAGGAGACCGCGCGAGAAGAATAGAAGAAGAGAAGCCGCGGCGAGAAAGAATACGAGAGCAAGCCACACGACCTAAGGAAGAGGCCGGGACACAAGAAGGAAACCGCAGCGAACAAGGCAAAACCGCAGCGGGCTAAAGAAAAGAAGCTGCAGTGACACGGTGGAAGAATACCAGCGGCCAGGAAGCAGACCAATGCACAGGGAAGAGGTCGCGCGAACTGTAAAAGTTCGAGCGAACAGAAGAGAAGAGGAAGCAAAGGACCCAAGAAACCAGGTCGAGAACAGACCGAAGAAAGTCGCGCGAACAGGGAGAAGCCGCGCGAACAGCCAGCGGTCAGAGGAGAAAAACAAGCCGCGAGAACAGGTCGCGGACGAAGAAACAAGCCGGACGTGCAGAGAGAGCAGAGTCAGGTGGAAAGGACCGAGTGCTCTGATACCATGTAAAAAGTAGCGAACACGCGGCTAATAAACGGATAGAAATTTGAATAATTGAAATTTTATTATCCAAAAAAGATATCATTTACAAAGGTATGACCTCCCTTTTATAGAATGGAGGAGATATGAGAGAGTACAAACAAACAATATGGGACTAAACATGTATAGTGCTGAGCGGCTAGAAATAAAGGAGACCGTACAGGCCGCGCGGTTAGACAGATGGGTTAACCGCTCGGCAAATCCAGCAGGATAAGAACAAGCCGCAATGGGAGACCGATAGACCGCCCGGTCTCCAGGCTTCTGAGTTAGACCGCCAGACCGCTCGGTCAACAAACCGCCAGACAAGACCGCAAGGCCGCCCGGTCTAATACTTCAACATTCCTCTTTGATTTTCATCTGCACCATCAACCTTAATAATTTCAAGTGTCTCAACAATAGATGAGAACATTCGAATAAAGTTTAATATTATGTCATAATGTGAACTCCACTGTGTGTCACCTGCCTTTTTTAATTCAAGTGGTTGATTTGCCCCTTGACCACATTCCAACTCCCCGCAACCAAGCTCTAAAGCAACCTGATCAGCTTATAATGCTCTTATACAATCGCGTGGTTTACAAGTTCCGCCAACAACATTCTGTACAACCACGTATTCGCGGAGTGGGGTCCCCAAGCAAGCCGTAAGGCTTGTTATACATTTTTAATCTTTTGGGGGGTTTTGCACTTCTAAGGGCCAATTTATGGTTAATCTGCATAATATACTACTATGGGGACGAAAAATTTGTCTAGCTTGCTAGTGCTTGGTGTACTCCTCTCAGAGGGGCGGGTGCGGCACGAGCCCGACACCCGCCCCGGCCTCCCCTCAGGGGGGCGAGTGCGGCGCGAACCCGACACCCACCCCGGCCTACTCTCGGGGGGGGGGGGGGGGGGGGGGTGCGGCGCGCGCCCGACACCCACCCTGGCGTCCTCTCAGGGGGCGGGTATGGCGCGAGCCCGGCACCCGCCCCGGCCTCCTCTCAAGGGGGGCGGGTGCGGCGCGAACCCAGAACCGGCCCCTACCTCCGCCTAGGGGGCGGGTGCAGCGCGAGCACGGCACCCGCCCCGGCGTCCTCTCAGGGGAGGGCGTGTGCGGCGCGAGCCCGACACCCGCGCCGACCTCCTCTCAGGGGGGCGGGTGCGCCGCGAGCCCGGCACCCGCCCCGGCCTCCTCTTAGGGGGAGGGGGGGTGAGACACGAGCCAATCTTCTCCCCAACCTTCTCCCCTAGGGCGTCGCTCGGCGACACCTTGAGGGACTCGCCCAGCCTAAGTCTCGCCCGGCTTAAGGGTATCGCCCGGCTTGAGGGTATCTCTCGGCTTGAGTGTCTCGCCCGGCTTGAGGGTCTCGCCCAGCCTAGGTCTCGCCCGGCTTGAGGGACTCGCCCGGCTTGAGCAGCTCGCCCGGCTTGAGCAGCTCGCCCGGCTTGAGCAGCTCGCCCGCCTTGAGCAGCTCGCCTGGCTTGAGCATCTCGCCCGGCTTGAGCAGCTCGCCCGGCTTGAGGGTCTGCTATTTTGCCCCTGGTGAGCTGCAAATATATGTTCAGAATAGCAGATTTTGGCTGTTGACAGACCAGACCCGGGGTTTTTCAGTAATTTTAGAGCAGCGAGATTACGCTATTGGTAGGTCATCCCCAAAAATTTACAAATAGAACCTTGGGGTGCCTTAGAGGGGGATCAGTTTTTCATCACTCCTCATCCTCTTCTTTCATCCTCCAAGGCACCTAGCTCAGCATTGGCTAGGGAGGGGAGATCTCAAAGGTCTTCCGGATGTTAGGTAGGACCTCCACGCTAGAGCCAAGGGTAATTCCCCAAATTCAAGTCTCGTACCAAGGGACGGCTCGGGAGAAGTAGGTGTGAGCTGCACCCTAGGTCTGAACTCTAGGTGGAGCCGAATCTCGGTTCCAACATTTTTGTGCGGTGAGCGTGGACCGCGGCTCATACAGAAGTTCTTAAGCAGGTTCCATGGCGGGATATCTTGGAGGTGGTGATGACCCCAACCAGCTCCCCAACCCAACACCCTTTGTAGGGAGGGAAGAGTTCATGGCATCAATCCAAGGCATCATGGAGATGCTGCTAAGTATTGCCCCTCGGGATGACTGCTCAACTCCCACCCCCAGGATCCAATCTCCAGGGGTCTCGGCGAACCCGCTTCTAGGGGTCTATGCGAGATGATCCCAGGAGGAGTAGAAGAAAGTGCACCGGGAAGACGGTCCAGGAAAGAAATAATGTGAGAGGGGGTCGAGCGAGACCTTACCGGCCTGTAGTTATTCCCCAGCCCGGCGAGTGCTAGCCTTCCAGGCGAGCAGGTCGCGCGAGTGGAGCATGCGAGACCACCAAGTAGGGGGTCACCCTTTAGCGAGGTGATTGTCTCAGCTCCCGTTCCCGAGGGGTTCGGAGAACCAGACATGACTTACTATACTGGGAAGGATGACCCTGTCCAACACCTGCAGTAGTTCTAAGATGTGGTCATTATCAGGCCGATGACAGATGCATTCAAGTGTCGCCTCTTCGCGATCACATTGAAAGACAAGGCAGGGGATTGGTTCTATCAACTCCCAACGAGATCGATCTACTGGTTCAAAAACTTGAGTCGGAGCTTTCAGATTTGCTTCTGCACTTCTAAAAAGAGGAAGAAGAGTCCCGAGTCCATCTTCATAATAAGTCAGAGGGCGGATGAGTCGTTGGCCCAATATATGGACAGTTTCCAAAAAGAGATCCTGGATATCTAGGAGATGCCGGGTGTACAACCCCATATTCGCTGAGTCAGACCAGGAGACACCAACGGTCAGGATTAGGCTAGCCAGAGAAGCTCTAGCCCTGAAGAAAGTTCATGCCCATAAGTGGGGCGGGAACGTTTGCGCTTGCGCCAAGCTCCTGTCTTGGAGGAGCTCTCGCTTGTAAGCAGGCGAGACCGCTTGCGCCGGGATCTGGACAGTAAGTCTCTCGGCTCAGAGTTCTCGCCGAGTGGGGCCCAGGGCCCTGGGTAAAATGACCTAGTTACCCTCGGGTAGAATTACCCCTATACCCTCCAGATGAACGGCGGGATTTGGATATTGGCAGATCAACTAAGGGTATTTCAGTCATCTTAGGTCAGCAAAGGCTATAAATAGACCCATAAGGGCTCCTTAGAAGGCAAGTTTTCATAATCTTCCAATTTCCAGTGCTTTTTGAGGAGCTCCTAGCCCAGCTTTTGGCTTTGGAGGGGAAGCTCTCAGAGATCTTCCGGGTGTGAGGTGGGACCTCCCTGCAGAGGCATTGGGTCAGTCTTAGGTCCTTTGAATCTAGTCGAGGGTCGAGGCTCGAGAGAAGTAGATGTTGGCTGCACCCCTGTTTTGAACTCCCGTTGAGGTCATTTTTGGCTTCAACAGTTCTGGTGCGGTGAGCGTGGAAAGCAGCCGATACAAGAAAGCCTTGAGTTTTGTCCCATGGCTGGAGGTGAAGGTGAGGGGTCTGGTTCTGGAGGCTCCCCCACCCGGGGAGAAGAAGCGACGAGGAAGATGTTGGATGACTTCAGGCGAGAAGTCCTGCAGACCATCAGCTTGGCCTTCTCGGCCCGAAGCGAGTGGGCCACACCTCAGGTTCCGATAGAGGAGGTCCCGCTCTTGGGCGAGAATGCCCCTGGATAGCGCCTAGGGAAGGAGGTCCCGGCGGAGGCTGGAGAGAGAGACGTAGCGGCGCGGTAGCTCTTCCCAGGCCAGCGCCCGGGCAAGGAGGCTTTGATAGATTTGGGCGAGAGGGAGGCGGCAGTGCGAGAACTCTTCCTTGGGCACAGTCTCGCGGACCGGGCCAGCCAGCCGAGGCCACGGGACGTGCCCTCTCGCCAGGCAGGAGGCGAGAGCCCATTCAGCGATCTCATCATCTCAGCTCCGGTACCGGAGGGGTTCCGGGAGCCTGACATGTCCTACTACTCAGGAAACGATGACCCTATACAACACGTGCAGTGGTTTGAAGATATCGTTTCGATAAGGCAGATGACGGATGCCTTCAAGTGTCGGCTATTTGCCATCACGTTGAAGGAGAAGGCTCGGGACTGGTTCCACCAGTTGCCAGCAAGGTCGATCTACTGTTTTGAAGATCTGTGAAGAAGTTTCCTGTTGAGGTTCTCAACATCGAAGAAGCGGAAGAAGGAGGCAGAGTGCCTGTTTGCTGTGAGGCAGAAGCTGGATGAGACACTGGGTAATTATGTCGACCGATTTCAGGAAGAGATCCTCCTGGTCCAGGAGGTCCCAGGGTATGCGCTAATGCTCGCCTTTACCCTAGGGATGAGGTCGGGATTTTTCAGCATGGAGTTGAAGAGAGTGCCCCCCCTCTCCTTTAAGGAGCTCATGGAGAGGGCGGCAAAAGAGATAGACTTCGAGAGAGCAAATCCAGCGTTCGCCAGGAAGTTGGCCAGGCTGGCGGAAGATGATGTGAAGGAACCTGCAGCAGGAAGGCAGAATTAGTCGAGGGAGCAGAGGGAGCAGAGAGAAGAAAGAAGGAGAGAAGAGCCCCGAAGATATGGGCAGTAGCAGGGATGGGGGCCCGGGAGCCGAACAACTGGTTGGGTTGGAGGCCCCAGGAGGGTCGCCCCCAGGGCCAAGGAGGAGGCTACCAGGGAAGAGATAACTTACGGGAACCCAGGACGTTCAACCAACCGGCGTGGAGGCAGGAGCTAAGAGGTCGTATCCCACCGCCGCAAGAGGCCATGGAGGTGGGCATAGGAAGAGGAGCGAGGAGAGGAATTCGAGGAGCTGGGAGAAGAGGAGGAGAAGGAAGAAGGGGTAGGGTGGCGTTTCTCTTTTGTGACTTCCACCAGGAGGAGGGTCACGCAACGACCACCTGCCCTGAGTTCTTGGAGATGAGAGAAGCAAGAGGAGCAGGGAGGAAGGATCCGTCGGTTAGGATCGTGGAAGTACAGCAGGGGGAGATGGAGGATAGGTGTGAAGATCGGGTAGACGTGGGAACCCGGGGAGGAATCGGGGTGATCCACAGGGGAGTGGGGATCGAGGCAACCCGCAAGGGGAGCCTTCAAACCATGTACCGAAGGGGGGTCACCTCTACCTCCCAGGCTCCCCCACCAAAAGAGAAGATCACCTTCTCGTTAGCAGACATGTCGGACTATGAAGATCCGTTTTGTGACGCCCTGATGATCCAGACGACGGTGGAGAATTTCACAGTCTCAAGGATACTGGTAGACAAAGGGAGCTCAGTAAATGTTATCTTCAAGAAGGCCTTCGATGAGATGAGGGTTGAGGGGAAAAGGATCTTGGCTTCGGATGGACCGCTGTTCGGATTCTCTGGAGAGAGGAAGGAAGTGGAAGGGGGAGTAGGGCTGCACGTGAAGTTGGGGGGCATGTCACGGAACTGCAGGTTCGTGATCGTGGACGCCCCAAGCATCTATAACGCCATCTTTGGGCGCCCCTCATCAGCGTCTTTCGCTGCGTTCCCTCCTCGTTTCATCAGTGCCTCAAGTTCAACAATGGAGGGGTGCAGGTCAGGGTCAGAGGGGACCCGAAGGTGGCAAGACAGTGCAACGTTACGACAGTCAACACCATATCTTAGATGACAGAGGCGGATGAGTTGGAGAAGGAGATGGCGGCACATGAAGAGGTTGTCGGAGAAGAGGAGATGAGCCTAGAGGAGGCGAGAGAGGTAGCTGAAGAGGAAGTCAGAGGGGAGGAGATTGAGGAGGAGCAGTAGGGAGGAGATGTGTAGGAGGTCCAGAGGGACGAAGAGTAGGAGAGCCCGGAGGGGGCGATGGAGGTAGAAGAGCAAGTAGCAGGAGGAGTGGAGAGAGAGGCCCAGAGGGGCGTGGAAGTCGAACAGCAGCAGGAGGGGCCGGAGGAGGCGATGGAGATTGAGGAGGAGGTAGGAAGGGAGGAGTTGGAGCTGGAGGAAGAAGCAAGGGTCGGCTGGGAGCAGTCATGGCTGGAACTGGCCGAGGAAGTGGCGGAGATGGAGGTCTTCACCAGCGCAGGGCAAGTGCAGAGGTTGCGGGTCAGCAGGGGCTTGAGTCCCGAGGCCCGGGAGCGAGTGCGGGCCTACATTCAAAGCAACATCGACATCTTCGCTTGGAGCGCGGCAGACATGCCGGGCATCGACGTGGACGTGGCCTGTCACCGCCTGAACCTGGACCCCCGCACTCGCCCCATACGCCAAAAGATGAGAGCCATCGCCACCAAGCTGGAGGAGTCCATCCGCGAAGAGGTCAGGAAGCTCCTAGAGGCCGGCTTCATCTCAGAGATCCAGTATCCATGCTGGATCTCCAATGTGGTAATGGTCAAAAAATGGGGTGGTAAATGGCGAATGTGTATCGATTTCTCTTTGTTAAATAAATCATGCCCTAAAAATTGCTATCCCCTGCCTCGGATCGACGCGCTGGTTGATTCAGTCGTCGACTTTTCTATTATGAGCTTTTTGGATGCTTTTTCAGGTTATCACCAGATCCGGATGCACCCTCCCGATGTCAAGGATGTTTCCTTCATCACGAGGGAGGGATGCTTCAGTTATAAAATGATGCCCTTTGGGTTGAAGAACGTCGGGTCTACATACCAACGCATGATGGATCGGGTCTTCCGAGATCAAAGGGAAAGAAACTTGGAGGTCTATGTTGACGACATGATGATCAAGAGCAAGTGCGTGGATTCACACCTGAAAGATCTAGAAGAGACGTTCGCCACCCTGCGGAGATACAAGATGACACTGAACCCCTTGAAGTGTGTCTTCGGGGCCAGCCGCGGGAAGTTCCTTGGGCATCTCTTGACTCCGACAGGGGTGGAACCCAACCCAGACAAGGTTAAGGCCATCCTGGATTTGGAATCACCTCGCGATGTCAAGGAGGTCCAGTGCTTGACAGGCAAACTGGCTGGGCTGAGTAAGTTCCTCTCCAAGTCAGGAGACAAGTGTTCTTCATTCTTTAAAGTGCTGCGAGGGAACCAAAGGTTTGAGTGGACCACTGAGTGCGAAGAAGCCTTCCAAGAGCTGAAGAGACAGCTCTTTCAGGCTCCTCTGCTTCAGAGCCCAAGAGAAGGGGAGGACCTGACCTTATACCTTGGAGTAGGAGCGGAGGCGATGAGCTTCGTCCTAGTAAGGGAAGAAGGAAAGAAGCAACTGCCGATCTACTACGTCAGTCGGATCTTGAAGAAGGCAGAGCTAAGCTACCCCATCCTCGAAAAGTTGGCTTACGCTTTGGTCATCTCTACACGAAAGCTCCGGCCATACTTTCAAGCACACTCGATTAGGGTGGTGACCGACCATCCTCTTCGCAAGATCTTTGAAGGGGTAGAGCACTCGGGAAGGCTTGCCAAGTGGTCCATTGAACTAAGCGAGTTCGACATCTCTTTTGTTCCGAGACTCTCCATCAAGGCGCAAGCGGTGGCAGACTTTCTGGCGAACTATGTTGTTGAAGTCGAGGAGGGAGAGCAGCAGCCACAGGAAGCGTGGAATATGGTGGTTGATGGGGCCTCGGGAAAACATATCCTCGGGGGAGGAGTGGTGCTGATAAGCCCCCAGGGAGTTGCGATAGAGCAGGCAGTGGCTTACCATTTTCCAGTGACCAACAACCAAGCAGAGTATGAGGCCGTGATCGCCGGCCTTTGCTTGGCAAAGGAGCTTGAGATCCAGGATGTGGAGGCCTTCAATGACTCAATGGTTGTAGCATCACAGATCCGAGGGGAGTTCGAGGCTCGGGAACCTACCCTCATAAAATACCTGTCCAAGGTAATGGCAATCATCGGTGGGTTCCGGTCATTCTCAATCCAGCATGTCCCCGGGGAGGAGAGCGCGGCCGCCGATCGATTGGCAAAGTTTGGACCTCGGGGAGGAGGGACCCTGACTGAACTTTTTCGGCCAGCCATTGAGGAAGGGGAGTTGATGGAGGTAGGCCAGCGATCCTCGTAGGTGGACCCGTTGGTAACCTTCCTGACCACAGGCAAGCTGACAGAGGAGGTTAAAGATGCCAAGAGCTTCAGGCGCAAGGCAGCTCACTACCTGATGATAGAAGTGGGGTTGCATCGTAAGATGTTGTCAAGGCTCCTAGCTAGATGTGTGACCGAAGAAGAGATCCCAAGGATCTTGGGAGAGGTGCACTCGGGCGAGTGCGATAGTCATTCTGGAGGTAGGATGCTGGAGGCAAGGGTGGTCAGGCAGGGATACTTCTGGCCCACCCTAAGGAAGGATACCGCGGAGTTTGCAAGGAGGTGTCAAAAGTGCCAGCTCTGCGCCCCCCTCTGCTCTTGGCAGATCAACGACTCCGAAGCATCACGACACCGTGGCTGTTCGCTATCTGGGGAATGGATTTAGTTGGGCATTTTCCTCAGTCTAGTGGGCAGAGGAGGTTCCTCTTGGTCATGGTCGATTATTTCTCAAAGTGGCTGGAGGTTGAGGCCTTGGCCAAGGTCACCTCGCAAGTCATAAGGAACTTCATCTGGGGGGAGATCATATGCAGACACGGACTGCCTCAAGCGATAGTGACAGATAACGGCCCCCAGTTTGCCAGTGAAGAGTTCATCAGCTTCTGCGCCCAACTGGGGATAGACCTCAGAATTACCTCTGTCCACCACCCCCGGAGCAACGGCCAGGTGGAAGCGGCAAACAAAATTATTGTGAACCTACTAAAGAAAAAAGTAGAGAACTTGAGAGGAAATTGGGTGGAGCAGCTCCCCTTGGTCCTGTGGGCCTTGCGAACGACCCCAAACACGGCCACCGGTGAGACGCCCTTCAAGCTTTCTCACGGGTGTGAGTCAGTCCTACCAGTGGAGTTCGAGGTTCGTCCCCGCGGGTCCCAGCCGCGGGCGAAGGAGATGAGACGTGGAGATTGGAGAATGAGGAGGGGTTACGCCTCTCGCTAGACATGGTGGAAGAGCTGCGGGATGTGGCAGCCATCAGGCAAGAAGAGATCAAGCAGCGGATGGCCAAGTATTTTGATAAGCATGTCAGGGTCAAGCAGTTTGCCGAAGGAGATCTGGTGCTGAGAAAGGTTGACACGGCAGGAAGGTCGGCTCCCGTGGGAAAGCTCAACCCGAACTGGGAAGGACCGTACATAGTGAAGGAAGTCCTAGGAACAGGAGGTTACTACCTCCAGGACGTGGAGGGGAGGGCCTTAAGCCACACCTGGAGCGGCGATGACCTAAAACGCTTCTACCCATGAAATGGGGAGGATGTAACTATGTATCTAAAATTAAACCTATTATACTGCGTCAGTTGACTTGATTTTCTCTTGCCTATTGTGAAATTTTTATAATAGGACGTGATTATGTGTTTCGTAGCACCCCGAGCTCGGCTCGGCCCCAGGTAGACCCGCTGCACAGGCTCTCATCTAGTTAGCAGATCCAAAGGCTCGCCTGTGGGGGATAGGTTTGGTTTGAGGAAACTTCATCGGCACCCCGAGCTCGGCTCGGCCGCAGGTAGACCCGCTGCGCAGGCTCTCATCTATCTGGCAGGTCCGAAGGCTCGCCTGTGGGGGATAGGTTTGGTTTGAGGAAACTTCATCGGCACCCCGAGCTCGGCTCGCCCCCAGGTAGACCCGCTGCGCAGGCTCTCATCTAGCTGGCAGGTCCGAAGGCTCGCCTATGGGGGATAGGTTTGGTTTGAGAACTTCATCGGCACCCCGAGCTCAGCTCGGCCCCAGGTAGACCTGCTGCGCAGGCTCTCATCTAGCTGGAAGGTCCGAAGGCTCGCCTATGGGGGATAGGTTTGGTTTGAGGAAACTTCATCGGCACCCCGAGCTCGGCTCGGCCCCAGGTAGACCCGCTGCACAGGCTCTCATATAGGTGGCAGGTCCGAAGGCTCGCCTGTGGGGGATAGGTTTGGTTTGAGGAAACTTCATCGTCACCCCGAGCTCAGCTCGGCCCCAGGTAGACCCGCTGCGCAGGCTCTCATCTAGCTGGCAGGTCTGAAGGCTCGTCTGTGGGGGATAGGTTTGGTTTGAGGAAACTTCATCGGCACCCCGAGCTCGGCTCGGCCCCAGGTAGACCCGCTGCGCAGGCTCTCATCTAACTGACAGGTCTGAAGGCTCGCCTGTGGGGGATAGGTTTGGTTTGAGAACTTCATCGGCACCCCGAGCTCGGCTCGGCCCCAGGTAGACCCGCTGCGCAGGCTCTCATCTAGCTGGCAAGTCCGAAGGCACGCCTGTGGGGGATAGGTTTGGTTTGAGAAAACTTCATCGGCACCCCAAGCTCGGCTCGGCCCCAGGTAGACCCGTTGTGCAGGCCCTCATCTAGCTGGCAGGTCCGAAGGCTCTCCTATGGGGGATAGGTTTGGTTTGAGAAAACTTCATCGGCACCCCGAGCTCAGCTCGGCCTCAGGTAGACCCGCTGCGCAGGCTCTCATCTAGATGACAGGCCCGAAGGCTCGCCTGGGGAAGGGAAGTTTTTGATCCTAGGAGACACTCCGACTCGGATGCTCTGAGCAGGGCAAGAAATGCACTCGGAATGCGGAATAAAAGGAGGTAAGGCCCCCTCGGGCAGGAGAGGTCTCGGCCAGAGAAGATCTCGGCAGGGAGGTCCCCCGCCAAGGAGATCTCGCCGAAGGAAGTTCTCGGCGGAAGGGCTCCTGACAAACTATTCTCGGTCAGACAGCGGGAAGTGCAAGGCGAAAGCTTCGAACAGTTTGCGTAGGGTAAAAATGGACGGCCTCGTCTTAAAGGGCCCACGAGCAATGTTCCCGGCAGACGGTTTTCAGCAGAGTGCGGAAACGAAACGTCTAAGCCCTGGGCTCTTTCGACAGGTTCCCGTCTATCCATCACTAAGGGAGACTACCCTAGGGGGGTCAAGGGCCTCGGCGAAAGCATGCTTGAGAAGCACTCGGCCACAACAATTGTATCAAACTCATTGGCATTAAAAAGAAAATGGCATGAATACAAAATATTTACAATGTATTTTATATAGTTACAAGTCTAGAGCGTTCTCGCTCAGTACAACCAAAAGAAAAAAAGAAAAGGGGGGCCCTTAGGGAGACGCGTTGTACCCCTCTGAGCTCTCGCTTGAACTACCCCTGGAGCTCTCGCCTGAGCTCTCCCAGAATCTTTCGCCACTCGCGGCAGTTGATTTCGGGACATCCGAGGGCGGGGAATTGGGTGCGCCTGGGGGCTTCGGGACAGGCTCAAAGAGCCAGGGGACGAGCTGGCGAGCAGTGATGGTCTTGCCTCTCCCGTCGAAGCAGCCTACATCCCGCAGCGTCGCCAGGGTCAGCTTCACTGTAGCTTGCACTTTGGCCTGGAGGAGCTTGTCGATGTCGTAGACGGAATAGTAGCGGCTCTTCAACCTTTCATCCAGTGGAGGAGTAGGGGGCGCATTCGCCTCCAGGCGCTGGAGCTGGTCCCTCAGCAGGACGTTCTCGTATCGCGCCTGGGTCAGCTCCGCATGAAGCACCACGGCCTGAGCGGAATCCTGTATAGCGAGAGGTTAGCATGAAAGGAAAAGAATGAATTTGAAATCTGCAGTCGCGAGAGCGAGCGCCGCGAAAGGGCTCGCTTACCTCTTCCGCCCGGCGCGAGGACAGCAGTTGTGTGGCGTCTGCCAGCTCTTTCTTCAAGGCAGCCGCCTGAGCCACCGCCTCCTCCCTGTCCTTGAACATGTCCTGGAAGTTGCGGTCGATGGTGATACTCCGACGTGCGCACATATGCGCAAGCTCGATCCCACGCATCAAGGCCTGGGTGGAGTCATAGGTCAGGAGCCTAGTGGTCACTTTGTCATAGATACCGGTGTTCTCCCGGCTGTAAAGGTCGTAGCCCAAGGAGAAGGCCTCGCTGGTGACCTCATCTCGCTCCGCCCAGCTGGGTAGAAGAGACGAGATGGAGACCCTATTGGTGTCAGGGTCCCACTGAAGCAGAGACTTGTTTTCCGTGTCAAGGTACTTCGTGCTGAGACCAAAATTACGGTGACCTCGCGGCACCTCTCCAGGCGGAGACTGAGCAGAGGTCTCGGCGCCGGCTCCCTCGCCATCTACTACACCGGGGCCGGGGGGTTCTCGGCACGTGCCTCGGCGCCACCCCTAGTGACAGCGATCTCGCTGGCGGCCTACAAGATCTCTTCAAATGAGTGGCCTGCAGCGGGAGGTTGGGAGGGCGGCACCTCAATGGCTTTGCCCTTCTCGGCAATAGTTATTTTGGGCCTCTTAAGTGCTGGGGGCAAAGGGGCGTCGGGCTTTCTCTTCCCGGCGCCGGTCGAAGGAAACGGGGCCGGCTTGTCCCGGCAAGCTTGAGCCGCGGCCTTTGCGAGAGTCAGCGGGTCTCTTACGGATTGGCTCTCGGCAGCGTGAGCCTCGTCGAAAGGTTGGCGCAGGGGGATCTCGCACTCTCCTGCAGAAGCAACAACACTCAGCCCTAATCTTAACAGAAGGAGAGGAACAGCGAGTTAAAGGCGAGACCGTACCTTCCCCCGGGGGCACCGGGAGGAGAGAATCGAGGCCCCGCCTGAGGAACTGGACGTCGAAATCCTTGGTACGAAGAACTCAAGGAGGGCATTCTCGCGCGAGCCCAAGGAGGGCGGCTTGTAAGCGGCGTCCTAATACTGAATGGGCGCGAGAGGAACGTTCCCGAAATCACCGGAAACGAAGATGAACTTCTCGCCCTAGTGGTGGTGCTTTTTGGCGAGACCAGTGGTCTTGAGCAGCTGCCCTGAAAAGTAGACCACCCCTCCCTTGGCGCGGAAGGTGAACAGCTTCCGGAAGATAGGGAGGCTGAACTCGATCCTCTCGGATCGCATGTAGCAGATGAAGGCCACAGGATCGCGACCGATTTCGGATTCAACTGTGCGGGAACCACTCCATAGTACCAGAGGGCCTGGCGCATCTCTGTCCAGAGGGGGAGGCGGAAGCCCACCTCAAAGTGCTCAAGGGGGATGACGAGCTCCCCCTCCCCCACACTGTTCACCTTATCATGGTTGCCAGGGTTTCGCGCGGTGAAGCCGGCGGGAACGTAACGAGTCTGGGTCAGTTGAAACTCCTCCATGGTCAGGCTGCAAGAGGGGAATAGATGCTTCTGGAAGGCTTCAGTGCAATTCCAGCGTCCCTCGCTTCCGCCCGGCATCGTGATCGTGAGATTGAAGGCGAGATCTTTAGAAGAGAGGCGAGAATGAGAATTGAGCGAGAAAAGGAGGAGGAAGCGGAAGCAAGCGGGAGCTTTCGACAAACCGCGAAAGCAACAAGAAAAAAGGCACGGGATTCGGATCGGAGAAATAAATATGGTAGGTGTACTTCTCTATTTATAGAAAACCGTGATCATCATGACTATTCCCAAAAAGGCAGCGGGGGTACAACCGTCACGCCCTAAGTTGGCGGCGCCTCGGTTTCCCGCCCAAGATTGACAGTGACTGACAAATCTGATTAGCGCGAACATTTTGAGATGACACGCGACAAGTAAAACGAGCGGAAGCAGGGTTACTCTCGCCGAGCGAGAGCTGAATAAATAATAATAATAATAATAGAGTCAGGAGTTACTCTCGCCGAGCGAGAGCTGAATAAAAGGTAATAATAATAATAGCAAAGTTATTAGTTACAGACTGATGAAAATAACATGGTACATTGGGGAAGGGGAAGGCCGGGGGAAAGAAAGGAGGAGATCTCGCGAATCAATAAGGCTCCCACCGCCATCGTCCTTGTTCCCGCTGCCTGGTCCTCGGTGGCGCCTGCGGGTTGAAATAGGACAATAAGACGGTGCATCCTATGTTGATCTGGCGAGACAGGTCTCGGATCCGCGTGATGCACCTTTCGGGAGAGGACCCGGCGGTAGGCCCACCCGGCCGATCCGTCTCGCCGATGAAGTAGTTTCGCTCCAGAGTCTCCAGCCTATTCTCCACCGATTGGTGGAACTCTCTCGTTGCGGAGTCATGGGCCCGCTCCCGCCGTATAAGCTTTGACAGGACGGCAGCAACCCTCTTCCCCTGCCTTTTAGCGCTCCCGGCACTGGTCAAGATTTCCTCCATCTCGTCAGATGAATGGAAGGGGGAGCTCTCGCCATCCTCCCCCTCTCTATCTTCGTCGTCTTCTTCATCTTCTTCATCCTCTGCGTTAGCTCCCGACCGCAAGCCCGAATCCCCTGACAAAAGAATTCCACGGTCATGGCGAGAGCTAAGCGACAATTGTGATAAGCATACTGCATACCTGCAGTATGGCGAGAACCACCGGCCAACGGCAGGCGAGAAGGCCCAGCCCCCCCTCAGTTCCAAAGAGGAGGTGGATCGGATTTCCTTTTCCCGGGGGGAAGATTTTGCGAGTGGTGATCCCGGCTTGGCCGGAAGCAGGGGGAGTTATCCTCTCCCGCGGGATGGCTAGCATCCTGGGGAGCTGCGGAAGATTCGACAGCCATTTCTCCCGCCGGTAGGGAGGAATCAACCGCAGGGGCGGGCCGATTGGCGACCCTTACTTCATTTTCCCAGACGGCGAGACCCGGTTTGGCGGAAGCTGGTGCTGCGGGAAATCAATTCAGCAATTCGAGACCGAGTTAGTAGCGAGAGTGAAAAAGATACCTGCAGATCTCGGGGATTCGGGCGGAGGTGCGACCTCCGAGACCCGCGGCTGATTCTCGGGAGGACGAGATGATAAGTCCAAGGGCTCCCGCGGGGGCCTGACGTCGTCGAGGACCATTTCCTGCGAGAAGCATCGCGTCAGCTACAAATCCTCCCGTGTAAACAGCTAGGGGTTTCAATGACTAGCAAGTCGAGAGACGTGCCTTCTGCGGAGAGGGATCATCCGCGTGGCTTGGGGTCGGGGTAGGCGAGCTCCTGTTCTCGTGAGAAAGGTCTCGATGGACCACCTTCGCCCTCTTCTTCTTTTTCTTCTTTGGCTGAGAGGGCTCAGCGGCTGACGACTTTCTCGCAAGCCAAGGGGGCAACCAAGGAGCAATTAGCCTTGGCTCGTGCCTGGGCCACATCGATACGGTCTTGAAGATCCTGTGGAAGCCATTTGTCAACACTCTTGGAACGCATCGCGAGAGGAAGCGAGAGCTCAGGCAAGGAACGACGATTCAAGGGCATATTTATGACCGTCTATCAACATATATATATATATATATATATATATATATATATATATATATATATATATATATATATATATATATATATATATATATATATATATATAGCCACGGTACGGCCCACCAAAAGATTCCCTGATGTTGACACGTGCTCAGCGAATATTAACGGGTTGGATGTGTCTTTTCGAGCACAGAGCTAGCTCAAAAAGAGCGGGGATTGTGTACAACCCCAGATTCGCTGAGTCAGACTAGGAGACACCAACGGTCAGGATTAGGCTAGCCAGAGAAGCTCCCACCCTGAAGAAAGTTCTCACCCATAAGTGGGACGGGAACGTTTGCGCTTGTGCCAAGCTCCTGTCTTGGAGGAGCTCTCGCCTGTAAGCAGGCGAGACCGCTTGCGCCGGGCTCTGGACAGGAAGGCTCTCGGCTCAGAGTTCTCGCCGAGTGGGGCCCAGGGCCCTAAGTAAAATGACCTAGTTACCCTCGGGTAGAATTACCCCTATACCCTCCAGATGAACGGCGGGATTTGGCTATTGACAGATCAACTAAGGGTATTTCAGTCATCTCAGGTCAGCAAAGGCTATAAATAGACCCATAAGGGATCCTTAGAAGGCAAGTTTTCATAATCTTCCAATTTCCAGTGCTTTCTGAGGAGCTCCTAGCCCAGCTTTTGGTTTTGGAGGGGAAGCTCTCAGAGATCTTCCGGGTGTGAGGTGGGACCTCCCTACTGAGGCCTTGGGTTAGTCTTAGGTCCTTTGAATCTTGTCGAGGGTCGAGGCTCGAAAGAAGTAGGTGTTGGCTGCACCCCTATTTTGAACTCCCGTTGAGGTCATTTTTGGCTTCAACACCGGGGTATGCCCTTCAGATGGCATTTACGATGGGATTGTGTGAAGGGTTCTTCAAGATGAGTCTGACCCGAAAGGCTCCCTATCCTTCAAAGAGTTGATGGAAAGGGCGGCAGAGGAGATAGCGACTGAGGTGGCCAATCCGATGTTCGTCAAGAATTTGGCGAGGTTAACAGAGGCAGAGTTGAAGGAGCAAGGTGGCTCGAGGCATCAGGAGGGGAGAAGGAAAGAGGAGCAGAGAGCTCAGGGGTTCCAGGGACCTTTGGAAGGTCTGGAACCAAGTTGGAGACAGCAGGGAGGGCCCGTTCAGGGTCCAGAAAGAGGTCCCGTCCAGGGTGGGGGGAACTTCCATGGAGTCCAAGGGAGGTTCAACTTACAGAGACAAGCCCCTAGGCAGCTCCTACCCCCACCATAGCAAGTCATGGAGATAGGAAGAAGGGAAAGAGGTAACGGGAGAAATCACCTAGCCCGTCGAAGGAGGGAAGGAAGAGTGTTGTCGTATTATGACTTCCACCAAGTAGAGGGTCACGCCACAACTACCTGCACCGAATTCTTGGAAGTGAGAGAGGCGAGAGCCCCATCCCAGCAGCAGCCGCCAGTGCGGATTGAAGAAGTTCTACCCAGAGAGGGGGAAGGTGACGTATATGAGGACCGGGTCGACGTAGGAACCCGAGGAGGTATAGGAGTGATCCACGGTGGAGTGGGGATTGAGGCCACTCGGAAGGCAAGCCTTCATGCCATGTACCGTCGGAGCGTCGCTTCGACATCCCAGACCCCATCCCCGGAGGAGAGGATCACCTTCTCAATGAAGGACATGCCGGATCATGAGGATCCGTTATGTGATGCGCAGGTCATCCAGGCAGTCATTGAAGGCTACACCGTCTCCCGGATCTTGGTTGATAATGGGAGCTCCGTCAATGTCATTTTCAAGAAGGTGTTTGATGGGATGAAAGTGGAACCAAGGAGGGTGTTGGCCTCGGACATACCCCTGTTCGAATTTTCAGGGGAAAGGAAGGAGGTAGAAGGTGGAGTCGGACTCCAGGTGAAGTTGTGGGGGACATCAAGGAACTGTCGGTTCGTCATTGTTGACGCTCCGAGCAGTTACAATGCCAGCTTCGAAAGACCCCTCATTAGGGCCTTCCATTGCGTGTCATCGTCCTTCCACCAGTGCTTCAACTTTAACACGAGAGGGATCCAAGTCAGGGTCAGAGGAGACCCCAGGATGGCAAGACAGTGCTACGTCACGGCCGTCAACACCATCTCCTGGTTATCCAGGGCAGAGGAAATGGAGAGGATCATGGAGATCTTGAGCAGCATAGGGGTATCTGAGGAAAAGGAGGCAAATGACGACCAAAATGCACACGAAGCCTGAAGAAGCCTTGCTTTGGTGAGGACTTTTTCCCTTTCATGTTGTTTTTGTAATGAGTCTACCCCTGACCGGAAGAGTCAGGAGGTCATGTATCTTAAAATTTTCACTGTTTGAGGATGTTGAATTTATTATGGTTCGAATGGCATGTCTAGCCCCACCCCCAAGAGGATCTCCTCATCCTCGCTCCCACTAGCTGGATGGGTCGAATGTGCCTCGAAGGAGAGAAGGAACCAACCCCCGAGAGGATCTCCTCATCTAGGCTCCAACTAGCTGGATGGGTCAAATGTGCCTCAGTGGCGAGAAGCTTCCAACCCCGAGAGGATCTCCTCATTTTGGCTCCCACTAGCTGTATAGGTCGAATGTGCCTCGGTGGCAAGAGGGTTCCAACCCCGAGAGGATCTCCTCATTTAGGCTCTCACTAGCTGGATGGGTCAAATGTGTCTCGGTAGTAAGTTCTTGTCCCGAGAGGATCTCCTCATCCAGGCTTCCACTAGCTGGATGGGTCAAATGTGCCTCGGTGGCGATAAGGAACAAACCCCCAAGAGGATCTCCTCGTCCAGGCTCCCACTAGCTGGATGGGTCGAATGTGCCTCGATGGCGAGAAGGTTCCAACCCCGAGAGGATCTCCTCATCCAGGATCTCACTAGTTGGATGGGTTGAATGTGCCTCGGTGGCGAGAAAGTTCCAACCCCGAGAGGATCTCCTCATCCAGGCTCCCACTAGCTAGATGGGTCGAATGTGTCTCGGTGGCGAGAAAGTTCCAACCCCGAGAGGATCTCCTCATCCAGGCTCCCACTAGTTGGATTGGTCGAATGTGCCTCAGTGGCGAGAAGGTTCCCACCCCGAGAGGATCTCCTCATTCAGGCTCTCACTAGCTGGATGGGTCGAATGTGCCCCGGTAGAAAGTTCTTGTCCCGAGAGGATCTCCTCATCCAGGCTCCCACTAGCTGAATGGGTCGAATGTGGCTCGGTGATGAAAAGGAACCAACCCCTGAGAGGATCTCCTCATCCAGGCTCCCACTAGCTGGATTCGAATGTGCCTCGGTGGCGAGAAGGTTCCAACACCGAGAGGATCTCCTCATCCAGGCTCCCACTAGCTAGATGGGTCGAATGTGCCTCAGTGGAGAGAAGGTTTCAACCCCGAGAGGATCTCCTTATCCAGGCTCTCACTAGCTGGATGGGTCGAATGTGCCTCGGTGGCAAGAAGGTTCCAACCCCGAGAGGATCTCGCCACCCAGGCTCCCATTAGCTAGCATGGAAGGTTGACCCCTCGGAGGGGCCAAGCATTTTCGGCTCTAAGAGCGCTACACTCAGCGAATACATTGGATTGGATGTTTCTTTCCGAGTGTGGAACTCACTCGAAAAGAGCGGGGATTGTGTACAACCCCGTATTTGCGGAGTGGGGTCCCCAAGCAAGGCATAAGGCATGCTATACATTTTTATGCTTTTTTTTGGGGGGGGGGGTGCACTACTGGGGGCCAATTTATGGTTAATCTGCATAATATACTTGTATGGGGAGGAAAAATATGCCTAGCTTGTTAGTGCTCGGTGTACTCCTCTCAGAGGGGCGGGTGCGGCGCGAGCCCGACACCCACACCAGCCCCCTCTCAGGGGGGGCGGGTGCGACGCGAGCCCGACCTCCTCTCAGTGGGGGCGGGTGCGACGCGAGCCCGGCACCCACCCCAGCCTCCTCTCAGGGGGCGGGTGCGGCGCGATCCCGGCACACGCCCTGGCCTCCTCTCCGGGGGCGGGTGCGACGCGAGGCCGGCACCCCCCCCCCCCCCCCCCCCGCCCCCCGGCCTCCTCTCAGGGGGGCGTGTGCGGCGAGCCCGGCACCTGCCCCGGCCTCCTCTCAAGGGGGAGGGTGTGGCGCGAACCCGACACCCGCCCGACCTCCTCTCAGGGGGAGTGGGTGCAGCGCGAGCCCGACACCCGCCCCGGCCTCCTCTTAGGGGGGCGGGTGCGGCACGAGCCCAGCACACGCCCCGGCCTCCTCTCAGGAGGGGCGGGTGCGGCTCGAGCCTGACACCCGCCCTGGCCTCCTCTCAGGGGGTGCGATGCGAGCCAATCTTCTCCCTGACCTTCTCCCCTAGGGTGTCGCTCGGCGACACCTTGAGAGTCTCGCCCAGCCTAGGTCTCGCCCAGCTTGAGGGTCTCGCCCAGCCCAGGTCTCGCCCGACTTGAGGGTCTCGACCGGCTTGAGGGTCTCTCCCGGCTTGAGCAACTCGCCCGGCTTGACCAGCTTGCCCGGCTTGAGCAGCTCGCCCGACTTGAGGGTCTGCTATTTTCCCATGATGGGCTGCGAATAGTTGTTCAGAGCAGCGGAGTTTGGCTATGGGCAGACCAGCCCCAGGGTTTTTTAGTAATTTTAGAGCAACGAGATTGCGCTATTGGTAGGTCATCCCCAAAAATCTATAAATATACCCTTGGGGTGCCTTGGAGGGGGATCAGTTTTTTATCACTCCTCATCATCTTCCTTCATCCTTCAAGGCACCTAGCTCAGCATTGGCTAGGGAGGGGGAGATCTCAAAGGTCTTCCGGGTGTGAGGTGGAACCTCCATGCTAGAGCCAAGGGTCATTCCCCAAATTCAATTCTCTCACCAAGGGACGGCTTGGGAGAAGTAGGTGTGAGCTGCACCTTAGGTCAGAACTCTAGGTGGAGCCGAATCTCTGTTCCAACACATTCAACACAAGGTTAATAAGCGTGAAAATCTCTGCTACTTCAACATGATCTTCTGCAACAGTTACTAATATTAGTTGTAGTTGATGAGCAAAACAGTGAATGTAGAAAGCACAATTATTCTCTTACAATATCAACATTTTCAGTCCCTTGAACTAACCTCTCATATTGCTAGCACCATCATAACCTTGACCCCATAATTTAGAAATACTTAAACAATGTTTTGCTAACAAATTATCAATAGCTTTTTTAATGATAAGGTAGTTGTGTCTACAGCATGAACAAAACCAAGAAGACACTTCATAATAAGACCTTTGATAGTAACATAACGTAGAACTACGACCATTTGTTTTTTTTGTTGATACATCACGTGATTCGTCGACCAAAATACTGAAGCAGCTGTCCCCAACGTCTTGAACAATTATCTTTGTAATCTTTGATGTAATGCAAGAAACAATCTCTTTTTGGATTTTTGGAGATATTAATTGACAATTGATAGGTGCATTTTTGAAAACCACTGACTTGACCTCATTTTTATGCAATGCAAGAAATTCTAAAAGTTCAAGAAAATTGTCTTGATTGCTGGATTCTTTAGACTCATCATGCCCCCCGAAAATTTAACCCTTGTTTTAAAAGAAATCATATATGATCTATTGACGCACACAAACGAGCACGATATTGAGTACGTTGTGTCTCTTTCAGTCTGCAAAATGCGACTTGAATATCTTTCTTCTGATTCATTAAAGCTATGCACATCTTCTTAGAGTTATTATGTGCACTTGTGTGATTTCCGACATTTTCTCTAAGATAGTCCTATCTTTCCAATATCTGAAACCTCAACATACAAATGTAGGATCACAACCTCTCTGTGAAAAATATAACAATAAAGACAATATGCAGCATCTTTATTTATATTGTATTCCAGCCAATCTTTAAACTCGTTAAACCAGATCTTGTTGAAACGACGAGCTTTTTTTTCAATTTGAGTTTGTGAAAAATTTGTCAAAACTGGTTGACAAGGACCATTTTGTAAGTATTTTCTTCTTATCGTGTCTTGTATGTTTATATCATATGAGCTAATAGGTTGTCTCAATCCTGGATCGGCAGTTAACTCATCTAAGGTAAATTCAAATCTAGTCTTTTTGCCACATAAATTTGATGCTTGAGAATCTTGTGAAACTTGATTTGGGATCACTTTTGAAAAAAACTTATCCATCGAACAACTAAGTAGACAAATAACTGGTATAACACAAATTTTTATAACAGAAATTTGGTACCAGAATTGGTATAACTGATAAATATAATTGGTTAACTAATAATGCTGAAGTTCATAAGAAACCCAGAATTGGTTAACTAATAATGCTGAAGTTCAGAAGAAACCCAAAATTGGTTAACTAATAATGGTGAAGTTCAGAAGAAACCCAAAATTGGTTCCCAAAATTGGTTAACTAATGAAGAAGATAACTAATGAAGAAGAAAATGCTGAACTAATGCTGAAGAAAATGCTGAAGTAATGTTAAAGTAAAATTAGAACCTGAACAGCAACGAGCAAAGTCAGAACCAATTTTTGGAATCTGGACAGCAACGACCAAATCAGAACCAATTTTGCGAGCAAAATCAGAACCAATTTTGGGAACCTGGACAGCAGCGAGCAAAATCAGAACTTGCAAAATCAGAACCTGGACAGAAATCAGAACCTGGACTGATGGAAGAAGATAACTAATGAAGAAGAAGAAGAAGAGATTCGAACCTGGACTGATGGACTGCAGCGATTCTTCATAGCGCGGAGAGCAAAATTAGAGCGTG
The DNA here is from genome assembly GCA_039583875.1 of Platanthera guangdongensis. Taxonomy (NCBI): domain Eukaryota; kingdom Viridiplantae; phylum Streptophyta; class Magnoliopsida; order Asparagales; family Orchidaceae; genus Platanthera; species Platanthera guangdongensis. The sequence goes on from CM077147.1 coordinate 28,831,960, forward strand.
AGCCTGCGCAGCGATCGGCGGGCTAGGGCAGAACGAATCAGAGCGCCGAAATGGCGAAGCAGCAGCGATGCACGATAATAGGGTTGTCTCGCCCAATGAAATCCGCGAAAATTCACACCCCGGCACATGCCCGGGTCTGTCTGAAGGTGGGTCCGCTCGTGGTGGTGCGGATATCAACGCCCTATTAATATCATTCATGATAAATTATTAAATGTTAACAAAATTATATTACATAATTATCTTAATTATTTTTAATGATAGGATAGATAATATTAAATGTTAAAAAAGTATATGATATCATTATTTTAAAATAATATGGTAATAATAAAGGGAAAAATGAGTTCAATTTATTTGGTTGATTTAGGCAGCGTTTGGTTGGGCTTTTTGACCACGGTGCGGTTGAAACGCACCGCTATTATGAGCATAAGTGTCGTTTGGCGCTGCTGTTTTAAGTATCCTTCGTTTTTAAATTTCCGCTAAATTACCTAACCCTCCATCCTCGGTTTTATATTGCGTCCAGCCGCAACCCTATCGCTCCTGATCACGTCTTCTTCGCAAGCAGTGAATGAATCGCCATACATCTTCCCTGTCGGCGTCATCGCAAGCCGGCGAACAACCCATCGTCCCCGTCGCCGTCTTATTCGCAAGCAGCGGCCATCGTCCCCGTTGCCGTCTTCGCAAGCAGTGACCATATCGGCAGCCATCGTACCCGTCTACGTAAGCAGCGAACAAGTTGGTATGTACTGATCCTTCTCTTCTTCAATCTCCTGACCTTCTTCGATCTACCCATCTCCTTCCATCTCCCCATCCATCTTCGATCTACCCATCTCATTCCACCTCCCGATGTCCTTCCACCTCCCGATGTTCTCCCCGTCGCCGTCTTCGCAGGTAAAATTTTCTGCAACCCCTGTTTGGAATCCATCTCCCGATGATTTTTCTTCTTCCTCCCTCATCGCCGGTTTGCACGTACCCGATGTTTTTTTTTCTTCTTCGTTGAAATTAAAGGCTTTTTTGAAGAAATTTCTGGAACCTACCCGATGTTTTTGTTTTTCAGGTACACCTAATTGCAAACTGTGGGCACACCGGATCTTCTTCTTCAGTTTTCAGGTACCCTATTGTTGATTTACACCTAATTGCCAAAATTGTTAGTGTATTTTTCGCTTTTGTGATATTTTTGTTGTGTGTATGGGTGTGATGTGTGTGTGTGAGTTGTGTTTGTGTGTGTATGTTATGTTTATGTGTGTGTTGTGTTGGTGGATTGTGTTGAGTGTGTGGGTTGTGTTTTTGTGTGTGTGGAATCCCTGTTAGGGTCTGTGTGTGTTGTGTTGGTGGGTTGTGTTGTGTGAGTTTGTTATGTTGGTGTGTGTGTGTGTTGTGTTGGTGTATGTGTGTGTTGGTGTATGTGTGTGTGTGTTCGTGTTGTGTGTGTGTGAGTTGTATGTATGTGTGTGATTTGTGTGTGTGTGTTATATATGTATGTGTTGTGTGTGTGTGTGCGTGCGTGCGTGCGTGCGTGCGTGTGTGTGTGTGTGTGTTATATATATGTGTGTGTGTGTATATATATATATATGTGTGTGTGTGTGTGTGTGTGTGTGTGTGTGTGTGTGTGTGTGTTATATGTTGTGTGTCTCGGTGTGCTGTGTGTGTGTGAGAGTTGTGTTTGTGTGTGTGTGTGTTATGTTTATGTGTGTGTTGTGTTGGTGGGTTGTGTTGAGTGTGTGAGTTGTGTTTTTGTGTGTGTGGAATCCCTGTTGGGGTCTGTGTGTGTTGTGTTGGTGGGTTGCGTTGAGTGAGTTTGTTATGTTGGTGTATGTGTGTGTTGTGTTGGTGATGTGTGTGTGTTGGTGTATGTGTGTGTTGTGTTGGTGTATGTGTGTGTGTCGGTGTATGTGTGTGTGTTGGTGCATGTGTGTGTTGGTGTTGTGTGTGTGTGAGTTGTATGTATGTGTGTGAGTTGTGTGTGTATGTGTGTGTGTGTGTTATATATGTATGTGTATTGTTGTTGTTGTTGTTGTTGTTGTTGTTGTGTGTGTGTGTGTATATATGTATGTGTTATATATATATATATATATATATATATATATATATATATATATATATATATATATATATATATATATATATGTGTGTGTGTGTGTGTGTGTGTGTGTGTATCTATGTGTATGTGTTGTGTGTATGTGTATGTTGTGTGTGTGACTTGTATGTATGTGTGTGCTTGTATGTGTGAGTTGTATGTGTGTGTTGTGTGTTTGTGTATGTCGTGTGTGAGAGTTGTATGTATGTGTGTGAGTTGTGTGTGTATGTGTGTGTGTGTTATATATGTATGTGTGTTATATGTGTTGTTGTGTAGTTTGTTGTTCATATTTTTGGATGTGTTTGTTTATTTTTTTTAAGGATGGTCAAATCCAAAGATGGTGGGGTGGCCGCTTTTTGGGACAATACAGATATCATGCATTTTTGTGACATATGCATTAAAGAGATAGAGTTGGGGAATCGACCGACCACACATTTCAATAAAAAGGGGTGGACAAATGTTATGAAAAAATTTGATGAGCTGACTAGAAAACAGTATGATAAAGTGCAACTAAAAAACAAATTGGATCATTTGAAGGAGTGGAAATTGTGGACGGAGTTGAAACGTGGAGAGACTGGATTGGGTTGGAATGCCTCAAGGAAGACTATAGATGCCTCAAATGAGTGATGGGATGAAAGATTGAAGGTATTCATTTATGCAAATAAATTATTTTGTTTTTAAAAAAAATAAATAAATTTTAACGTTAAATTTATGCATTTTCAGGTTGTCCCGGCGGCAAAAAAATTTCGTTACTCTGGAATCCAACCAGACATGGAGGAGAAACTGAACCTGATGTTCAGTTCTGTTGTTGCTTCAGGACGTCATGCTTGCACCCCCAACACCATCAATGAGATTCCAGATTCTATTGATGAGAGAGGAATGTCAGAAGGTGATCCTGAAGACATTGCAGTCTGTGAAGAACCAATGCCACAAGAGACCACAACTACATCTGAAGTCGGAAGGAAAGGAAATAAAAGGAAAAATAAAGTTATTAGCTCTATGTTAGAAGATTTGGCTGAGTCTTCAAAGACTATTAGTTGATGCATCCAGGAGGCACCCACGAGATCATCTTCTTCTGAGTTTAGCATTCGTCGGACAATAGATAAATTAGCCACGTATCCGGATGTGCTCTCTGATGAAGATTTCTATGATTTTGTCATAACTTATTTTATGGACAAAAATCATAGGGAGACTTTCTTGTGTCTTCCGAAAAACATGAACGTGAAGTGGCTGTGTAACCGCTTCAGTCGGGGTGGGGGGTAGTTTTGTGTAATCTTGTGTCTGCTACTTTAATTTTGTTTTTCTTGTTGTACTCTTTGACAAGTGTTTTTTTGTACTACTTGGACTGCTTCTTAATTTGAAATGTGTTAAATTTGTTAGGAGTATTCAGCAAAATTCTGTTGTCTTTATATTCCTTTCATAGTAATAACTGAAACTAATGCATGTGTGCAGTATAATATGTCTACCGATGATTCTGATAATTCAATAGAAGACGAGGAGATTACAAGAAGACAGTATATGATTGCTCATCATCAGAATGTCGTGACAACAATATCTTTGGTATCTGAATATACCTATATGTTACACATTCCAGTACCACACATGACTTCAAAACAGACATGTGACAAGTGGGTTGGAGAGCTTCTTCGCGGACCACGGGTGAGATTTCATGACTCCTTCATGATGAGTCAGGAAATATTTATGGATTTACTACATTCTCTGGAGGAGAAGTGTGGATTTCAGGGAACCAGAAGGACTGCATCCAGAGAAATTCTAGTTTTGACGATATACATATTATCACATAATGAATCAATGAGAAAAACAATTGAGCGATTTCAGCATTCCACGGAGACAGCTAGCAGGTTTTTTTCTAGAGGTCTTCGCGCTTTGTTACAGTTAGCGAAAGAAGTAATTCAGTCATCAAATAGGTCTTTTAGTAGCACTCTGCTATAGGTTCTGTATGATAGACGCTACATGCCGTTTTTTAAAGACTGCATTGGAGCAATAGATGGTACTCATGTGCACGCGTGCATACCAGTTGGAAGTCAAGTACCATACATTGGGAGACGCGGCAGTCCAGCTCAAAATGTCATGGCTGCTTGTGATTTCAACATGTGCTTCACTTTCGTTATGGCGGGTTGGGAGGGATAAGCACACGATAGTCGCATTTTTAATTTTGCCACAAGTAATCTCTGTTACAACTTCTCACATCCTCCTCCAGGTAACTGCCAAAAAAGTTTGTTTATTAATTAATATAAAAAATTGTTGTTAAATAATTTTTAATAATTTATAGGAAAATATTACTTGGTGGATTCTGATTATCCGCTACAAAGAGGCTACTTGAAACCATATCAAGATACACGGTACCATCACCAGACTTTGCTCGTGGAGGGCGTCGAGCAGAAGGACATCAAGAGATGTTCAATCATGCACACTCATCGCTTAGAAGTGTGATTGAACAATCATTCGGGGTTTGGAAGAAGAAGTGGGCTAGACTGCGAGACATGTCAAGCTATCGTTTTGACAAACAAGTAGAAATTGTGCTCGCTACAATGACTTCACATAATTTCATTCGTCAGCATCATTCACGTGTCAATATTGATTTTAGTCAGTACGAGCACAGGAGTCGTGATCATGGGATGACCTCACAAGGGAAGCATGAAATATGCACTGACACTGCAGGTGGTGTAGAGCAGATGATCGCGCTATGTAATATCATAGTAGAGCAGTTGTATGAAGCTAGAACATAGGACAAAAAGACAGGTGTTGGTACTATAAAATATCTGTATCGAACATTTTTTGGGGTGCTGATGTAATTTTATTAATAAAAATATTTTTATTTCAAAAATTAAATTGTTTGTAATTAAAAAATGGGGAAAAAATTTTCACTCAAAAATCCGTTTTGTTTCCAAACAACTTTTTGAAAACTCCATTTTGCAAACTCCATTTCATCCAAATAATTTTTTAACAAAACTCCATTTTCCGGAATCATCACTTTTTGTATCTGCAGCTTACCATCAGCAACTTACCATCAGCAACAGCCCAACCAAACAGAGCCTTAATATTTAGTATAAATGATATATGCACACACACACTATTATATAAGGAAATCCTGGGGTGAACAGGACAGGCGCTTATGTGTAGTTAGCGGCACAATTTGGATTTCCGATTTTGCCCATAGCGCGCGGCATGTCATTCAATGCACCGAGGTTCTGGTGTTCAACATTCGGGGTAGAAAATAGGCTTCTTCCTCCCCCATTTCGAGCGGTCAAGAGTTCTCGCAACTAGGTATCGTTCTTTGTTGTCTCTGTATTACTCCTTTGCTTCTCTTGGTTGTGATCGCCTTTACCATCTTCGTTCTTTCCAGTTCACCTATGTTTCTTCGACAATTAAAGCTAGGGACTCGACCTCCATTAGGGGGTGACCCGCAAAAACACCGAAGCTAGCTAGGTTTTGGAACATGGCGCGACTCCTCAGCCTCCTTTGTCCTTTCCACCTTGATAACTTGCATTGGCATCAACTTTATGGTCCAACGGGGATCATCGAATCGCAAGTAGTCAAAGTTGCCCATCGCTCCTAAAGACTCATTGGGTAGGATGGCGAAATGAATCATGAAATAAATGGAGGAAAGAGTCAATATTCGCCCCGTGCACTTTATTATTTTTTATGAAATTTTACAATTTCATTTATATTTCATGTAGTAAATAATTTTTTACACCATATGATAGAGGTAAAATAATTTTTTTTTCAAATTTGATAGTGATAAAGAAAGAAACATCATATATAAGCAAACCTGCCTCAATTATCTACTTATACATTGAAAAATTAATGTACGAGTGATCGTGTGTGGGCGCCACTTATGTAGCTGTGACAATACACTCGGTCTAGATAGTACTTCCTGTTAGATATTTATATATATGTTTGTTCATGTGTTAGACCGACTCGGAATAGGCTTACGAGTTCGTGTCATATTAGGGTCTTGCTCTACGCTGGAATTACTATAAATACTCATTTCATACATAGATGTGATACTCGTAGAATACTTTGAGCGGATCCCTTCTACACTTCCGCCCATGCTCACTTATTCTCGATCGTTCGGAGCCTGAACGACGATCATTCGAAGCCCAAACGACGATAGTACATATATTGTGAGATGTGTGATGCATGCATTGATGCTATTTATAAATATTCACTACTCTAAAGTCTAAAGGGATTTGTGGTGTTTGTTATGACATGAGTTTTCCAACATACTATTGCCTTCAAATGTAATTTTGAATCAGTTTTTTTTTCTTGAGTTAATATACAATGTGTGATTGATTTAGTTGTGTTATTTAAATGTAACACTTGACACCTACATACTTGTAACATTTGGGCAGAAAGTCTTTCATCTATGATTTGACATTAAGGATCCTTTTGGTGCGGCGTTTTTGCTTTGGTGAGTTTGGACAAAAACGTCACCGTTATAGAATATATGTTTGGTATGACAACATTTACAATCGTCATCAAGAAAATAAAACTAATTCTGAACATAAAAGTGGATGAAGTTTCTTAGTCATGAGGTCAGACGTTCATGAACGGCGGTTTATAACCACCACGTTCATTGCCGTCACTGCCATGCCAATAGGAGTCTAAGGCTGTGTTTGGGATTCCCTTTTGGTTCCATTCCGTTCTTATCGGGACGAAGGAAAAGTGTTTGGCAACAACCAAAACTGCCACTATGTTAAAACGACCTGAAACCGATTTTTTCCTTCATTTTGAATACAATTTTTATATTTATAAATTTATAAAAATATCACATATATAATGTTTAATTTCGTTTTAAAAATTTCAGAAAAAATTGGACCAAAATAAATATAATTGAACATTTTGAATACAATTTAAATTGTCATTGGAAGGGAGGTTATCCAAATAGGGGAAAATTATTGGTCGGATACTTCGACCTACAAGGTCCGGGCGGCCCCCAAAAAGTGATTTTTGGCCATTCAATTTTTTTTTTCTAAAACTTTTATAAAATATTAACCACGATTTTTCTCTCCCCATTTTAAGATCTTTTTGTCCATATTTTTTTAAAAAAAATCCGGTCGGATATTGCGCATTTTAAGATTCGACCGGATATCATATTATTATTATTATTACTTACTTAAATCGTGAATTTTTCTGACTGTTAGATCAGGAGTCGCACGGCTATATAGCTCGTGGTCCTTCCTCTAGGTCTGATCAGCGGATCTAATTTTTACTCTCCAAATAAAGTCTCTGTTTTGAAACTACAGTTTTGAAAATATAATTTAACATCTTTCTTTTAGTAGTAATGCATAAGCATCATTATATTGGGAATATTAAGCATCAATGACTACATTATTAAACAACAATCAATCAAACAATAAACTACCAAATAAGTAGTCAAAGCTCACACATGGTGAGAATTGAACTCATGACCTCCCGTCATAAGGCCTCAACTTACCCAACTGGGCCAAATCTCATTAACGTCTGTTGTGGTTTAACTCGGCACTCCTAAATAAGATTAGATGTGACCATCTTATCCCGGGAGTGGTCGAGCTCACAATCAGTCACAGAGTAAGAAAATAATTGCATAAGACGATTTTTACGTGGAAATACCCCTCAATCGGGTAAAAAATCATGTGACTGGATCTGTGCCGATCAAACTTCACTATGCGTTTCGAGTTACAGATCTGTTGAAGAATCGAGGGCTACATGCAGCTCCTCGTTACACTTTGGAGGTGAGAGAGAATCTTTGGCGCTCATCGGTTAACAGGCTGCTCCACACGAGGCTTAGTTTTTGATCGCAATCATAGTGTGAGGACAGGGGCGGAGCGCGCGGAATTAGGTTGGAGCGGTTTTGCTAGAGGTTGTACGCGAAGGTGGCTTTCTTTCTGCAACGGGCAGAACGTCTTCTTTGTGGTTATGCTGCGGACTTACCCGAATTTCTGGTGGAGTGGCGGCGGCTCGTAGGAGAACTCTGTTGGAGGAGCGGTGGCTCGTAGGGGAATTCTGTTGGAGGAGTGGTGGCTCATGAGAGAATTTTGGTAGAGCTCTAGCCTGTGGAAGAAGAAAACACTGAGGAGAAAGGTGAGAAATGAGGAGGTTTCTAGGCCTTTTTATAGCCTGCAGGAGATAGTTACGATGGTTACGCGGCTATTCACACACCGTAACCACCAATATTATTATATTAAGCATAGTTCCTCGCATACATAAATCATGCAATATTTACTAAATGCAAACCGTCATCATGACCATGATCCTCCCCACTGACGGTGGAAGTTACGTGGGAGGTTATCCCCGCAACGGATGGTCACGATCGTGGTCGGGTCGATCGGACAACAGAGGAAGGGTGTGGCATTGCGGCCAATAGGAGAGCCGCCCCTCACGGGCGAGGGATAAGACTGTGCATGCAGTTTGAATACAAAAGCTATTCACTGAACCTGTATTTCTATGTCAGGACGTCGACAGGGCCTGCCCCCCTCACGACCAAGTTGCGAGCGATCTTCGCGCAAACTAAGCCGCGAGCGATCCTCATGTGAACAAAGACATGAGCGATCCTCGTGCGAACCAAGGCGCGAGCGATCCTCGTGCGAACCAAGCCGCGAGTGATCCTCGTGCAACCTAAGCCGCGAGCGATCCTCGTGCGACCTAAGCCACGAGCGATTCTCGTGCGAACTAAGCCACGAGCGATACTCGTGCAAAAAAGTAAGACTGCATATGAGGTTTAAATACAAAAGCTATTCACCGAACTTGTCTTTCTATGCCAGGACGTCGTCAGGGCATGCCCCCCTCACGAACAAGCTGCGAGTGATCGTCGTGCGACCTAAGCCGCGAGCGATCCTCGTGTGAACTAATCCGCGAGTTATCCTCGTGCGAAAGGTAAGACTGTGCATGCGGTTTAAATACAAAAGCGATTCACTGAACCTGCTTTTCTACACTATGACGTCGTCAGGTCCTGCCCCCCTCACGACAAAGCCACGAGTGATCGTCGTGCGACCTAAGCCGCGAGCGATCCTTGTGTGAACTAAGCCACGCGCGATTCTCGTGCGAACTAAGCTGCGAGCGATCCTCGTGCGAATTAAGCCGTGAGTGATCCTCGTGCAAACTAGGTTACTAACTCACTACAGGCACAATTATAGCCCCCACAAAGAGACACCACAAGCTAAACAATGCTCAAGTAAGAAAAAAAACACAATCATCATCACAACAACGTGCAAATACATGCGCAAACGCGCCAATCAACAATCGTCAAAAATTAAAGATGACATACAAAGATACCCAACTAAAAAAGCAAATGATGTGAACACACCCTAAAAAAAGAAACAGCGCCGCTACACGTCGGCCGCGTCAACATCAGAACTCTCATTGCATGAGATATCATCAAAACTAAGGCCGGATACGTCACATCTCAAACTCCTTCCAACAAGACGAAGTGCCTTCAAGACTCCACGCTTGAGGGCCAACTCTCGAACATATTCTATCTGAGGCTCCACCTCCTTGATCCAGATTTCATCACGAACTTCCTCGCTGATCAAACACATATCCCGCATGTAATCCAGAGACTCCATAACTCTGCAAGGCCAGCATCCTTCAACTCCGACATATGGCTATCAGAAGATAACACCTCCACTTGGGCCTTCGCCGCACAAAGCTCCGTCTCCAAACGAGAAGTCTCCTCTTGAGCATGCTTCAACATCGAAGTAGTTCTTCCCACAAGAGATTTCTCCACCTCCAGAGATGCTCGAGTCTCCTCCAATTCCGCCTTCAGCTTCAATCCAATCTGGCGAAATCGAGAAACGTCCCGCTCATGATCATCCTTCAAAGGGACAAGAGAGCCCGTCATAGCTCGAAACTTCTCCTGGAGGGCCAGATACCCGTCCTTCAAGCTCACATAATGATCATTCCAGAAGATATCCTTAGAGTCGTCGCCTTCGCGAGGAAAGACTGGGGTGGGCAGATGATCCAAGCACATGTACCTCGGGAGGCGAACCGCCACAGCCGTCAGACGAAGAATCGATGTCCAGAGAAGACGAGCAAGATGCTACACTACCGCTATCTCGAGAAACTACAATGACCTTCCGCTTCCAATTGCAAATCAAAAATGCCTAGGCAGTCCGCCCAGAGACCGAAGAAATACCATACTGCAATAAGCGCTTCTCTTCCACAAATGAAGAAATGCTGAACAGGTGGTTCGCCAACTCCCGAGGTTCTGAAAATCCAAGCACTGGAGAAAACTCTCACTCTCTCCCCTTTTGACGATAGCAACGATCAGGCAGTGCGTCCCACAGCTCTGGCAAGCCCCAAGAATTCCAGACATATCCAAACAAAGCATTTTCATGGCGGCGGTCCGTCCGAATCTCCAAATCAAGTCAGCTCTTGTTACTATGAATCTCCACACGCTCACCACCATCAGAGCGAACATCGCACTAATCTCGGAAGCAGTCCAAAGAAAGTTCATGCCATGTTCGCGAAAGAAGACAACCAACCCCATGAGGCGTGCCACCCCCAAGGGAGTAAACTAGGAAATCGATATGTGATAGAACTTCAGAATATCAACCACTTCCTCGCACGGAGGGAACCAGAATCCCGATCTTGAGGTAGTCTCGCAGATTATCAACCAGCCACAAGGAGGATTTTGAACCCTCTCCACGGCACACGGTATCTTCACTTCAAGGTCGGCAGGCAGGCTGAACATCCTTCTCCAAATTGCAACCTGATCCTCGGTAAGAGAGGAGTGAAGACGCATTGGCCTTACAGTACGATTCGAGTCCTATCACAAAAATCAAAAATAAATTTAGACTAAAAAGTCTGATCAAAGATCATCCACCCTCGTCTTGCACAAAAGGCACGTCACCCGATAGAATCAAAAATATTCGCGACGTGCACGAACACGCACAGGCGCCCGACACGCACATATCCGGGCAACACCTTGCCCCTACGTGCACGCCAGCTCGTGGCCACACACACGTGGTCGTGCGCGCAAGCCCGCGTACGCACGCTGCCAGCTCCGCGCACGGCCGGGCACGCATGCGGCCAGGCCCATGCGCGGCCAGGCATGCGCCAGCGCGCACACGACTTGACACGCGCCCGCACATGTGCGGCCAGGCACAAATAGACGAGCGCACAAGCTCCAGTGCGCGGGCAGGCGCGCGACCACGCACGCGACCAGACACGTGCGCAGGAGCCCGAGAGCACCCGAGCGCACTCCCGAGCGCTCCCGGGCGGACACACACGGGCGCCCCCACGCGGTCTAGCGTGCACACGATCGGGTGTGCGCGCGCATGCCCGCGTGCACCCCATGTGCGCGCACCCTCGCAGGTGTGCCCGCACGCTATCATGTGTGTGTTTGCACGCGCATGCTCGCGTGCGGCTGAGATCGTGCGCGACCCGACGCTCACGTCCGTGAGCACTGTCACGACCACGGTAGCAACACCTTCCTCCCCCAGGCGGGTTCGTTGCCTCTCCTACATCATAAAATATTCTACCATTTTTTACCCGAGTTTGCAGGGCGCAGCCACTCGCCGCCTCAAGTCAATCACCATTCTCCATCGTTGTTTCCACAAAAAAGAACAGAGAAAGATCCTAGCTTTCCTTCGTCCGAAGCGGTCTCGCATAATAAGGATCTGGGGAGCAATTATTGAGGATGACCCCCATTTTATAGAAATCAGGTGTGCACATAATCGAACACCCATGATCCCCACCTCAAAAGGTGTGGGATCATGGGATTAACCACGCACGCGATCACTGCACACGCGATCACTGCGCACGTGATCACCGCGCCCGATCTACCGCTCACAGATCCCATTACGTGCGATGGGAAAACCGTCATGAGCTCCACCTCGCCGACTACGGGAGGCCAGCCCCCTCATGGATGTCGGCCTCCCGCCCTCTCTCGCCATGTCGGCCCCGGCTGTGGCCGAGGATGCGGCCGCTTGGGCCATACCTTGCTCGGCCGCCGACGTGGCTAAGGGTGTGGCCGCCCTAACCGCCCCTTCCTCGGCCACCGGTGCGGCCCGAGGGATGGCCGCCCGAGCCACCCCTTTCTCGTCCGCAGGTGCGGCCAAGGGGACGGCCGCCCGGGCCGCCCCTTCCTCAGCCGTCGGCGTGTACAAGGGGACGGCCGCCGGCGTGGCCAAGGGGACGGCCGCGCTGGGGGACGGCCGTCGGCGCAGCCAAGGGGACGGCCGCGGCGGGGGACGGCCGCCGCCACGACCAAGGGGACGGCCGCCAGCGCTGCTTAGGGGACGGCCGCCCAGGCCGCCGCGGCCAAGGGGGCGGCCGTCGGGGCCACCCCCTTCCTCAGTCGCCGGTGCGGCCAAGGGGACGGCCGCCCGGGCCACCCTTTCCTTGGCCGCCGGCGTGGCCAAGGGGGCGGCGGCCCATGCCGCCCCTTCCTCGGTCGTCGGCGCGGCCAAGGGGGCGGCCGCCCGGGCCGTCCCCCTCCTCGGTCGACCACGCGGCCAAGGGGGCGGCTGCGCTGGCCCCCCATCCTTTGGCTGCTGGTGCACGGCCAAGGGGAGTGGCCACTCCGTCCCGGCCGCCGTCGGCGGTCCTTCCCTCGCCGGCGAACTCCGTGACAAGTTCGTCGGCCACCCGCAGAGCCTCGCTCCCGTCGTCTGATCATCGGGAAACATCCCTGATCGTCTGATTTACGCGTTACCACCCACTAACTGCCGGGTTAGTGGGGGAGGATTTAATTAATATTTTATGTAGTTTATTTAAGTTGTCTCCAAGTAGCGGAATACACACATTAAAACTATACTAAATGCAACTATGATGGTTGTTATGGTGTGCAGATAGCCGCGTAACCACCATAACCACCACCCGGAGCCTATAAAAGGAGCCCTAGGCCTCCTCATTTCTCACCTTTCTCTTTCGAGTCTTGTTCTTCCTCAGGTTGAAGATATGCTGAATTCCTCCTACGAGCACCATCCGAGCCACACCCGAGCCGCACCCGAGCTGCACCCGAGCCGCACCCGAGCTACAAGCGGGTCATGTCAAAGCCATCCGATGAAGCCAAATCATTCAAGTTCTTGGCCCCTACAACTGCAAGTTCTGATGCTTCGCCCCCATCCAGAATCAGCAAGTCGTTAACCGAAGACCACCAGCGTAAAGCGCAATTTATAACAACTCCCGGCGTGACAAACTGTCGTCCACCATGTGCCAAGTATTCTCTCACCCCAAAATTGTAATGAGAGGTGGCATGTCACCCTTGACTTCACAAATAAGCTGTAACCGCCAGGAAATAGTGGACTTTGACCAACACAGATCCTGTCACGTGGTTTTTACACCAGTTGAGGGGTTTTTCCATATTAAAATTGCTTGTTTACAATCAACCTACTATTTTTACTGTGTGCATGCTCGACCGTTCTGTGAGCTAATACGGTCCAGGGTAATCCGATCCGACCGGGACGTCGAGTTAGTCCGCAAAAATTCATGATGAGGTCCCTTTAGAAGGGTTAGCCGCACCCCATACATGGGGTGGGAGGATCAAGTTTTCCCCCACTAACGACGTAATCATCCGAGTTATAATCGCCACGACAACCGTCGCCATCACCGTTGTTGCCATCATAGCCACGCCGGTGGCATAACCACCCAGGGGAGGACCGCCCTCCAGCTTTCTCCGGCCTCCTGGGCCAGGCCGCCTGCCGCCCCTATAAGAGTGCCCCCCCCCCCCCCCCCCCCCCCCCCGCTTACCCGAGACGGGCGGCCAATCTGACGGCTCTTCCCCTTCCGCCGACCCTAGAAAGTGTCCCCTCTCTACTGCCGCTAACAGGCAACCACTTGTCCTCCTATCTTTTATCGCCTCCCCTTCAAGGTGCGGCCTCCCTGCTACCAAAAACGGGCGGCCATTTGGCCACCCATCTTTAGTCGTCGCCCCTTTCGAGGGCGTCCTCCCTGTTGTCGAAAAAGTGCGGCAAATTTGTCGCCCATTCTCCGCCGCCGCCCCTGATCAAGGGCGCCCCCCACCCCACTCGCCAAAGTCAGGCGGCCAAATTTGGTCGCCTGACCTTGGCCGTTGGCCATCTCTGTCCACTCCTCCCCTCGTAGGAGGAGTGGTTGGCTTTCTAGTAGATCCATAATCGTCCGTGGGCGGTCTCATCATTTGCGTAAATATGGCGATCTGCATGCTCTAAACGGAGTAATTCTATTCATCCGACCGATGGTTACGGGAGGGGGGATTATTGACTTGCCCCTTTAAAAATCTATAAATAAAGCTCATTCCTCTTTATTTTCATCTTTTTCTCTGCAAAAAAAATTCACTTACGAATTTTCTCTCTCCCCCTCATACGAATTTTTCTCTCCTCTTTTTCTCTTCCTAGCGCGATAGCGTGCGTGTCTCTTCCTTTCGTGCTCCTGCACACGCCTCTTCCTAATACATTCATGTGCGAGCCTCTTTCTTGCGCACTCCCGCGCGCACCTCTTCCTCGCGTGCTCCAGCTCCATGCGCCTCTTGCTTGCACTTATTTCTAGCGCGGCTCTTCCTTGCGCGCTCCTAAGCACACCTCTTCCTTGCGCGCCCTCGTTCGCTCCGCCTCCTTTCACGCTCCCACGCGAATCATTTACATCCGCGTGTCTATTCCTTGTGCACTCTCGCATGCGTCTCTTACTTACGCACTCTTGCGTGCGCCTCTTCATCACGCCTCCTCCTCGCGCGTCACCTACTTGTGTGTCTTCACGCACCTAACTTCCACATGTGCCTAGCGCGTGCGCCAGCAAGCACTTTGTGCACTGTAACACCTCCCTGTAATGACCATATAATATGGGTCCAGCTGAAGCCCCACAACATTTAGACGCCACAAATTAAGTATTATAAATTGATACAACATACTACCCATCTCATAACACAAAATAAAAATAGTGGAAACATAAAACTACAACTAGAAACAGAAGTTGTCTACTGCCACGGAAGTCCAAATGACCTTATGGCCTTACAACATATCGTAACGCCTCGAAACTCAAAAGAGCGACGGGAGGCGTTCCGGGACAAATTTGGAATTTGGCAGGAGGTACACGGCCTGGGACACGGGCTTGTCCCAGGGCGTGTCGTGTTGGGTTCGACGATTTGGCCGAGAGGTCGACGAAATTGGGTTCGACGATCGTTGAGCAGCAAACACGACCCTGGACACGGGCGTGTCCCAGGGCGTGTCGGGGTAGTTCAAAGTTCTGGCAAATCGATCAGGCAGAAATCTGGGTTCGACGATCGTGGAGCAGCGGTCGACGATCTGGTCATAATGCTGCGGTCGACGATCTGTCAATATTCTGGGTTCGACGATCGGGTCGTGGGTTCGATGATCGGGTCGTGGGTTTGACGATCGGGCTAGCGATCTCCGTTCGACGATCGAGCCGTGCATTCGACAATTTGGCCAGAGTTTTCCGGTCGATGATCTGGCAGCGGTCGACGATCTTGGTTCGACGATCGTCGAGCGCGGGACGTTTGTGGCATGTTTGTCTCGGTCGACGCGGAGTGTCGACGTAGGGGTTTTCGCGGGAGTTGACTAAATGTTCTGACACTGTTTTGACGCGGACATGTCCTGCTCCTATTGGTGTACTGTGCGGTGCTAAGCGCCATTTGTCCAGGTCAGGCCTGGATCATATCCGTGCATCCCTTTTTGTGGGATCCGACGACTTTGGTTATCCCGAAAGGGTTATACCCGAGAGAAGGGTTTCAAAGCCATTATTTTCTACCGTAAGTTCTCTGTCTAAATCCTAGAGAGAGGGGAGAGCATAGAAGGAAAAGAAGTCTAGATCCAATCTTTGGAGGAGTTTTAGAACTCCAAATCACGAGCCGACTTCGGATCTACGAAGGCAAGGAGATTGCGGTGCTTTTCATCCGCTTACATTTCCATGGCACCAAGGAAGAACGCTAGGGTAACGATTCTCTACTTGAGCATATGAAGCTCTCCTTCTTTTGCATAGGAAGCCCGCTCTCGCGAGTTTGCGGTGAGTTGGAGGCATTCCTTCGGGTAGATATGTGAAGTCCCCGTTGTGTAGAGTCCGTAATCGAGAACGGACATAGGCATGATGTGTGAAGCCAATCCGGACATGTTGGTCTGGATCAGTGATGTTGCATTGCATAAATGCCGGAGAAGACTCCGTGCGAATGTTTGTTTTTCGGGTTTTCTACGTGGTAGATTGCAACAGGGAGCCTTGGGATTAACCCTAAGGTGCACCCGGAAAACTGGGCGGATGCGTGATCTTTCCAACTTGGTGGCCTGGGAGCCAACTTGAACATAATCGGGTTATGCGAAGTATGTGATGGAAACGGGACTCGGAGAAGTTTGACCTGCGTATATGGCTTAAATTGCTGTTACGATGTGAGCACAGGTTAGATGGAACCGTACCCGTTCTATGTCGTTCGGTTAGAGTCGTTGGCATAGATGAGGGTCTTCGGCGGTCTATGGCATAAATTGACGTGACCCATGCCGGGAAGACAAAATGATCATATGTTTGGCCGTCAAAGTGGCAGTGGTGAGTCCAGAATGTCCATGGCTTAAATTGACGTGACATTGGCCGGTTCACCGAGAATGTGCCCTGAGTGCACGGGGTGTGTGGCCATGTATGCCTACGCCTGTGATGTTGTGATATTACTACTGCTTGTTTATACTAATAAAGTGCAGGGAAGGATCATCGTCGCCCCGAGTTGGGGGCGGGATTGTTATAATTTGGTCAGCATTGCTGACCGTTGCTTTTGTTTACCACCGTGCAGTGGATTGTTCTTGTAGGTGCTGCTGTACCAAGCGATCAATAGTGGGCTAAAGCCCAAATTACGAAGCCAGCCCTCGAAGGCCTAATTGGAGTGTTTACTTGCTTTTGTTCATGTATGACCGGCCTGCGTGCCGTGGTATGGAAAACATGTAATAAGAGTAAATCATTTGTAAGGCCTTAAGGCCAGTACTTGTGTATGTACTTCATTCCTTTTTGGCTTGTTAGTGGACATTCATGCTTGTTGCTGGGTTCTTTTAATTGCAACTATTTAAACTGCTCCTGCTAGAATGCTTTGTGTAGGACGTTGGATTGGTTGGATAGTTTCCATTGAGTAACCACCTGGTCTGTCTGTGGTATATGACGTCGGGCCCCGGCCGGACTTACTGCTATATGCTATGCGACGGATAAGGGGTGTTACAATTTGGTATCAGATTACTGGTTTCGGTCACGCTTGAAATGAATTCGTGGGTGAATTCTTTTAAAGGGATGGTGAGCACATGTGTGTGTGTCATCGTTATAACAACAAAGAACCCATGAATGTCCACTTAGGAATGAAAATACACGTGTTTGGGGAACCTGCGTGTTCTTATAATTGCTGTTTGCAATATTGTTTGGTTGCTTAACGGTGTTTTGTACCACTATAGGTGACCAAAAGCGGTGCTGGGCCGTCGAAACATCCAGTTTCTGAGGATTATAGTGCACCTGGTGACGTGCCTGCAACTCTTCCCTCCGCTAAAACCATAAGAATGGTGGTGGAAGCAGTGTTCGATGTGATTGGGGCACAAAATGAAAGACGTGTGCAGTCCCCTATTATTCTAACGCCGGGTGGTGCGATGGAGCAAACGACCTTTATAGGACCTTTGGGGCAACAACTGAACATGCTCTTAGTGCAGGGTATGCACTCAGTTGAGGAATATTTGCAAGTGTTTCTGATGATAATACGCTACCCAGGCTCTGAAGTGGAGAGCGAGCAGTCGATGGTCGATAGGTTTTATAATGGCCTGCGCGGCGAATTGCGAGTTCTGTTGCTTGGACCAAAGTTATTGGGATTTCGAGCCTTGGTAGAATCGGCTAGATCTTGGGAAGAAGATTTGGCAAAAGTCAATCAGACGTCGGAGCTTTGGGTACTAGACTCTCCAGATTCTACAAAATCTGAATACCAAAGGAGGAGGAATAAGAAGTCTAAAATGTCTACTGGTCAGGCTCCATATGGTTGTTTTAAGTGTGGCAAGGAAGGGCACTTTGCCCGAGACTGTCGGATTGGTGCTCAGAAGTTAAAGAAAAACTCTGGTGATAAGAGGTCGGGGTTCAAAGTGTCGACTACTTCAAAGTCCGGCTATCAAAGGTTCTTTAAGAAGTCTAGGATTTCGGGTCCAGCTCCTTCTTTTGGTGCTTCTGGGGCGACTACGGGTCGGACCCCAGGTGCATGCTTTACTTGTGGAAAGTCGGGGCACTTTTCCCGCGATTGCTGGAGCGGACGTCTCAAGTCTGAGAAGAAGCGCGCTGTCGTAATGACGGGTACGACTTAAAGTTATAGTAGTTTAACTTTAAATACTTGTTGCCCTTGTGCATGTTAGCTTAGAACTGTCGGTTCTAAGCTTTGTTCTCACTTTCAATTTATTCGGTGAGAGCACCGTTCGCTTAGGGAGCTTCGCATTCCCTGTTAACCAAAGGATTTGTATTGCGCATCGGAGTACCTCCTTCGATGGCAAAAGACAAATTGGATACGTTGTTGTCTAATGATGCTCTTTGCACGCGAGTAGAATCGGTTGCGTTTAGGTGCGGATAGGAGTAAAGACTGTGACTTACAAGTGTCGTCACTACCGCTATGGGAGCTCGACGTGATCTTTGGTATGGACTAGCTCTTGGAGTAGCAAGCATACATTGATCGAAATCGCAAGGAAGTCAAGTTGGGAGCAAGTCGTGAGACGACTTTCACGGGCTTGAAGGGGTCGAGCAAGACGTTGATGTCTGCTCTTCAGGTGGTGAAGGCAGTTCGTGCCAGTGCAGAACTGTTCTTTACACTAGTGGAGGTTGCAAAGCTTAAGCCCGCGTTGGACAGTATTTTAGTGGTATCGGAGTACCCTGATGTGTTCCCTAGTAATCTTCCTAGAGCCCCGCCGCAGCGAGAGATAGATTTTACGATAGAGCTCGTACCAGGTGCAAAGCCTGTGTCATGCTCTCCATATCGGCTAGCGCCTAAGGAAATGACAGAGCTGAAGGTTCAACTGCAAGAGTTGTTGGAGCAAGGGTTTGTGCGTCCAAGTTCTTCGCCTTGGAACGCGCCAGTCCTCTTTGTTAAGAAGAAGGACGGAAGCTTGAGGCTATGTATTGATTATCGGGAGCTCAACAAGTTGACGGAAAAGAACAAGTACCTGATCCCCAAGATTGATGATATATTCGATCAGTTAGTCGGGTCGACGGTGTACTCAAAGTTGGACCTCAAGTCCGGGTACTATCAGCTGCGAATAAGGGAGAGTGATATCCCGAAGACAGCGTTCAGTACGAGATACGGGCATTACGAGTTTACGGTCATGTCGTTTGGGCTGACTAATGCGCCATCAGTGTTCATGGATTTGATGAACAGGACCTTCAGGGAGTACTTGGACCATTTTGTGATCGTCTTCATCGACGATATTTTGGTCTACTCGCAGAGTGAGGAAGATCACTTCAGGCATCTTCATTTGGTTTTGGAGATGCTAAGGAGGAATCAACTGTACGACAAATTCTCGAAGTGCGAGTTTTGGTTGTCCTCAGTGGCGTTCCTTGGTCATATAGTGAGTGGGGGAAGGTATTGCAGTGGATCCGGCGAAGATTGTTGCGATACGGGAGTGGCTTGAGCTTTCTACGGTAGCGGAAGTCTGGAGCTTTCTGGGGCTTGTAGGCTATTATAGGCACTTCGTAGAGAACTTCTCGTGGATAGCGTTACCTCTCACTACTTTGACGAGGAAGGAGCAGAAGTTCGTTTGGACGCCGGAGTGCGCGCGAGCTTTTGAGGAGTTGAAATGTCGGTTGACCACGGTGCCTGTGTTGAGTTCGCCGAGTGGGACCGAAGGTTATGAGATTTATAGCGATGCTTCGGGCAGCGGTTTGAGTTGCGTGCTACTACAACATGGAAGTGTGATAGCTTATGCCTTGAGACAGCTGAAAGTTCACGAGAAGAATTATCCAGTCCATGACTTGAAGTTAGCGGCCGTGATTTTTGCCTTGAAGCTGTGGAGACATTATTTGTACGGTGTGAAGATTGATATCTACACCGATCATAAGAGCCTGAAGTATTTGATCGAACAGAAAGATCTGAATATGCGGCAGCGTAGTTGGATGGAGTTCCTGGGGGACTATACATTCAAGATCCACTATGTGCCTGGTAAGGGCAATGCGGTTGCGGACGCGTTGAGTTGTCGGGCCCCAGCTCAAGCCAATTGGCTGTCGATCCATGACGAGCGGTTGGTTCGGGAGTTGGAGGCGTTGGAGATTGTTTGTGTAGATAAGCAGTCGAGTGCTGAAGCACTCTTGAATTGGACTGAAGTTCAATATGACCTGGCTGATCGGATTCGGTAGGCTTTGGATTTGGATAGCCACATGAAGAAACTCATGATAGAGGATCTGGATGGGTCAAACTCCTAATATGAAGTTGTGGATGGATTGCTTTGGAAAGACGGTCATTTTTGCGTCCCAAGCATGGGCAGTTTGCGGGTGGATTTGTTGTACGATGCGCACAATACCAATTACTCGATTCACCTGGGGAGTACAAAGATATACCCCGACGTTAAGAAACTATTTTGGTGGCCGGGTTTGAAGAAGGATGTGGCGTTCTACGTGGCTAAGTGCCAAACTTGTGCCATGGTGAAGGCGGAGTGCCAAAAGCTGGGAGGATTTCTGAAGTCCTTGTCTATTCCGGAGTGGAAATTCGACGACATCACTACGGACTTTGTGCACGGGTTGTTAAGGACGCAAAAGGGGAACGACGCCATCTGGGTGGTCGTAGATCGGCTAACGAAGGTGTCGCATTTCATTCCGCATAGAAAGGATGATCCAGTGGAAAAGTTGGCAAAGTTATATGTGGATAACATAGTGCGGCTCCACGGTGTGCCCCGCACCATCGTGAGTGACCGAGATGGACGGTTCGCGTCCAATGATTGGAGGCTTGTGCAGCAAATGTTGGGAACAAAGCTGAGTTTTAGCACAGTCTTCCATCTGCAGACGGATGGGCAGACCGAGAGGGTCAATAGAACTATGGAAGACATGCTCCGCATGTGTGTCTTGGACTTTGCAAAGCAATGGGAAGACCATGTTTATTTGGTGGAATTTGCGTACAACAATTGCTACCAGGAGAGTATTCAAATGGCGCCCTTCGAGGCCTTTTATGGTAGAAGATGTCGCACGTCGTTGTCCTTGTTGGAAACGGGTGAGTCAAAGTTGTACAAACGTCAAGAGGTGGAAGTGTTGGGTTTCTCTATGAGGATGTCACAACTCTTGTGCACGCAACGGAAGAATAAAACATCAAGAAAAACCCAAAAGAGATGGGATCGGGCCATGGTAATTGAATCAAGAAGTTAACATACAACTAGGCAAACATTACCACGGTGGCGTTGAGTCACAACTCAACGGAGATGCTCCAAGCTTCGTCTTCTTGCTAGTGGCGAGTTCTTCGTGGAATGATGTCCATGTCTCTGCAGAAATCCACACGAGCGGGAGAACACCGATCTTTCCGTCACACGGAAAATCGGGAAGGAGAAAGACCGCACCTTGCTATTCCACGGACTGCTAGGTCCGCGCCAGGAAAAGCAACACCAGCGACGATCGTCGGAGAAGAGGAGGTCGACGGAGTGAGCACGGTGGCGGAACCCTTCCGTCGGCAGGATTCGGGATCGGCTGAACGAACGAACGGCGGAACACTTCCGTCGGCTTCGATTCGATCAGCAAGAAGCTCTAGTTTCCCGAAAACCCTAAGTGTCCTTTTATACCAAAGAAATAAATAGACTTAGGAATATCACTATCCGCAGACCACCCAGAATTTAGGGTTCCAGAATCGGTGAGAATCAATCGGCGAGAATCAATCGGCGAGAATCAGCGACGATCGGCGAGAATCGGCGACGATCAGCGAGAATCATCAAGCAGATTCGGCGAGAATCAGTCGGCGAGTATCACCCAGAATCGGCGAGAATCAGTCGGCGAGTATCACATAGGATCGGCGAGAATCAGAGTACAATACTCGACGATTCTCGCCGAACGCAGGATGGACCATACTCGTCGACCGTCGACCCGCGGTCGACGATACTCGACGATTCTCGTCGATCGTCGAGCCGCGGTCGACGATACTCGTCGAACTTGGGTTGACGACACTTGTCGACTCACGCCGAACTTAGGTTGACGACACTCGTCGACTCACGGGGTCGACGATTCTTACCAATCCTTCATGGCAACATTTGCCCAACCCTATTCAGGTCAGTGATTGGTAACCTTTACCAACACAGTCAATCATCCAACTTCTCCACATCTCTTATGTGCGACCCTGCAGGCTCATATTGCGTTGGCAGTGAGATTACATGTTTGACCACTTCTAGATCATCATGATAACTCCAACAGACTCCCACTTGATCTTGAAAGTATCAAACCAAAAACCTCACAAACAATCAGCGGCATCTAGCAATGCATCATTGCTCCCTAAGCAATAAGAGTTTATAACTCATAAGCCTTTATGACCAACGTATCAGCGTTGTCTTTGTCCCTTTGTCCCTTACATCCGTAAAGAACTAGAGACATGGACCGTGTCACCCTCGTAATAGCTCAATCCAAGTTTCTTGATCCAGGACGGACTTCCAGAGAATGGTGAGTCCAATATCACATATTGACTCAACCAAGCATGGCCATGCATTTCTCAGTCCAGTTCCATCAAGGGGCCCATGGATGCAACTCCTGTCATACAGGAGGACAAATCCCATATTTGCTCACACACAAACACCCAAATGATTCGTAACATGCCCAACAACCACCCTTATCATCAACCTTTCTCAAGGAAGACTTTAGATGGCATCAAAGCACGCTCTTCCTCACTTGATGAATGTTGTGACTTCAGGTTAAAGGACCACAACACCAGTCAATTGAGACCTACTCGTGACACGATTGGATGACAATCCACAGACTTGATATCACAATATCATGACCTGTGAGAACCGGTCATCAGTCAACGCACGTGCTAGCCTACATGTACCATCATCACCCTTAGCTTCTATGATGATACTCGACCAGGGACCTTTTAAGAATGAAGCTTCAAATAAATCATAGGCTCTCACATTCAAGTCACGTACTTGATATCCCATGGAAGTGAACATTCTAAGGGTATCTATTATGTTAACATTTAACTATCATATAGAAAAAAACGCATAATAAAAGAACTTGTCATTAATTGTAAGAGAAAAACTAGGTACACTGTTCATCATATGAACAAATGGCCAACAAAATACATGTTTACATGCAATCCACAAGATTCTCACTAGAGTTGATCATTTAGGTATCGTATACCCATCGATCTAGTATGACCATCATGCTTTCTCTGCGCGAGAGGCTTTGTCATTGGATCCGCAATATTCTCCTCAGTCGGCACTCTGCAAATGTTCACATCTCCTCGTTCGACAATCTCACGAATAAGATGAAACCGCCGAAGTATATGCTTGGAGCGCTGATGGGATCTAGGTTCCTTAGATTGTGCAATTGCACCATTGTTATCACAGTAGAGAACTACGGGACCAAAAATTCTAGGAACTACATCAAGCTCGCCGATGAATTTCCTAATCCATACAGCCTCCTTCGCCGCATTAGCTGCGGCGATATACTCGGCCTCTGTTGTAGAATCAACAATTGTCTCTTGCTTGGAACTCTTCCAGCTCACAGCTCCTCCATTCAGGCAAAACACAAAACCTGACTGAGACTTGGAGTCGTCTCTATCAGTTTGGAAGCTAGCATCCGTGTAACCACTTACAACGAGCTCTTCCTCTCCACCATACACCAAGAATACATCCTTAGTCCTTCTCAAGTACTTCAGGACATTCTTGACTGCAATCCAGTGACACTCACCGGGGTCTGACTGATACCTGCTAGTCATGCTCAAAGCAAAGGAGACGTCGGGTCGAGTACATAACATCGCGTACATGATTGATCCAATTGCCGAAGCATATGGAATCAACTTCATGCGGTCCTTATCTTCACAAGACTTTGGACACTGGTCTTTAGAGAGATTCACACCATGAGACGTGGGCAAAAATCCTTTCTTGGACTCAAGCATGTTGAACCGCTTCAACACCTTTTCGATGTACGTACTCTGGGTCAAACCCAGCAACTTCTTCGATCTATCTCTATAGATCTTAATACCGAGTATATAAGTCGCTTCACCCAAATCCTTCATTAAAAAGCAGTTCCCTAGGTTGTTCTTAACAACTTTCAGGATAGGAATGTCATTCCCAATTAACAGTATGTCATCTACATACAATATCAGGAAGACAACAATGCTCCCACTGATTCGCTTGTAAACACAAGGTTCATCTTCATTCTTGATGAAACCAAACTCTTTAATTTTCTCATCAAAACGAAGATTCCAACTTCGAAAGGCCTGTTTCAGTCCATAGATGGACTTATTCAGCTTGCATACTTTAGTGGCTTCATCTGGGGATACAAAACCCTCGGGTTATGTCATATACACTTCCTCAAGGAGGTTTCCATTAAGGAAAGCCATTTTGACATCCATCTGCCAGATCTCGTAGTCATAATACGCAGCAACAGCAAGCAATATCCTTATGGACTTTATCATGGCAACAGGGGAAAAGTTCTCATCATAGTCAATACCATGAATTTGCTTGAAACCCTTAGCCACCAGTCGCCATTTGAATGTCTATACATTCCCATCCATGTCGGTCTTCTTCTTGAAGACCCACTTGCACCCTATGGGTCGTACCCCTTCAGGTGGTTCCACTAAGTTCCAAACTTGGTTTGCATACATGGAGTCCATTTCGGATTTCATAGCCTCAAGCCATTTGTCGGAGTCCGGTCCATTCATAGCCTCTTGGTAGGTTGCTGGTTCATCATCATGATCCATAAGCAACACATTACCTATTTGAGACACGAGAAATCCATATCTCTCAGGCTCAAACCTCGGTCTACCAGATCTACGTAGGACTTGTGTTCCTTGAGCAGGTTCTCTAGCTACAACATCTTGTAGTCCTGTCTCAGAATCCAATTCTGGTTCATTCACTACATGTGGTTCTTGAACTTCTTCAAGCTCTACCTTTTCAGTCTTTCTTGATAAGAACTCTTTCTCCAAGAAGACACCAGTCCTTGCGACAAACACTTTGCCCTCAGACGGTAGGTAAAAGTAATACCCTTTCGTTTCCTTAGGATATCCCACTAGACAACATTTATCCGATTTGGGTTCCAGCTTGTCAGGCATTTGACGTCTCACGTATGCCTCACAGCCCCAAATTTTAATGAACGACATACTAGGACGCTTCCCAGTCCATATTTCATATGGTGTCTTCAGAACTGTTTTCGTTGGAGCGCGATTCAATGTCATTGCAGCAGTCTCTAAAGCAAAACCCCAAAAGGAAACAGGCAAGTCTGCATGACTCATCATCGAACGTACCATGTCTAACAGAGTACGATTTCTCCTCTCAGACACACCATTATGTTGTGGTGTTCTAGGTGGAGTGAGCTGTGATACAATACCACACTCTTTCAGATGATCACGGAACTCATGACTCAGGTATTCGCCACCTCGATCAGATCTGAGTGCTTTAACCCTTTTACCCAACTGGTTTTCTACTTCATTCTTGAACTCTTTGAACTTTTCAAAGGTCTCGGATTTGCACTTCATAAGATACACATATCCGTATCTACTGAAATCATCAGTAAATGTAACAAAGTAGAAATACCCACCTCTAGCCATGGAACTCATGGGTCTGCATACATCACTATGTACAACACCCAAGAGATCCTCAGCCCTCTCAGTATAACCAGTGAAAGGAGCTTTAGTCATTTTGCCTAACAAACAAGATTCGCATCGCTCAAATGATTCATAATCAAATGAGTTCAAAAGTCCATCTCTATGGAGTTTGGATATGCGCTTCTCGTTGATATGGCCCAAACGACAATGCCAGAGAAATGTAGGGTTCGAGTCATTTGTTCTTAGTCTTTTATTATTTTCTACATTACAGATCAGATGGTCCAAGTTCAAAACATAAAGACCATTAAACAATTGGGCTACAGCATAACAAACATCATTCTTAAATATAGAACAACAGTTGTTCTTAATTATAAAAGAAAATCCAATCATGTCCAAACATGAAATAGATATAATGTTTCTAGTTATGGCTGGAACAAAATAACAATTATCTAGTTCTATTACAAGCCCACTGGGCAAATAAAGACGGTAAACCCCTACGGCTACAGCAGCAACTCTTGCTTCATTGCCGATGCGGAGGTCCACCTCCCCTTTACTCAGCAATCTTCTCCTTCCCAGTTCCTGCACATTTGTACAAATATGAGAACCACATCCGGTATCCAATACCCAAGATGAAGGAGCAGAAAGGTTTATCTCTATAACGTAAACATTTGAAGCAGAAGTCATACCTCCCTTCAATTTCTGCAGACCTTCAATGTACGAAGGACAGTTCCTCCTCCAATGACCAGGCTTGCCACAGTGGTGGCATTTCCCTTCCTTCACCGTGCTTTTCTTTTTCATCAGTGCAGAAGACTTGGGCTCAAGATATGACTTAGGTCCCACCTTCGTCTTCTTAGAGCGCTTGTCCTTGCCCTTGCCCTTATGCACCATCAGTATGGGGCTGGCAGGCTTGGTCTTCTTCATATTGATTTCAGCAGTTCTCAACATGCCTAGGAGTTCAGACAGTGTCTTGTCTATTTCATTCATGTTGTAGTTCAAGACGAACTGCTCATAATTGTCCGGCAACGATTGCAGGATCAGATCTGTGGCCAACTCTTGACCAAGAGGAAAACCCAGCCTTTCAAGGTTCTTTATATACCCAATCATCTTGAGTACGTGAGTCCCTACTGAGTCTCGAACTCCCATCTTGCACTGAAACAACGCTTTTGTGACGTCGAACCTCTCTTGACGAGCCTGCCCTTGAAACATTTTCTTGAGATGCTCGTCAATCTCCTTGCACCCCATGTTCTCATATTGCTTCTGAAGCTCAGAGTTCATAGTGGCAAGCATAAGGCATTCGACATCTAAAGCATCATCAGTATACTTCTTATAAGCATCCTTCTCAGCACGGGAAGAGTTCCTGGTCGGCACCTCGGGGGCTTCTTCTTCCAAGACATAGAGCTTTCGCTCTTGCCTGAGAACAATTCTCAGGTTCCTGTACCAGTCCATGTAATTAGTCCCACTGAGCTTATCCTTCTCAAGGATGGCTCTCAGAGACAACGTGGAGTGTGAAACACTTGCCATGGAATTCTACAAGAATTTATGCAGAATAAAATCAGTACCAAAACTTCAAATACAATTTATTTTAATTTGGACTTCAATTAAAACACTCCCACTATTTTATTCGAAATGATAGCCCTCACTAACAATTCGGAGAGTTCATGCGAGCTACTCTCTTAGTGGACAAGATCTGTATTTCACCAACACAATGAGTCAGCTTTGGCTTTCCTCTCACGATGCGGTTACTTAGGTAGGCAACGCTTGCCAATTGCATCCTCATGCAATTCTTGTATGGTTGGTGAATAACTCCTTACTCACATCCATCATATGGTGCATGCCAACCCTATGCCTCTAGGCACTCAACCATTGAGGTCACCTAGTTAAGCTGGACTCGATGTCGACAGTGGGATATCACAATTATCCGCTCGCACCCTTACCAAGATAGATTAATGCACCTTGCTTTGGCAAGCCCACACTTCATCGATCGAGGCAGGAAGAGTGTCATCCATCGGAAGGCATCCGAACACTTAATATTTGATGAAGGGATTTTGATTATAGGTTAACAGTTAATCATGATCAACATTTGATCAATGTGCACATCCAAAGAAAAATAATTTTTCTAAAACCACATGCATCCCTTATGTGCACAACCTGACACCATCAACATTTGATAGAAGGAAGGGCTAAATCTGAGCATCCGGAAACTTCCAAATCCTCAAATTTACATGCATTGGACAAAAGCAAAGACAACTCAACTTAAATCAGTAGACAAGCTCATCTCTCTATGTTGGATTCAAAATCCAAAACAAACTCGAGGGATGGTTACTGCTAAGGAGACTATAATTTCTAACAATTAGAAATTTCCACAAAATTCCAGAAGTTCTTGGCGGGGTACCAAGACTAAATCTAGACATTTAGAACACTTCTAAATCCCTAGGTTTACACGCACTGGAATAACAAAACTTCCAATACAACAATCATGGCCGGAACCTGGCTCTGATACCACTGTTGGGTTTCTCTATGAGGATGACACAACTCTTGTGCACGCAGCGGAAGAATAAAACATCAAGAAAAACCCAAAAGAGATGGGATCGGGCCATGGTAATTGAATCAAGAAGTTAACATACAACTAGACAAAAATTACCACGGTGGCGTTGAGTCACAACTCAACTGAGATGCTCCAAGCTTCGTCTTCTTGCTAGTGGCGAGTTCTTCGTGGAATAATGTCCACATCTCTGCAGAAATCCACACGAGCGGGAGAACACCGATCTTTCCGTCGCACGGAAAATCGGGAAGGAGAAAGACTGCACCTTGCTATTCCACAGACTGCTAGGTCCGCGCCAGGAAAAGTAACACCAGCGATGATTGCCGGAGAAGAGGAGGTCGACGGAGTGAGCACGGCGGCGGAACCCTTCCGTCGGCGGGATTCGGGATCGGCGGAACGAACGAACGGCGGAACACTTCCGTCGGCTTCGATTCGATCAGCAAGAAGCTCTAGTTTCCCGAAAATCCTAAGTGTCCTTTTATACCAAAGAAATAAATAGACTTAGGAATATCGCTATCCGCAGGCCACCCAGAATTTAGGGTTCCAGAATCGGTGAGAATCAATCGGCGAGAATCGGCGACGATCGGCGAGAATCGGCGACGATCGACGAGAATCGGCGACGATCGGCGAGAATCATCAAGCAGATTCGGCGAGAATCAGCCGGCGAGTATCACCCAGAATCGGCGAGAATCAGTCGGCGAGTATCACCTAGGATCGGCGAGAATCATAGTACAATACTCGACGATTCTCGCCGAACGCAGGATGGACCATACTCGTCGACCGTCGACCCGCGATCGACGATACTCGACGATTCTCGTCGATCGTCGAGCCGCGGTCGACGATACTCGTCGAACTTGGGTTGACGATACTCGTGGACTCATGCCGAACTTGGGTTGACGACACTCGTCGACTCACGGGGTCGACGATTCTTACCAATCCTTCAAGGCAACATTTGCCCAACCCTATTCAGGTCGCTGATTGGTAACCTTTACCAACACAGTCAATCATCCAACTTCTCCACATCTCTTATGTGCGACCCTGCAGGCTCATATCGCGTTGGCAGTGAGATTACATGTTTGACCACTTCTAGATCATCATGGTAACTCCAACAGGAAGATGCTACTTCGTTGGTGCGAACCATACGGGAGAGGTTGCTTATCGCTCAGGACCGACAAGCAAAGTAATATAATGACAAGCACAGGAACGTGGAGTTCGCTGTGGGCGACTGGGTATACTTAAATATCAAGCCGTTCAAGGGTGTCTCGCGGGTGCGGCGATTGAAAAGGCTAAGCCCGAGGTACCTTGGGCCGTTTGAGGTTCTAGAGCGGGTTGGTGAAGCAGCCTATTGGTTGAAGCTATCGGTGGAGCTTTGTGTTTTACATGATGTATTCCATATATCGGTGCTACAGAAGGCGGTCCAAGAGCCTACGCAAGTGATCGCGGTCGATCAAGTGCCGATTGCTAGTGGGTTGACGACAAAGGTCAAGCCCGTGCGGATTGAAGACTCCGAAGTCAAGCGGCTACGCAATAAAGAGATCAGGATGGTCAAGGTCTGATGGGACAATTGCGGTCGAGAGGAGCTCTCTTGGGAGCGAGAGCAGACTATGCTTGACGAGTATCCGGAGTTGTTCCGCTCAGGTACAAATCTTGATTTTGTACTTATCTTTCCTTTATGTAATTCCGTGGACGAAATTATTTTAAGAGGGTGAGAGCTGTAATGCCTCGAAACTCAAAAGAGCGACGAGAGGCGTTCCGGGCCAAATTTGGAATTTGGCAGGAGGTACACGGCCTGGGACACGGGCGTGTCCCAGGGCGGGTCGTGTTGGGTTTGACGATTTGGCCGAGAGGTCGACGAAATTGGGTTCGACGATCGTCGAGCAGCAAACACGGCCCTGGACACGGGCGTGTCCCATGGCGTGTCGGGGTAGTTCAAAGTTCTGGCAAATCGATCCGGCAGAAATCTGGGTTCGATGATCGTCGAGCAGCGGTCAACGATCTGGTCACAATGTTGCGGTCGACGATCTGTCGATATTCTGGGTTCGACGATCGGGTCGTGGGTTCGACGATTGGGCTGTGGGTTCGACGATCGGGCTAGCGATCTCCATTCGAAGATCGGGCCATGCGTTCGACGATTTGGCTAGAGTTTTTCGATCGACGATCTGGCAGCGGTCGACGATCTTAGTTCGACGATCATCGAGCGCGGGACGTTTGTGGCGTGTTTGACTCGGTCGATGCGGAGTGTCGACGCAGGGGGTTTTGGGTGGGAGTTGACTAAATGTTCCGACACTATTTTGACGCGGACGTGTCCTGCTCCTATTGGTGTACTATGCGGTGCTTAGCCCCATTTGTCCAGGTCAGACCTGGATCATATCCATGCATCCCTTTTTGTGGGATCCGACGGCTGTGGTTATCCCGAAAGGGTTATACCCGAGAGAAGGGTTTCAAAGCCATTATTTTCTACCGTAAGTTCTTTTTCTAAATCCTAGAGAGAGAGGAGAGCAAAGAAGGAAGAAGAAGTCTAGATCCAGTCTTTGGAGGAGTTTTAGAGCTGCAAATCGCGAGCCGACTTCGGATCTACGAAGGCAAGGAGATTGCGGTGCTTTTGATCCGCTTATATTTCCATGGCGCCAAGGAAGAGCACTAGGGTAACGATTCTCTACTTGAGCATATGAAGCTCTCCTTCTTTTGCATAGGAAGCCCTCTCTCGCGAGTTTGCGTTGAGTTGGAGGCGTTCCTTCGGGTAGATATGTGAAGTGAAAGAAATTGTACCTAATCACCTAGAGGGGGGGGTGAATAGGTGACTTAATCTTTTTAAACTTTTAGGCAGATTATATCACTGATTTCACAGAACTATAAACAGCATACACAGCATCAATCACATACACCGAGTACACACAGTTTTATAGTGGTTCCCCAAAGTTTGGGTACATCCACTTTCCCCCTTCGCCTATCTAGTAGTGTACTAGATTCGGCCAAACTTCTCCACGATACCTCAGATCCTCAGATCTTACACTCAGAACCTCAAATGGTTCCTACAACTCAGAGTGATCCCACTCCTACAACTCAGGCTCAACAGCTCTACCACTCAGTCTTCATAAAGACCTACACTCAGCCACAAGGCCTACACTCATAGATATGAAACTCCTATACTCAGGCACACAGGCCCTACCACTCAGCCTTTATAATTTCAGGCTTACAACTCAGATCCCTAAGGATCCTACAGGAAATTAAAAATACAATGTATATAACCTCAACTCAGAATAAGAGAGAAGAGTTGACAGGTTTCTTGATGAGTTCTTGAAAGAACTCTGCTGAGATCAACCTCACTTGGCTTTCTTCAAAGCTTCTTGAATGTAGAACACAATATGGTTGATACTCTCTGCAGCTGATCTTCAATCATTGTTAACTTAAGAATCAGAACTAAGTCTGAAACTTTCTTCACAACCTGGTTCCAACAGCTTTCTTCTTGGAAGGAGCTCTCTCTCTCTCTCCAACTACTTAGATCTTCACTTGATTTGATTCTTCAATGAATTGCTTGATCTTCTTCTCAATCTCTTGTAGTTAATCTTGTTCTACTGTTGACAGAATAAGCCTTTATATAGACTTTCTTCATGGTGACCGGCTGATCCGGTCCCTAACGACTTTCTGACAACTCTGACAGTTGCAGTAGACCGGCTGGAATGACAACTGTCATGTCATCCAGTCACTTCTTGAAATATCTATAACTGTCTGAAAGTGTCGAGACAGTCTATCTTTAAGTGTCGACACTTATAGACTAAGTGTCGACACAAGTAGACTAAGTGTCGACACTAGCCTTCAAGGTGTCGACAAAATTCCTTGTGTTGTAGAATTTACTTCTCGACACTGCTTCTTCAGAATGTGTCGACACTGATATTGTGTGTCGACACAACTCCTTGTTCTTCAATACTTAGTTGAATTCTGCTAAGTGTCGACACTACTCCTTTGTGTCGACACATCTTCTTGTGTTGAACTTGTTCAGTGTCGACACATCTTCTTGGTGTCGACACATGCCTTCTGTGTTGATACTTACTGAGTGTCGACACTGCTCCTTGTGTCGACACATTCTTCTTAAGTTGAGACTTTGGCTGAGTGTTGACACATCTTCTTTGTGTCGACACTTGTACTTAGAATTTGTTGAACTTTGCTGAGTGTCGACACAGCCTCCTAGTGTCGACACTTTCTTCATGTGTTGAGTCTTCTGCTGTGTGTCGACACATTCTCCAAGTGTCGACACTTGTACTTAAACTCTGTTGAAGTTTGCTGAGTGTTGACACAGCCTCCAAGTGTCGACACTTTCTGATGTCGACAAAGTTCCTCTGGGTGTTGACACTGCTTCACTGGACATTTCTTCATTGAGTGTCGACACATTCTGTATGTGTCGACACTTTCCTTCTGGTGTCGACTCTGCATCCCTGGTGTCGACACAATTACTCCAAGTGTCGACACTGCTTCTCTAGATGTCGACACAAGTCTTCTTAAGTGTCGACACTTTTCTTCTGGGTGTCGACACATGGACTTAGAAATTTTTCAGCTTTCCTTGCAAATACTTAACCTGCACAACTAAACTCAAAACACATCAAATACATTTTGATGTATATCATTGAGTAGGGTGAGGCTTCTTCAAATCAGGTACATTTATTCCAATGTACCCAACAATCTCCCCCTATTTGGAGAAATCATAACCCTTAGTCAATGATATACACCATACATAATAAAATCACAGTATGATGTAAAACAATATTAAATGACAGGGTAAGTACATAAACATGTATAAGCAAAACATATATAACAAATATCTCAGAACAATTAATGTAATAGGTGAACATATATCATATTGTTCTAACAACTTCAACATTTCATTATCCAAAAGTTTACAGAGAGTTTAAAATCAAATGATTACAACTAGTAAACTTAAGAAAAATTCTATTCTATTGCTGCTCAGCCTCCTTGATAACTATGTCCTTTCCAGACTGTATCTTTGCTTGGACTGGGGCTTCAGCATCTTCAGCAGCAGCAGGCTTCTTGCCTTTAAGATCCTTCTTCTTTAACTCTTCAGCTTTGATCTTCTGTCTTTCAAAGTAATGATAAGGCTTTGGAAAGTACTTGCTAGGCTCCTGGGCATTAGGAGGTAGCTTTCCCATCTTTGCCTTTCTTCTATATTGCACTATTGCCTTTTGCCTGGATTCATGCTTTCTCCACTCCAGTTCAGAATACCACTTGTTTCTATCTTGAATATTGTCCTTGGCAGCCTTCCATGCAGTTAAGATAATATTCCTTGAAGTGGGGCTCCATTGTTCAAAGTCAGGCCTAAGTTCAGCTTGCTCTCTGAATCTCTTCTTAGACAATTAGGCTTCTTGTTCCTTCAGCAAAGCTTCTTGTTCTTTCAGTATAACCTCTGGCACTGGCTGAATCACTTTTTCTATGATGACATTTTGCGTACCCTCAGGTGGGCTATACATTGACTGTATATCTGTATGTATCATATCAAAGTCTGGTGGAGGGTATATTAATTGAGCCACTTCAGCTTGCTCCCCTCCAAGATATGCAGGATTAATCCCAGACTCTGCCGCATTGTCATCATCACATAATGGAGGATATCCAAGGGTGGCTCTGATGGAATTTGAAATCCATTTGACATGATCAGAGCTGACTTTGACTAACACCCTCTCCCCCTTTATGACTTCTCTTACAATATGATCCCTCAGATCATCTTTCTGAAATCTTATTTGGGCATCCAAATAGTTTACTCCATCCTTAAAGAAAGGTTTCAACCTTTGGAGCTTGTCAGTTATAGCCTTTTGAGAGTCTTGTATAGCAGTTTTAACAGCAATTATTCCCTCTTGTAATGCTTTATCAAATTCTGCCTTAGCTGTAGCATTAGCTGTAGTCTGACCAGTAGCTATATTCTTCATTTCTGTGACTATTGCATTGTGTGAAGCAGTGAGATTATCATTCATCCTCAGCTGGTTCTCCAGAACATAGCCTTGCTTCACTGCAATATCATTTACTTGAGCTTTGATCTTTTCCTGATGAGTGGCTAGATAGACTACTGCATTCCCTCCTTTATGGAAGCAGTCAGTCATCTCTTTCTTATTCAGATTCATTTCAAATCTGATGGACTTAATATCTTGGGCCAGA
Source organism: Platanthera guangdongensis (assembly GCA_039583875.1). Classification (NCBI taxonomy): domain Eukaryota; kingdom Viridiplantae; phylum Streptophyta; class Magnoliopsida; order Asparagales; family Orchidaceae; genus Platanthera; species Platanthera guangdongensis. Next base: position 28,866,379 of record CM077147.1, read on the forward strand.
TCAAACTGTAGAGACTTATGCCCTTCATCCATATAAGATTGCAAAGCCTGTCTTTGCTCATCCATCTTTATCTGCATAGCAACCATCAGAGAACTGAAATCTTTAGATGGTGCTGGCTGTGATGCAGGCTGTGGTGCTATCGTTTGTAAAGCCTTCTTATATGTCTGGCTCCTTCTCTTAAAGACTTGGAATTTTCTTTTCTTGGCTCTTACAGCCTCTTCATCTTCAGAAGCAGATGTGCTTGCAATATCAACCCTATCCTTTGGGCTTGGAGGCAAATCCTTGTCAGTTCTAGGAACCTGCTCAGCATCCTTTGGAACTTCAGGTTCTTTCCTTGCAGTTTCTTCTATAATCACCACATGCTCCCCCTCAATAGTTACTTTCTCCCCCTCAGCAGCAACACTTTCTTTCTCAAAGTCAGTTTGTAGAAGATCTGGAAATAGCTCTTCTAGGGTAAATTCTTGTTAAGGATGGGGTGGAGATTCTCTTATTTCATCAACCACTTGATCAGATACCACTTGAGAAGCAACAGATGTGTCTTCCATGACAACATCTTAGGGTTGGCTATGTGTCTGTGTTTGCTGATTAACATTAGTTAATGAATCAGACAAAACATCATCCTCAATATGGAAATCTAATGCATTAATCTCAGTGATTACCTCAAGTATAGTGTGGGTAGCTTGGTCACTTTCTAGTGGAGGTGGCTCATCTACAAGTAAGGGCTCCCCCTGGATGGGATCCTGGTGGATTGGGCTTGCTTGAGGTAGCTCCCCCTGCCTTGGTGCATCTTCTTGCCTTCCTGGAGATTGTCCAGCATTTCCAGTTGCTTCCTCATCAGGAGTAAAGACAACTTGCTCTTCAGAGCTACTAGATGATTCTTGAGCCACTAGGGCTGTCTTCTTCTTCTTCTTTTGGGGTGTTACCTTCTCAGGAGTTGGCATTTCCTTAGTCAAGACTCTATCCCATCTAGAGAAGATTCTCATGTCCATCTTCCTCATGTGATTGATCTTGGAACCTGCAGCTTGGCTCATTACTTCTGGTATACTACCAGCCAAGTAAAGACTTAGAATCCTACCCAAATTGGGCTTCTTCATACTCTCCTTAATCTTCTCAAACACTACTACAGACCAATCAGTTTGTAGTTTGAAGATAATTCTTGTCATTAGACCAAACATATTAGCTGATACTCTATCATGCCCTCCAGGCTTGCTCAAGATAACTTTGCCAACAATTTCAGATAGAAATTTGTCCTGCATATTCATTCCCTTCCTATTGAAAACTGAACCTATTTTCATGTTTGAGTCCAAACCACACCATGTCAGTGCTTCTCTGGTCTTAGATACAGAAACATCTTCTTCTTTCTTAGTCCTAGGTAGTTGAAGTACCTTTCTCAGACTCTTAGAAGAAACTTTCACCTTAGCCCCATGAACTCTTGATTTAATCTTGAGTCCTGATTCATCTAGGGTTGCTCCATTCAGAAATTCCAGAACTTCTTTCTTCCATATCTTGGTCGGCTCTGAAACAAGAAAATCTAACCCTGTCTCTTCTATTAGGGTTATCACGCCTTTGATCTCTGGTTCCCCGTCATCAAAAGCATGCCGCACCAGTTCATATCCTTCATTCATATTCTCTTCTAGCTTCAGCGCCATTAGGGTTTGAAGAAATTTGAATTGAGAGAAGAGAGGTGTCGACACACAAGTTTGGTCTCGAAACTTTGGTGAGCGTGTCGACAGACAATGGCGAGAACCTATTTATACCTTTCTAGAATCGAAGATGAAAGGGCGCGTCAAAATACTTAAATTGTGTCGACACCGTTGATAAGTGTCGACACAGACTTATAATGTCTCGACAACCATGTGTCGACACAAGTGTAGTCGATAGAATATATGTGTCGACACTTGTTTATGTGCCGACACCACTTAGCTCGACACTTAGTCGAGACTATACCAGACTAATTCTTTATAAACCCTAAGTGTCGACACCACTTTGGATGTGTCGACACCTACCCTGCATGTGTCGACACAAATTATCTGAAGTGTCGACACCAACTTCCTAGATGTGTCGACACCTTTTCTCTGAAGTGTCGACACCACTTCTATGTGTCGACACAGACAACTCTGTGTGTCAACACCATTTTACTTGGCCATTTTTGAAAACTTATTCTAAGTTTATCATACCTAATTCAATTTTGAACCTATTGAATTTGGTTTCATCTAAGGGCTTAGTGTACATGTCAGCTAGCTGATTTTCTGTATTAACATACTCTAGGGATATATCTCCTTTTTCTACATGTTCTCTTAGAAAATGGTATTTTATTTCTATATGCTTAGTCCTACTATGGGAAACAGGATTGTTTGCAATAGAAATAGCACTAGTAGAATCACAAAATAGAGGTGTTCTACTTACTTTAATACCATAATCTTCAAGCTGATGTTGTATCCATAGAAGTTGAGCACAGCAACTTCCTGCAGCCACATACTCTGATTCTGCTGTGGAGATAGTCACACTTGTTTGTTTCTTGCTACTCCATGATATCAGTCTTCCACCTAGGAATTGACAGGTACCAGTTGTACTTTTCCTATCTTCCTTGCAGCCTGCAAAATTTGTATCTGAATAACCTGTAAGTTCAAAGTCTCCATTCCTAGGGTACCAAAGGCCTAGATAAGGAGTGCCCTTTAGATATCTCAGAATTCTTTTGATTGCTGTCAAATGAGACTCTTTAGGGCAAGCTTGGTATCTAGCACAGACACATGTAGCATACATGATATCTGGTATACTTGCAGTCAAATACAATAGGGAGCCAACTATCCCTCTATACAAAGTCTCATCTACAGGTTTCCCTGCATCATCTTTGCTAAGAGACATACTTGACCCCATAGGAGTTTTCATGGTACTGGATGATTCCATACCATACTTCTTTATTAATTCTAGAGTGAACTTAGACTGGCATATGGATAAACCATTCTCAGTCTGTCTAACTTGGAGTCCCAAGAAGAACTTAAGTTCCCCCATACTGCTCATTTCAAATTGTCCTTGCATAAGTTTTGCAAACTTTTTGCAAAGACTATTTTTTGTAGACCCAAATATGATGTCATCTACATATATTTGGACTAGAATGATCTTGCCTCTGGATTCCCTAAGGAATAGAGTCTTGTCTATTTTCCCCCATGTGAATTTATTCTCAATGAGGAAACTAGACAGGGTTTCATACCAAGCCCTAGGGGCTTGTTTTAACACATACAAAGCCTTCCTAAGTCTATAAACAAAATTAGGTTTAGTTGAATCAACAAAACCTGATGGGTGTTCCACATAGACCTCTTCCTTCAGATTGCCATTCAAAAAGGATGACTTAACATCCATTTGGTATACTTTAAACCCTTGATAGGTTGCATAGGCCAAGAACATTCTTATTGCCTCCAGTCTGGCTACTGGAGCAAAGGTTTGATCAAAGTCAATACCTTCTTCCTGCCTATATCCCTTAGCAACCAGTCTTGCTTTGTTCTTTATAATAACTCCATGTTCATCCATCTTGTTCCTGAAGATCCACTTAGTTCCAATTATGTTGTGGTCTTTTGGTTTAGGAACAAGCTCCCAGATATTGCATCTCTTGAACTAATTCAGCTCCTCTTGCATTGCCTCAATCCAATGAGGGTCTAGGATGGCTTCTTCAAATTTCTTTGGCTCAACTTGGGATAGAAAACTGGAGTAGAGTACTGAACTTAGATTTCTGCTCCTTGTTTGTACCTCTTGTCTTAGGTCACCAATAATTTGACCTGCTGGATGATCTCTTGGATGCCTAGTAGCTGGAGGCAGCCTGGCTTCATGTTGAACTCCTTCAGCTTCTTCAACTTGCTGCTCCCCTTGATCTTCTTCTACATCAGGTGCATCTAGTACTCCCCCTGGACAGCAGCCAATATCATCTACATGCTGACTTGCAGTAGATCCTTCTTCAATAGTGAGCTTGTCCATATTCTTAGTCACACCTGTGGAGCTGCAAATACTTCTAGACAATTCATGGTTAATGAGTCTAACTTCATCAAATACTACATGTACTGACTCTTCTACAACTTGAGTAGTCAAGTTGTAGACCCTATAAGCCTTACTATTGTTGCTGTACCCAACAAAGATCCCCTCTTGGGATTTGGCAGCAAACTTGGTTAAGTAAGACTTACCATTGTTAAGTATATAGCATTTACAACCAAAGATCCTGAGATAGGATAGGTTTGGTTTTCTGCCTTTCACAATCTCATAGGGGGTCTTATTGTGTCTCTTGGTGATAGTAGCCCTATTAATTACATGGCATGCAGTGTTAACTGCCTCAGCCCAGATATATTCTGGGAGAGATGTGTCACTTAATAGGGTTCTACCAGCCTCAATCAAGGTTCTATTTTTCCTCTCAGCAATGCCATTTTGCTGAGGTGTTCTTGGTGAAGAAAATTCCTGAAATATCTCAAACTCTTCACATAGCTTTGTCATACTATCAGACTGGAATTTAGTACCATGGTCACTTCTTACTTTGACCATTGTACTGTCTAACTCATTCTGAATTTGTTTGACAAAACTATAGAAGATACTAGGTGTTTCAGATTTCTGTCTAAGGAAGAACACCCAGGAAAACCTTGAGTAGTCATCTACAACCACAAATATGTAGACCTTCCTACCTAGGCTGTGAACTGGCATAGGACCAAAGAGATCCATATGCAAGAGGTATAAGCACCTCACAGCATCTTTGTTCTCAATGCTATTAAAGGTGGATCTAGTCTGCTTGCCCTTTTGACAAGCTGAACATATCTCATCTTTAATACACTTAACCTGAGGACCATTCCTCACTAACTCTTTGCTATATATTTGGCCAATTATCTTGTAGTTAAGATGGGCTAGCCTCTTGTGCCATTTGACACAATGAGAGACTTTCTCATCAGCTACTAGACACACTGGAGAAACATTGTTCTCACACATAATGTCTAGGCAATAGACATTTCTCTTTCTATAACCTGTCAGAATGATCTCTTGATCATTTGACCTCCTGATATGACAACCATCTTTGACAAATGAGATGTCATATCCTAAATCACTCAACTGACTTATACTAATGAGGTTGTGTTTCAAACCTTTAACATAAGCCACTTGAGTAATAGTTATAAGGTTGCTAGAAATGTTACCAAAACCTTTGATGATTCCTTTTTCAGAACCACCAAAGGTGACTTTAGGACCATCCTTGATTGGTGTGTAGTCCTTTAGCAATCCCCTAGTTCCAGTCATGTGCCTGGAACATCCACTGTCCAAGTACCATATTGGGGCATGGTCACTTAGACTCACCTGCAAAATAGATTAGTTAACCTTAGAACCCAAAGAATTCTTGGGTCCTTGGTGCTGGTTAGTTTGCCTCTTAACAAAGCTACCTGCAGATCTTCCAACAGGCAGTTTGCTACTCACTTTGGCATAAGAATTGTGCCAGTAATCAATGGCAAAGTGGCCTACCTTGCCACAGCATCAGCACTCAAATCTATTGTACCTTTGCTTAGGTACAACCCTAGCTGTTCTATCTACAGCAGGCTTGTTGAGTACTGAGGCTTTGCCCTTAGACTTGAACTTTACAGTCCTAGCAGGTTGTGTAAACCCTAATCCAGTTTTACCCTTCTGATGTACAAATTCATCTATCAACGGTAAAATAGATTTTGGTTTAGAAAACCTTGCAACTATATCTCTCTCCTTCTGAAGACTAATCTCCAGATTTCTGATTTGATCATTCTTGAATGTTATAGTTCCCATCTGAATAACAGTTATGTTCTTCAGCCTGGCTATTTCATTTAGTTTTTGATCAAGTAACTTATCAAAATCAGTTGCAGGCTCTTTAAGACTAGCAATCTCCTTTGTCTGACTCTTGGCCAAGGATTTGCTTTTCTTAAAACCTTGCAACAGTACTCTATATTCATCAATCAACTGATGAATATCCCCTTCAGATTCAGATCCACTGGCATCACTTGATGTTAATGAATCTGAACCTGACTCAGTACTAGAAATTGAATCAGCAGAATAATTTAGTACCTTACTAGGTCCAGGCTGCTCCTGGATTTTGTCACCGTCAGATAAGGCCATCAGTCTCTGGCACTGATTATCCTCTTGCTTATATATAGAGTTCATTAACTGGATGAACTCATCTTCCTCTTCTTCAGCAAACAGTCCAATGTAAGCTTCTGCTTCTGAATCAGTTTCTGAAGATGATATGTCTGACAGACTTTTGTCCTTCTTGGCAACAAAGGACCTTTCCTTCTTGCCCTTGATTTGAGTCTTCTTCTTATCAGTAGACTCTCCTTTTCTATGGACAGTCAGCAACAACATGTCCTTGTCTGTTACAGTAATAGCATACAATTTTTGATAAAGTTGCTTTGCTTGACTTGAGCTTTCTCCTGTCTTTCTTTGATGACTTCTTGTTCTGATAATAGTCATCTTTTCCCTGTGAAGTGGATGACTTTGACCTCCACTGTTTCTTCTTTAAAAACTTCTGAAAGTGTCTTGTGAAAGCTGCAAAATCCTCATCACTCTCACTGCTTTCAGAATCCCTACATTCTATCTCATCTGTCTCAGATCCAGCAACCTTTGAAGGTGGAGATGGAGACTTACTTTTGTATTTCCTGGTGTCTTCTGTCTTGAATGTCACAGCTCTTTCTTTGTGCTCAATTCTTGTAGTCTTCTCCTCTTCTTTCCTTACCATTATCTGCATTTCATAGGATAACAGCTTGCCAAACAATGTTGGAGGAGGAATATCTGCTAACTTGGCCATTTCCCTTATGGCACAGATCTTGGTGTCCCAGTCCTTTGTTAGGGACCTCAAGAACTTATCATTCAGCTCATAATTGCTGAATTCTCTTCCATAGGACATTAACTCATTGACAATCCTATAGAATTTCTTGTTACACTCAGTTATGCTATCAGACCTGTCTTGTCTGAAGCTCTCATATTCTTGGTTTAATAAAGAGTTTCTGTCCTGTCTAACTTCTTCAGAACCCTCCATGTACACTATCAGAGTATTCCACATCTTCTTTGATGTTTTACAGTGTATCAAGTTCTAAAATGTAGCATCATTTATTGCACTTACAATGATATTCTGAGCCCTTTTGTCCATTGTAGCTAGAATAATCTCATCTTTTGTCATTTCAGAAAAGTCCTTAGGTGTTCTCTGATTTGCATCCAGGACTGATACTTTCATAGGCACATATGGCCCTTCTTTAACTGTGATGTAGATTCTAGGGTCAGAGGCTTCCATAAACAGTCTAACCCTTTCTTTCCAGATGCCAAAAATTTCCTTTCTGCAAATTGGCAACTTCATGGATCCAAATTCTTTATGATTCTCTGTTGAACCCATTTTCTTGATTTTCTTGTTTATGTTGAATCTGTCCTTGATTTCACTGAATCTGCCAACAGAAACTACTCATACAGTTATGTCCTTTTTGAGGAACCTCCCTCTGATACCACTTGAAAGAAATTATACATAATCACCTAGAGGGGGGTGAATAGGTGACTTAATCTTTTTAAACTTTTAGGCAGATTATATCACAGATTTCACAGAACTATAAACAGCATATACAACATCAATCACATACACAGAGTACACACAGTTTTATAGTGGTTCCCCAAAGTTTGGGTACATCCACTTTCCCCCTTCGCCTATCTAGTAGTGTACTAGATTCAGCCAAACTCCTCCACTATACCTCAGATCTTACACTCAGAACCCCAAATGGTTCCTACAGCTCAGAGTGATCCCACTCCTACAACTCAGGCTCAACAGCCCTACCACTCAGTCTTCACAAAGACCTACACTCAGCCACAAGGCCTACACTCAGAGATATGAAACTCCTACACTCAGGCATACAGGCCCTACCACTCAGTCTTTATAATTTCAGGCTTACAACTCAGATCCCTAAGGATCCTACAAGAAATTAAAAATACAATGTATATAACCTCAACTCAGAATAAGAGAGAAGAGTTGACAGGTTTCTTGATGAGTTTTTGAAAGAACTCTGCTGAGATCAACCTCACTTGGCTTTCTTCAAAGCTTCTTGAATGTAGAACACAATAGGGTTGATACTCTCTGCAGTTGATCTTCAATCACTGCTAACTTAAGAATCAGAACTAAGTCTAAAACTTTCTTCACAGCCTAGTTCCAACAGCTGTCTTCTTGCAAGGAGCTCTCTCTCTCCAACTACTTAGATCTTCACTTGATTTGATTCTTTAATGAATTGCTTGATCTTCTTCTCAATCTCTTGTAGTTAATCTTGTTCTGCTGTTGACAGAATAAGCCTTTATATAGACTTTCTTCATGGTGACCGGCTGATCCGGTCCCTAACGACTTTCTGACAACTCTGACAATTGCAGTAGACCGGCTGGAATGGCAGCTGTCATGTCATCCAGTCACTTCTTGAAATATCTGTAACTATCTGAAAGTGTCGAGACAGTCTGTCTTTAAGTGTTGACACTTATAGACTAAGTGTCGACACAAGTAGACTAAGTGTCGACACTAGCCTTCAAGGTGTCGACACAACTCCTTGTGTTATAGAATTTACTTCTCGATACTGCTTCTTCAGAATGTGTCGACACTGATATTGTGTGTCGACACAACTCCTTGTTCTTCAGTACTTAGTTGAATTCTGCTAAGTGTCGACACTACTCCTTTGTGTCGACACATCTTCTTGTGTTGAACTTGTTCAGTGTCGACACATCTTCTTGGTGTCGACACATGCCTTCTGTGTTGATACTTGCTGAGTGTCGACACTGCTCTTTGTGTCGACACATTCTTCTTAAGTTGAGACTTTAGCTGAGTGTTGACACATCTTATTTGTGTCGACACTTGTACTTAGAATTTGTTGAACTTTGCTGAGTGTCGACACAGCCTCCTAGTGTCGACACTTTCTTCATGTGTTGAGTCTTCTGCTGTGTGTCGACACATTCTCCAAGTGTCGACACTTGTACTTAAACTCTGTTGAAGTTTGCTGAGTGTCGACACAGCCTCCAAGTGTCGACACTTTCTGATGTCGACAAAGTTCCTCTGGGTGTCGACACTGCTTCTAAGTGTCGGCATTGCTTCACTGGACATTTCTTCATTGAGTGTCGACACAGCCTGTATGTGTCGACACTTTCCTTCTGGTGTCGACTCTGCATCCCTGGTGTCGACACAATTACTCCAAGTGTCGACACTGCTTCTCTAGATGTCTTCTTAAGTGTCGACACTTTTCTTCTGGGTTTCGACACATGAACTTAGAAACTTTTCAGCTTTCCCTGCAAATACTTAACCTGCACAACTAAACTCAAAACACATCAAATACATTTTGATGTATATCATTGAGTAGGGTGAGGCTTCTTCAAATCAGGTACATGTATTCCAATGTACCCAACATGAAGTCCCCGTTGTGTAGAGTCCGTAATCGAGAACGGACATAGGCATGATGTGTGAAGCCTATCCGGACATGTTGGTCTGCATCAGTGATGTTGCATTGCATAAATGCCGGAGAAGACTCCGTGCGAATGTTTGTTTTTCGGTTTTTCTACGTGGTAGATTGCAACAGGGAGCCTTGGGGATTAACCCTAAGGTGCACCCAGAAAACTGGGCGGATGCGTGATCTTGCCAACTTGGTGGCCTGGGAGCCAACTTGAACATAACCGGGTTATGTGAAGTATGTGATGGAAATGGGACTCGGATAAGTTTGACCTGCGTATATGGCTTAAATTGCCGTTATGATGTGAGCATAGGTTAGATAGAACTGTACTCGTTCTTTGTCGTTCGGTTAGAGCCGTTGGCATAGATGAGGATCTTCGGCGGTCTATGGCTTAAATTGACGTGACCCATGCCGGGAAGACAAAATGCTCATATGTTTGGCCGTCAAAGTGGCGGTGGTGAGTCCGGAATGTCTATGGCTTAAATTGACGTGACATTGGCCGGTTCACCGAGAATGTACTCTGAGTGCACGGGGTGTGTGGTCATGTGTGCCTACGCCTATGATGTTGTGACATTACTACTGCTTGTTTATACTAATAAAGTGCCGGGAAAAAGCATCGCCGCCCCGAGTTGGGGGCGGGATCGTTATAATTTGGTCAGCATTGTTGACCGTTGCTTTTGTTTGCCACCGTGCATGGATTGTGCTTGCAGGTGCTGCTGAACCAAGCGGTCAATAGCGGGCTAAAGCCCAAATTGCGAAGCCGGCCCTCAAAGGCCTAATTGGAGTGTTTACTTGTTTTGTTCATGTATGACCGACATGCATGTCATGGTATGGAAAACATGTAATAAGAGTAAACCATTTGTAAGGCCTTAAGGCCAGTACTTGTGTATGTACTTCATTCCTTTTTGGCTTGTTAGTGGACATTCATGCTTGTTGCTGGGTTCTTTTAATTGCAACTATTTAAACTGCTTCCGCTAGAATGCTCTGTGTAGGACGTTGGATTGGTTGGATGGTTTCCATAGAGTAACCACCCGGTCTGTCTGTGGTATATGGCGTCGGGCCCCGGCCGGACCTACTGCTATATGCTATGCGACGGATAGGGGGTGTTACATATATGACGTTCAACTCTTACATAAAACACATCAAAATAGAAGTACAAAACTCATAAGCTACCTCGGCCTGCAAGCTAGAACACTATATGAGGCTTAGACCTTTTTGGCCTGCGAGCTCGCTCTAGTTGGTTGTCTTTATCCTGTAAAAATTTGATATAACGTGGTCAGCAAAAGCTGTTCTCAACTGTTTAACTAACACCCCTCCTCCCGGCCGTCCCTAGCAGACCCTGGGGCACTCCATCACCCTGTAAGTTAGCACTTCATATGCATATGTAATAAAAGGAAAGTTACATAGAAATAACAAATATGAGTGTCACAAACAACAGACATGTTTCTATGTTGAGCATTAAAAAAAAGGAGGCCTACCATGCAACATATATGCAAACCTGGGTTTCACCCGAGGCATCATAAGTGTGCATGAATCTAACACATCATCACATCACATCGATTAAATGGATACTTCCAGTTTTCTCCCAACTAGTTTCAAGCTGCAATTGGAACTCTTGCTAAGGCCCCACCAGCTCATAGGTCTCAACCCCCGGGCTTACTTGCAAGCTTTGACGCTCTTGTCAGTTCTACAACAACAATCCAATTGACACTAAGAACCCTTGCTTGACCATGCCCGCTCGTGGGCTTCATTGTCAGATCTTGTCCATAAGCTTGGCATTCTCGTCAGTTTTCACAAAACGGGGCTTGTCTTACTGGGACAACCTCCACACGTGACTTGCAGTATCACCATGATGGATATCCGACCATAGAGACAAAGTCACACATTCACATAACATTCAACATTCACATCCATTCCCGCCCTAGAACATCGTTTCTCACACAAAAATAAAGGGCATCAAAGCGGCGTCTTCGCCACGATCAAATTTCTAGAAAAAGTCCATAACATGCACATCAAGCAACATCACCGAATCAGACTATCGGTCGCGATTACGGCTTCACCCACAATGTCTAATCCACTAACGGAGCGGATTTTTAATGCAAAATATGTCGGGGACGGATACAATCGACCTGGTGGTTCTTCTTAAACCAAGGCGACCTCGTGGTTCTTCTTGAACAAAGGTGACCCGAACTACTCCCATTTGATAGATCTGGTGCCTACATGCTCAAAATAAAGACATTAAAAAGGGTGGTCATGCACGCATCCTAAAATCGGGAGGCGATACGTCATTACATTATGTGACACCTTCCACGCCATGAACACTTGAAGATGCTCGGATGATCGTGTTCGCCTCTACTCCCTCTCCGCGGATTCGGTCTTGGATCGATAGTTAGAGCTCCAAATCTCCAACAATGGCGTATCTAGGTCGTCTTCTTCCTCCTCTATCTCCCGCTCAGGAGTCGTTAAAGTCACAATGAACTTGGTTAAAAAGAGGGGAAAACCCTTCGGCCCTATTTAAGGCTCTCAGGCGAAAGATTTGGGTCATTAGATTTATTTCCAAGGTGATTGAGCGCTCGAAAACACGCCCAGGTTCACCCTACAACGCTAAAAATGTGTAACTCTCTGCTCGCAGTGATACCGTTGAGACTCCACACATTCTTGGCGGTATCGCCGAGACTCCCAGTGGTATCGACGGTATCGCCGAGACTGTCAGCGGTCTCGACGGTATCCCTGAGACTCCCCACGGTCTCGGCGATTCTGTCAAGATTCCCAGCAATCTCATGGTATCATCGTGCCTTCCATAAGGGCATGATGATTCACCATCATCTGGCGATAAATCCTGGCACGCTCATATGCGAGGTATAAATTTTGGGGAGTTACACGCGCTGTCCTCCAACAAGCGCCCAACGCGCTCTGCTCAGGCAAGCGCTCTTCGCGCTCTCCTCCAGTAAGCGCCCAACACGCTCTCCTCAAGAAAGAGCTCAGGGCGCTCTCCTCCAGCAATCGCCCCGCGCGCTCTCCTCAGGAAAGTGCTTTATGCGCTGTTCTCCGACAAGCGCCCCGCGCGCTCTCTTCAGGAAAGGGATTTGTGTGCTATCTCCAACAAGCGCCCCACACACTCTCTTCAGGAAAGTACTTTGTGCGCTCTCCTACAACAAGTGCCCCATGCCCTCTCATCCAACCAGCGCTTTGCGCGCTCTCCTGCAGCAAGACCCCCCCCCCCCCCCCCCCCCCCCCCCCCCCGCGCACTGCCAGTAAGCGCTTTGCGCGCACTCCTCTATCCAGCACTACGTGCACACTAATCCAGCAAGCGCTCTGTGCGCTCTCCTCCAACCAGCACTCTGCGCGCTCTACTCCAGCAAGCGCTCCATGTGCTCTTCTCTAGCCAGCTCTTCACGCGCTCTACTCCAGCAAGCGCTCTGTGCGCAATTTTCCAGCCAGCGATCCATGCACTCTACTCCAGCAAGCGCTCCGCGCGCTCTACTCCAGCAAGCGCTCCCTGCGCTCTCCTTCAGCCAGCTCTCTACGCGCTCTACTCCAGCAAGCACTTTGTGTGCTCTTTTCCAACCAGCGCTCTGCGCGCTCTACTCCAGCTAGCGCTTCATGCGCTCTCCTCCATCCAGTGCTCTGCGCGCTCTACCCCTCAAGAGCTCTGTGCACTCTCCTCCAGCAAGCGCTTCGTGCGCTCTCCTCCAGCAAGCGCATCGCGTGCTCTCTGCTAGTAAGCGCTTCATGCGCTCTCCCCCAGCAAGAACTCTGTGCGCTTAATTAGAATAAGAACTCCAATCATCGTCAGGACAATCGCACCAGTCTCCTCCAAAAGACAATCAGAAACAAGTTGTAGAGGATAAGGCACGCACAACGAGTGGTCAAACTTCCAAACCACAGGATCCATGACAAACCAAGCAAGCAGTGCCCTCCTCCAAGCAATAGTCAAAGACTCCAGAGCATCCAGTGCGTGAAGCTCCCAACAGCAACAAGTTAAATACTAAGCTCTGTGAGTGGTGGCCTGTCACCCCGAGCAACTCTCTCTCTCTCTCTTCCTCAAATTGTAACGAGAGATGGTCTGTTGACCTCGAGTTCTTCAACAAAACTCTGTACAGCAACCAACAAATAGTGGAGGTTTGATTGGCACAGATCTGACCACGTGATTTTTCACCCAATTGACAGAGTTTCCACGTTAAAAAAATTCTCTTCCCAAATTTTTACTTATTGTGACTGTATGCGCGCTTGACCTCTCCCGAGCTAAGGCGGTTCTATTTAGTCCGGTCTTCCAGAGCCTTGAGCGAACATCAGCAATTCTGAATCAGTCCATTCTTAAATTTACAAAAAATGTATAGTTAATTTATGCTCCGTTTGTGGGAACTTATTTGAAAGATATGGTACCTAAACACCTAGAGGGGGGGGGGTGAATAGGTGACCTAAACCTTTTTGAAACTTTGTTAGCAGCAACATAGTTATCTCACAGATTTCTACAGCTAACAGCAATAACAAAATATAAACTGCTAATCCACAGCACAGCACAGCACAGCAGACACACAAATTTATAGTGGTTCCCCAATCTTTGGGTACATCCACTTTCCCCCTTCGCCTATCTAGCAGTGTACTAGATTCGGCCAAACTTCTCCACTATCTCAGAACCCAACTAGGTTCCTACACCTCAGGCCCAAAGCCTTACACTCAGCCACCAAGGCCTACACTCAGCCACCCAGGCCTACACTCAGCCAATCAAGGCCTACACTCAGAGTTCTTCAACTCCTACACTCAGGCAACCAAGCCCTACCCTCAGCCTTTATAATATAGGCTTACAATTCACTCAGATCCAATGGATCCTACAAGTTAAAATTGAATTACAATAACTAACTCTACAACTCAGAAAATAAGAGAGGAGTTGAGAGTTTCTTGAAGAGTTCTTGGAAGAACTCAGCTAGATCCAAACTGACTTAGCTTCCTTCAAAGCTTCTTGAGTAGAACTGAATTAGTCTGAATCCTCTGCAGTTGATCCTTGACCTCTGCTTCTTGAGATCCAGATGATTCTGAATCCTTCTTCTCAGCCTTAGTTCCAAAGACTGATTTCTTGATTGGAGCTCTCTCCCTCCAACTTCTTAGATCTGCTGTTGGACAGCAAGATCTTCTTGATTTGTATCACTTGGATAACTTGATCAGCAACCACTTGAACAAATCTCTTAGATTAATCTGAACTCAATCAGAACTTAATCTTCTTCTGTTAACTCTTAACAACAACAACAACCACCCTTTCTGTAAACTGTGGGTACCTATTTATAGACATTCTTCATGGTAACCGGCTGGTCCGGTTCATAACAGACTTCTGACTTCCCTGACAGTTGCTGTAGACCGGCTGGATCGGCAGCTGTCATATCAACCAGTCACTTCTTGAAATTCTCTAACTGTCAGATAGTGTCGAGACTTTCTGTTCTTAAGTGTCGACACTTATAGACCAAGTGTCGACACATGTTGTGTAAGTGTCGACTCAAGTCTACAAGGTGTCGACACAACTCCTTGTATGTCTCGACACAGATTCTTCTTCAAGTGTCGACACTGAAATTAAGTGTCGACACAAGTACTTGATCTTCTGTAACTTGTTGAATTCTTCTAAGTGTCGACACATCTCCTTTGTGTCGACACATCTTCATGTGTTGAAACTGTCAAGTGTCGACACTGCTTCTTGGTGTCGACACAAGTCTTCAATTTTGTTTCTTCTTCAGCTGAGTGTCGACACATTCCCTTAGTGTCGACACTTGTACTTAGAATATTTTGTAAACTTTTTTGTTCTTTGCTAAGTGTCGACACAGCTCCTTGTGTCGACACTTTCTTCAAGTGTAGAGTCTTCAACTAAGTGTCGACACATTGTGCTGGGTGTCGACACTTTCTTCAAGTGTTGACTCTTCTGGTTGTGTGTCGACACATTGTGCTGAGTGTCGACACATACTTCAAGTGTTGACTCCTTTGAGTGTGTGTCGACACATTGTGCTGAGTGTCGACACATTCTTCATATGTTGACTCTGCTGATTGAGTGTCGACACATTGTGTTGAGTGTCGACACTTGTCCTTAGTCTCTGCAGAATTTTGCTGAGTGTCGACACAACTCCAAGTGTCGACACTTTCTGATGTAGACTCAGCTCTTCTAGGTGTCGATACTTCTGCTAAGTGTCGACACAGCTTTTTTGCATTCTTCTTCACTGAGTGTCGACACAACTCCAAGTGTCGACACTTTCTGTCTGGTGTCGACTCTTCTTCTCAGGTGTCGACACAATTACTCCAAGTGTCGACACTGCTTGTCTGGGTGTCGGCACAAGCTTTCTCAAGTGTCGACACTTTCCCTCTGGGTGTCGACACATGGACTTAGAAACTTTTAGCTTCAGTCCAGTGAATACCTAACCTGCACAAGTAACTCAAACATACATCAAATACATTATGATGTATATCATTGAGTTAGGTCAGACTTCTTCAAATCAGGTACATTTGACCAATGTACCCAATAATTTCCCCCTATTTGGAGAAGTCATAACCCTTAGTCAATGATATACACCACTCAAAATTAAAAATTAGAAAATGATGTAAAGCAGGTATATGTCAACAGGGTAAACTTAAACATGTATAAAGCACACATGTATACTCATTAAACTTTGCAGAACAAACAAGAAATAGACATATGCTTCTGAACAATCATGAGATATATTTATCAAAAATTGTTCTAACATTGTTTTAATACATTTCCATTGTTTTACAACAAGATTACAACAATGTTTCTTAGTCTAATCTTAGTCTAGTTCTGATCAGGTTCTTTTATAACTATTCCTTTCCCAGCTTGTACTTTGGCCTTTACAGCAGCAGCAGGCTCAGTATCAGCAGTCTTCTTTCCTTTGAGATCGAGCTTATCAGCCTTGATCTTTTGCCTCTCAAAGTAATGATAGGGCTTAGGAAAGTACTTGCTAGGCTCCACAGCTGTAGGAGGTAGCTTTCCTAACTTAGCCTTCCTTCTATATTGGACAATGGCTTCCTGCCTGATCTCATGCTTCCTCCATTCAGCTTCTGAGAACCACTTGTTTCTATCAGTAGTGTTGTCTTTAGCAGCTTTTCCAGGCAGTGAGAATGATATTTCTAGAGGTAGGGCTCCACTGTTCAAAATCTGGCTTTTGTTCTGCTAGTCCTCCCTTAAACCTCTTCTTTGACTAAGGCGCCTCTTATAAAGGAGGTCTCTGGGGTCGAGACCAGCTCACAACCTACCGGGCATTTACCCAAATGTGTGGGACCAGATTTGGTTGGGGATGCTGTGCCGTTCGACTGCAGTAGCTGGGGCCTTTACCCAAAATGATATACCCCCGGCCTTTTCTAACAACCTTTTCCAGGCCGGGGGGTCCACACATTTTGGTAAAGGCCCCGGTCCTGGCCGACTGCAGTCGAACGGCACAGCATCCCCAACCAAATCTCCGGGGTCCACACATTTTGGGTAAATGCCCGGGTAGCACCCAGGACCTTTTATAAGGGCTTAGCCAACCTCTCATACAACTGCACTGCAGTGCTTGGGTATGAGAGGTTGGCTAAGGCGCCTCTTATAAAGGAGGTCCTGGGGTCGATCAACAACCTACCCGGGCATTTACCATGTGTGGGACCCCCGGGAGATTTGGTTGGGGATGCTGTGCCGTTCGACTGCAGTCGGCCAGGACCGGGGCTTTACCCAAAATGTATGGGACCCCCGGCCTGGTTTCTAACATAGGGCTCCACTGTTCAAAATCTGGCTTTTGTTCTGCTAGTTCCCTAAACCTCTTCTTTGACAGCCTTGTCTCTTCTTCTTTGTCCAAAGCCTCTTGCATAGCTGCTGATATAGGTTGAACAACCTTTTCCAGAACAACATTTGACTTTCCAGCAATTGGGCTATACATTATGCTTACATCTGCATGAACCATGTCAAAATCTGGAGGTGGATAAATCACTTGAGCTACTTCTTGTTGCTCACCTCCAAGATATGCACTTTGAATCCCTGATTCAGCAACATTATCATCATCACACAGGGGAGGATATCCAAGGGTAGCCCTGATGGAATTTGATATCCACTTAGCATGGTCTGAGCTTGCTTTGACTAACACCCTCTCCCCCTTTATGACTTCTTGAGCAACATGATCTCTTACATCATCTTTCTGGAACCTGATTTGGCTGTCCAAGTACCTGATTCCATCCTTAAAATAAGGTCTAAGCTTTGTAAGCTGTTCAGAAATGACCTTCTGTGAATCCTTGATTGCAGTCTTGACAGCAGCAATTTCATCTTGAAAAGCTTTATCAAATTCGGCCTTTGCAGCAGCAGATGTTGAAGATTCAGCTGGCTTACTCTTCAATTCAGTGATTATATCATTGTGTGAAGCTGTCAGATTGTCATTCATCCTTAGTTGATTTTCCAGCACATAGCCCTGCTTCAATGCTATATCATCTACTTGAGTCTTGATCTTCTCCTAGTGAGTAGCCAAATAGACTACTGCATTCCCACCCTTGTGGAAGCAGTCAGTCATCTCCTTTTTATTAAGGTTCATTTCAAACCTTATTGACTTGATGTCCTGTGCCAGATCAAATTGTAGGGTCTTGTGCCCTTCATCAACATAAGTCTCTATAGCCTTCCTTTGCTCATCCAGCTTGATCTGTAGTGCAATCAGTAAAGCACTATGGTCAGCAGTTGGAGCTTGCTGAACTATAGGCTGTGGGGCAATGGATTGAAGAGCTTTCTTGTAGCTCTGACTTCTTCTTTTGAATACAAACAATTTCTTCTTCTTAGCCCTAACACTCTCCTCATCTTCAGAGGCAGAGGTGCTGGCAATCTCAACTCTATCCTTAGGGCTTTGTGGTTTTTCAGCTTGCACATCTAGTGCCTTCTCAGTGTCTAGCCTTAAAGGCTCTTCCAGAACTGTCATGTGCTCCCCCTCAGCAGCAGCACTCTTATCTTCAGCAGCAGCATCCTTGTCCATATCAAAATCATCTTGGTCTAGATTCAGAAACAAATCTTCCATTGTATATTCAGGAGGGGATGGAGCTGGAGAAGTACTTGGTTCTTCAACTACTTGAGTAGTATTTGGAACATTTTGCACAACAGCAGATGTGTCTTCAAGACCAACATCTGGAGCTTGGCTAGGTAGCTGAGTTTGCTGATGAACATCAAACAAATTAGCATCTTCTATAATATAGTCTAAAGTTTTTAAGTCAGTGAGTACCTCTTGGATAATGAGGGTGGCTTGCTCACTGTCCAGAGTAGATGTTTCTTCTACTACTGGAAGCTCCCCTGACTGTGATCCCTATGGATGGGGCTAGCTTGAGGCAGCTCCCCCTGGATCTCAGCTACATCTTGAGGAGCAGGGGTCTTGATTACTGTCTCCTCTTCTTGCTCATCAGGTGTGAACACCACCTGTTCTTCACTTTCAGAACTGCTTGAAGACTCTTGTGCCATAACAGCAGTTTTTCTCTTCTTCCTGGGAGGAGTAACTTTCTCAGATACTGGCTTCTCAGGGGTAGGCATGTCCTTTGACAACACCCTTTCCCATCTAGAAAATATCCTGGAATCCATCTTTCTCATATGATTGATCTTGCTTCCAGCAGCTGTGCTCATTACCTCTGGTATTGTACCAGCCAGGTAGAGACTTATAATTCTGCCCAGATTGGGCTTTTTCAGACTCTCCTTAATTTTCTCATACACAACCATTGACCAGTCAGTTTTTAGGTTGAAGATAATTCTGGTCATAACACTGAACATGGAGGCTGACACCCTGTCATGCCCTCCAGTCTTGCTGAGTATAACTTTCCCCACAATTTCAGACAGGAATTTTCCTTGGTTATTCATTCCTTTCCTGTTGAATACAGATCCTATCTTCATCTTAGGATCTAGACCACACCAGGTAAGTGCTTCCCTGGTCTTAGATGTAGTCACTTCCTCTTCTGCTTGAATTTTAGGTAGCTGAAGTACCTTTCTCAGAGTTTTGGGTGAAATCTTGACCTTGGTTCCATGCACTCTTGATTTGATTCTGTAACCTGAGTCATCTACAGAAGCTCCAGTAAGGAATTCAAGAACTTCCTTCTTCCATATTTTGGTTGGTTCTGAAACCAAGTACTCCAATCCAGAATCGTGACTAGGGTTACCACCGATTTGATTTCTTGATCGCCATCGTCGAACGCGCCACGAACCATTCATAGCCTTCATTGACGTTCTCCTCGAGCTTGGGAGCCATTAGGGTTTGTAGAATTAGTCTTTAGAAAAGAGAAATGTCGACACAGTAGTTTTGGTCTCGAAACTCTGAAAGCGTGTCGACAAACAAAGACAGAATCCTATTTATACCTTTCTGGTTTGAAGACGAACAGGCGGGATGGATTACTAAAGATGTGTCGACACTGGCAATAAGTGTCGACACTGACTTATAATGTCTCGACACTCATGTGTCGACATAAGTTTAGTCAACAGATTTTATGTGTCGACACTTGGTTATGTGTCGACACCACACTACTCGACATGTAGTCGAGACGTTACTTAGAAAATTCTGAGTAAAACTTAAGTGTCGACACCACATTGAATGTGTCGACACTTACTCGACATGTGTCGACACTAACATTCTGAAGTGTCGACACCAACTTCCTAGATGTGTCGACACCATTTTCCTGAAGTGTCGACACTTACTATTCTGTGTCGACATAGACTTGTCTATGTGTCGACACCTTTTTACTTAGCCAATTTTTAGTTCTGTAAACTTAGTCTAAGTTTATCATACCTAGTTCAATTTTGAACCTATTGAACTTAGCTTCTTCTAAGGGCTTAGTAAACATATCAGCTATCTGATTATCAGTTTTAACATATTCAAGTGCAATATCATTTCTTTCTACATGCTCCCTAAGAAAGTGATATTTAATCTCAATATGTTTAGTTCTACTATGAGATACAGGGTTGTTAGCTATTGAAATAGCACTTGTAGAATCACAGTAAAGTGGAGTTCTACTTACCTGAAATCCATAGTCAACTAGCTGATGTTGAATCCATAGAAGTTGAGCACAGCAACTTCCTGCTGCAGCTACATATTCTGACTCAGCTGTGGAGATAGCCACACTAGTCTGCTTTTTGCTGCTCCATGAAATTAGTCTTCCACCTAGGAATTGACAGGTTCCAGTTGTGCTCTTTCTATCCTCTTTGCATCCTGCAAAGTCTGCATCTGTATAACCTGTTAGATCAAAATCTCCATTCCTAGGGTACCAGAGGCCTAGATATGGAGTGCCCTTTAGATATCTCAAAATTCTCTTGACTGCAGTCAAGTGAGACTCTTTAGGGCAGGCTTGATACCTGGCACAAACACATGTAGCATACATAATGTCAGGCCTACTTGCAGTCAAGTATAGTAAGAGCCAACTATCCCTCTATACAAGGTTTCATCTACAGGTTTCCCTGCATCATCCTTGCTAAGAGACATACTTGACCCCATAGGAGTCTTCATGGTACTGGATGAATCCATACCATATTTCCTTATGAGTTCTAGGGTGAACTTGGACTGACATATGGATAGACCACTTTCAGTCTGTTTAACTTGGAGACCCAAGAAAAACTTTAGCTCTCCCATACTACTCATCTCAAATTGACTTTGCATAAGCTTTGCAAACTTTTTGCAAAGGCTACTTTCAGTAGACCCAAATATAATGTCATCTACATATATTTGGACAAGTATGACTTTGCCTCTAGATTCCCTAAGGAATAGAGTCTTATCTATTTCCCCCTTGTGAACTTGTTCTCAATGAGGAAACTAGATAGGGTTTCATACCAAGCTCTAGGAGCTTGTTTTAACCCATACAATGCTTTCCTAAGTCTATAGACATAATGAGGTTGAGTTGGATCAACAAAACCTGAAGGCTGCTCCACATAGACTTCTTCTTTCAAATTACCATTTAGGAATGCTGACTTGACATCCATTTGGTATACCTTGAATCCTTGATAGGTTGAATAGGCCAAGAACATCCTTATGGCTTCCAGTCTGGCTACTGGAGCAAAGGTTTGATCAAAATCAATACCTTCTTCTTGCCTATACCTTTAGCAACCAATCTTGCTTTATTCTTAATGATGACTCCTTGTTCATCTAACTTATTCCTGTAGATCCACTTTGTTCCTATCACATTGTGATCTTTAGGTTTAGGAACCAGGTCCCAAACCTTGCACCTTTTGAACTGATTAAGCTCTTCCTGCATTGCTTCAGTCCACTGTGGATCTTGTATAGCTTCTTCAAATTTCTTTGGTTCTATTTGAGACAGAAAACTAGAATATACTGCAGCATTCTGATTTCTGCTCCTTGTCTGAACACCTTGTCTTGGATCTCCAATAATCAGCTCTACTGGATGATCTCTTAGATGCCTGTTGGCTGGAGGCATCCTTACTTCTGGTTGAACTTCTTCAGCATCTTCATCAAGCTGAGTTCCTTGTACTTCTTCATCTCCTGGTACATGTAGTTCTCCCCTGGACATAAGCCATCTTCTTCTACTTGCTGTATTGCAGCAGGTACATCTTCTATGGTTAGCTTGTCCATCTTCTTAGTAAGACCTGTGGGATTGCACACACTACCAGACAACTCATTGTTAATAGTTTTGTCTCATCAAAAACTACATGCACAGACTCCTCTACAACTTGTGTAGTCAAGTTGTAGACTCTATAAGTCTTACTATTATTGCTGTACCCAACAAAACTCCCTCTTGGGACTTGGCAGCAAACTTAGTTATGTAAGACTTTCCATTGTTAAGTATGAAGCATTTACAACCAAAGATCCTAAAATAGGATAGGTTTGGTTTCCTGCCTTTCACAACTTCATAGGGGGTCTTGTTTAGTCTTTTAGTGATGGTAGCCCTATTTATCACATGGCATGCAGTGTTAACTGCTTCAGCCCAGAAATACTCTGGCAGTGATGAATCACTTAATAGGGTCCTACCAGCCTCTATCAAGGTCCTATTCTTCCTTTCAGCAATGCCATTTTGCTGAGGTGTTCTAGGTGAAGAAATTCTTGAAATATCCCAAAGTCTTCACATAGTCTTGTCATGCTTTCAGACTGAAATTCAGTGCCATGGTCACTTCTAATTTTGACCACTGTACTGTTTAGTTCATTCTGAATTTGCTTGACAAAGTTATGGAAAAACACTAGGTGTTTCAGATTTCTGTCTTAAGAAGAACACCCAGGAAAACCTTGAGTAGTCATCTACAACTACAAAGGTGTAGACCTTCCTACCTAAGCTGTGAACTGGCATTGGACCAAAGAGATCCATATGCAAGAGGTATAAGCACCTCACAGCATCTTTGTTTTTCAATGCTCCTAAAGGTGGATTTAGTCTGCTTGCCCTTTTGACAAGCTGAGCAAATGCCATCTTTAACACACTTAACTTGAGGACCATTCCTCACTAACTCTTTGCTAAAGAGTTTGCTAATAGTCTTGTAATTAAGATGGGCAAGCCTCTTGTGCCATTTGACACATTGAGAGACTGTCTCATCAGCTACAAGACAAACTGGAGAACTATTGTTCTCAACCATAATGTCTAGACAATAGACATTTCTCTTCCTATAACCTGTCAAAATGATCTCTTGATCACTTGACCTCTTGATATGACAACCATTTTTAACAAATGAGATGTCATACCCTACATCACTTAACTGACTTATACTTATAAGGTTGTGTTTCAACCCTTTAACATAAGCCACTTGAGTAATGGTAACAAGGTTTGAAGAAATGTTACCAAACCCTTTGATGATTCCTTTTTCAGAACCACCAAAGGTCACTTTAGACCATTTTTGATTGGAATGTAGTCCTTCAGTAGTCCCCTTGTTCCAGTCATATGTCTGGAACATCCACTATCCAAGTACCATGTTGGGGTATGGCCACTTGGATTCACCTGCAAAACAAATTAATGAACCTTAGAACCCAAAGTAAACTTGGGTCCTTGGTGATTGTTAGTTTGCAACATGACATAGCTACCTACTGGCTTTCCACCAGGTAGCTTGCTACTCCAATTGGCACTTGCATTGTGCCAACAGTCCAAGGCAAAGTGGCCAACTTTGCCACAGCACCAGCATTCAAACTTGTTGTACCTTTGCTTAGGTACAGACTTGGCTGTCTTGACTACAGCAGGCTTATTGAATGTTGGGGCTTTGCCCTTGGACTTGGACTGATCCTGAACAGTCCTAGCTGGTTTAATAAACCCAGTCCAGCCTTTCCTTTATGATGAACAAATTCATCAATCAAGGGTAGCACTGATTTAGGTTTTTGAAAATCTAGCAACTAGCTCTCTTTCCTTCTGAAGATTGATCTCCAGTCTCTTAATTTGATCATTTTTATAGGTGATAGTTCCCATCTGAATCACAGTAATGTGTTTCAGCCTGGCTACCTCATTGAGCTTTTGATCAAATTTCTTCTCAAAATCTGTTGCAGCTGCCTTGAGATCAGCAATCTCTTTGCCTGACTTTTGGCTAGGGTCTTGCTTTTCTTATAGGCTTGCAACAGTACTTTATATTCATCTAAGAGCTGATGAATATCTCCCTCAGATTCAGAAACACTTCCATCACTTGATGAAGATGAATCTGACTCTGAACTAGATCTGGAATCTGAACTTTGAGTTGGACTTTGTACCTGACTAGGTCCTGGCTGCTCCAGGATTTTGGTACTTTCAGTCAATGCCATCAGTCCTTGGCACTGACACTCTTCTTTTTCATAGATTGATTCCATGATCTGCATAAACTCTTCTTCTTCTTCAGCAAATAGTCCTATGTAGGCTTCAGCATCTGTCTCAGTGTCTGAAGAAGAAATGTCTGAAAGTGTCTTCTCATTCTTTACAACAAAGGACTTCTCATTTTTTTCTTTGAAGTGAGTCTTCTTTTTGTCACTGGATTCTTTTCTTATCTCAGGACAATCTGCAATAACATGACCCTGTCTATTGCAGCAGTAACACACTATCTTAGACCCAGTTGCCTTGCTAGTCTTTGTCTTTTTCTTGTCCTTCTTTGAAGGCTTCTTCTCCTGATACTGGACTTCTTTCCCTTTGGAAAATGAAGGTCTGGACCTCCACTGTTTCTTCTTCAGGAATTTCTGAAAATGTCTGGTGAATGCAGCAAAGTCTTCATCACTTTCACTGCTTGTAGACTTTATGCTAACAGACTCATCAGATTCTGATTCAACTACCTCTGGAGGAGGAGTTGATGACTTAATCCCGCCCTTTCTAGGTACTTCTGACTTGAAGGCAACAGTCCTTTCCCTGTGCTCAGTCCTTGTTGATTTTTTCTCCTCTTTTCTCACTGACAGCTGCATCTCATAAGACAACAACTTGCCAAACAGTGTGGGAGGAGGAATTTCTCCCAACTTTGTCCATTCTCTGATGGCACAGATCTTGGTGTCCCAATCTTTGGTTAGGGACCTTAAGAACTTATCATTCAATTCATAGTTAGTGAACTCTCTTCCATAGGACATGAGTTCATTAACAATTATATAGAACTTCTTGTAGCATTTAGTGATGCTATCTCCTCTTCCTTGCCTAAAGCTCTCATACTCTTGATTAAGCAAGGACTTTCTATCTTGCCTAACTTCTTCAGAACCTTCCATATAGACAATGAGAGTATCCCACATCTCTTTTGCTGTTTTACAGTGATTAAGTTCTGAAAAGTGACATCATCAATGGCACTTACTATAATGTTTTGTGCCCTCTTGTCCATAGTGGCTAGGACAATTTCATCCTTAGTCATCTCAAGAAATCCTTTGGAGTTCTCTGTATAGCATCCAAAACTGAACCTTCATGGGCACATATGGCCCCTCTTTGACTGTGATGTAGATTCTAGGGTCAGAGGCCTCCATAAATAGCCTAACCCTTTCTTTCCAGATCCCAAAGATCTCTTTCTGCATATGGGCAGTTTCATTGAACCCAATTCCTTGTGATTCTCTGAAGACCCATGTTTCTTGATTTTCTTGAAACTGTGTTCTGACTTACACTGAATCTGCCAAACTGGATCTCCTCAGACAGTTAGTCCTTTTTGAGGAACCTCCCTCTGATACCACTTGAAAGATATGGTACCTAAACACCTAGAGGGGGGGGGTGAATAGGTGACCTAAACCTTTTTGAAACTTTGTTGGCAGCAACACAGTTATCACAGATTTCTACAGCTAACAGCAATAACAAAATATAAACTGCTAATCCACAGCACAGCACAGCACAGCAGACACACAATTTATAGTGGTTCCCCAATCTTTGGGTACATCCACTTTCCCCCTTCGCCTATCTAGCAGTGTACTAGATTCGGCCAAACTTCTCCACTATCTCAGAACCCAACTAGGTTCCTACACCTCAGGCCCAAAGCCTTACACTCAGCCACCAGGCCTACACTCAGCACCCAGGCCTACACTCAGCCAATCAAGGCCTACACTCAGAGTTCTTCAACTCCTACACTCAGGCAACCAAGCCCTACCCTCAGCCTTTATAATATAGGCTTACAATTCACTCAGATCCAATGGATCCTACAAGTTAAAATTGAATTACAATAACTAACTCTACAACTCAGAAAAATAGAGAGGAGTTGAGAGTTTCTTGAAGAGTTCTTGGAAGAACTCAGCTAGATCCAAACTGACTTAGCTTCCTTCAAAGCTTCTTGAGTAGAACTGAATTAGTCTGAATCCTCTGCAGTTGATCCTTGACCTCTGCTTCTTGAGATCCAGATGATTCTGAATCCTTCTTCTCAGCCTTAGTTCCAAAGACTGATTTCTTGATTGGAGCTCTCTCTCTCCAACTTCTTAGATCTGCTGTTGGACAGCAAGATCTTCTTGATTTGTATCACTTGGATAACTTGATCAGCAACCATTAACAAATCTCTAGATTAATCTGACCAATCAGAACTAATCTCTTCTGTTAACTCTTAACACAACAACCACCCTTTCTGTAAACTGTGGGTGCCTATTTATAGACATCTTCATGGTAACCGGCTGGTCCGGTTCATAACAGACTTCTGACTTCCCTGACAGTTGCTGTAGACCGGCTGGATCGGCAGCTGTCATATCAACCAGTCACTTCTTGAAATTCTCTAACTGTCAGATAGTGTCGAGACTTTCTGTTCTTAAGTGTCGACACTTATAGACCAAGTGTCGACACATGTTGTGTAAGTGTCGACACAAGTCTACAAGTGTGTCGACACAACTCTTGTATGTCTCGACACAGATTCTTCTTCAAGTGTCGACACTTAATTTCAGTGTCGACACTTGAAGAAGATCTGTTCGAGACATACAGGAGTTGTGTCGACACCTTGTAGACTTGAGTCGACACTTACACAACATGTGTCGACACTTGTCTATAAGTGTCGACACTTAAGAACAGAAAGTCTCGACACTATCTGACAGTTAGAGAATTTCAAGATGACTGGTTGAATGACAGCTGCCGATCCAGCCGGTCTACAGCAACTGTCAGGGAAGTCAGAAGTTGCTGTTATGAACCGGACCATCCGGTTACCATGAAGATGTCTATAAATAGGCACAACAGTTTACAGAAGGGTGGTTGTTGTTGTTTGTTACAGAGTTACAAAGAGATTAAGTTCTGTTGAGTTCAATTATCTAAGAGATTTGTTCAGTGGTTGCTGATCAAGTTATCACAAGTGATACAAATCAAGAAGATCTTGCTGTCCAACAGCAGATCTAAGAAGTTGGAGAGAGAGAGCTCCAATCAAGAATTCTCTTTGGAACTAAGGCTGAGAAGAAGGATTCAGAATCATCTGGATCTCAAGAAGCAGAGGTCAAGGATCAACTGCAGAGGATTCAGACTAATTCAGTTCTACTCAAGAAGCTTTGAAGGAAGCTAAGTCAGTTTGGATCTAGCTGAGTTCTTCCAAGAACTCTTCAAGAAACTCTCAACTCCTCTCTTATTTTCTGAGTTGTAGAGTTAGTTATTGTAATTCAATTTTAACTTGTAGGATCCATTGGATCTGAGTGAATTGTAAGCCTATATTATAAAGGCTGAGGGTAGGGCTTGGTTGCCTGAGTGTAGGAGTTGAAGAACTCTGAGTGTAGGCCTTGATTGGCTGAGTGTAGGCCTGGGTGGCTGAGTGTAGGCCTTGTGGCTGAGTGTAAGGCTTTGGGCCTGAGGTGTAGGAACCTAGTTGGGTTCTGAGATAGTGGAGAGTTTGGCCGAATCTAGTACACTGCTAGATAGGCGAAGGGGAAAGTGGATGTACCCAAAGATTGGGAACCACTATAAATTTGTGTGTCTGCTGGCTTGCTGTGCTGTGGATTAAGCAGTTTATATTTTGTTATTGCTGTTAGCTGTAGAAATCTGTGAGATAACTGTTTGCTGCTAACAAAGTTTCAAAAAGGTTTAGGTCACCTATTCACCCCCCCCCTCTAGGTGTTTAGGTACCATATCTTTCAAGTGGTATCAGAGGGAGGTTCCTCAAAAAGGACTAACTGTCTGAGGAGATCCAGTTTGGCAGAGTCAGTGTAAGTCAGAACACAGTTTCAAGAAAATCAAGAAACATGGGTTCTTCAGAGAATCACAAGGAATTGGGTTCATGAAACTGCCCATATGCAGAAAAGAGATCTTTGGGATCTGGAAAGAAAGGGTTAGGCTATTTATGGAGGCCTCTGACCCTAGAATCTACATCACAGTCAAGAGGGGCCATATGTGCCCATGAAGGTTTCAGTTTTGATGCTATACAGAGAACTCCAAAGGATTTCTCTGAGATGACTAAGGATGAAATTGTCCTAGCCACTATGGACAAGAGGGCACAAAACATTATAGTAAGTGTCATTGATGATGCACTTTTCAGAACTTAATTCACTGTAAACAGCAAAAGAGATGTGGGATACTCTCATTGTCTATATGGAAGGTTCTGAAGAAGTTAGGCAAGATAGAAAGTCCTTGCTTAATCAAGAGTATGAGAGCTTTAGGCAAGGAAGAGGAGATAGCATCACTGAATGCTACAAGAAGTTCTATAGAATTGTTAATGAACTCATGTCCTATGG
The DNA here is from genome assembly GCA_039583875.1 of Platanthera guangdongensis. Lineage (NCBI taxonomy): Eukaryota > Viridiplantae > Streptophyta > Magnoliopsida > Asparagales > Orchidaceae > Platanthera > Platanthera guangdongensis. The sequence continues at coordinate 28,894,805 of CM077147.1, forward strand.
AAGAGAGTTCACTAACTATGAATTGAATGATAAGTTCTTAAGGTCCCTAACCAAAGATTGGGACACCAAGATCTGTGCCATCAGAGAAATGACAAAGTTGGGAGAAATTCCTCCTCCCACACTGTTTGGCAAGTTGTTGTCTTATGAGATGCAGCTGTCAGTGAGAAAGAGGAGGAAAAATCAACAAGGACTGAGCACAGGGAAAGGACTGTTGCCTTCAAGTCAGAAGTACCTAGAAAGGGCGGATTAAGTCATCAACTCCTCCTCCAGAGGTAGTTGAATCAGAATCTGATGAGTCTGTTAGCATAAAGTCTACAAGCAGTGAAAGTGATGAAGACTTTGCTGCATTCACCAGACATTTTCAGAAATTCCTGAAGAAGAAACAGTGGAGGTCCAGACCTTCATTTTCAAAAGGGAAAGAAGTCCAGTATCAGGAAAGAAGCCTTCAAAGAAGGACAAGAAAAAGACAAAGACTAGCAAGGCAACTGGGTCTAAGATAGTGTGTTACTGCTGCAATAGACAGGGTCATGTTATTGCAGATTGTCCTGAGATAAGAAAAGAATCCAGTGACAAAAAGAAGACTCACTTCAAAGAAAAAAATGAGAAGTCCTTTGTTGAAAGAATGAGAAGACTCTTTCAGACATTTCTTCTTCAGACACTGAGACAGATGCTGAAGCCTACATAGGGCTATTTGCTGAAGAAGAAGAGAGTTTATGCAGATCATGGAATCAATCTATGAAAAGAAGAGTGTCATGCCAAGGACTGATGGCATTGACTGAAAGTACCAAAATCCTGGAGCAGCCAGGACCCAGTCAGGTACAAAGTCCAACTCAAAGTTCAGATTCCAGTTCTAGTTCAGAGTCAGATTCATCTTCATCAAGTGATGGAAGTGTTTCTGAATCTGAGGGAGATATTCATCAGCTCTTAGATGAATATAAGTACTGTTGCAAGCCTATAAGAAAAGCAAGACCCTAGCCAAAAGTCAGGCAAAGGAATTGCTGATCTCAGGCAGCTGCAACAGATTTTGAGAAGAAATTTGATCAAAAGCTCAATGAGGTAGCCAGGCTGAACACATTACTGTGATTCAGATGGGAACTATCACCTATAAAAATGATCAAATTAAGAGACTGGAGATCAATCTTCAGAAGGAAAGAGAGCTAGTTGCTAGATTTTCAAAACCTAAATCAGTGCTACCCTTGATTGATGAATTTGTTCATCATAAAGGAAAGGCTGGACTGGGTTTTATTAAACCAGCTAGGACTGTTCAGGATCAGTCCAAGTCCAAGGGCAAAGCCCCAACATTCAATAAGCCTGCTGTAGTCAAGACAGCCAAGTCTGTACCTAAGCAAAGGTACAACAAGTTTGAATGCTGGTGTTGTGGCAAAGTTGGCCACTTTGCCTTGGACTGTTGGCACAATGCAAGTGCCAATTGAGTAGCAAGCTACCTGGTGGAAAGCCAGTAGGTAGCTATGTCATGTTGCAAACTAACAATCACCAAGGACCCAAGTTTACTTTGGGTTCTAAGGTTCATTAATTTGTTTTGCAGGTGAATCCAAGTGGCCATACCCCAACATGGTACTTGGATAGTGGATGTTCCAGACATATGACTGGAACAAGGGGACTACTGAAGGACTACATTCCAATCAAAAATGGTCCTAAAGTGACCTTTGGTGGTTCTGAAAAAGGAATCATCAAAGGGTTTGGTAATATTTCTTCAAACCTTGTTACCATTACTCAAGTGGCTTATGTTAAAGGGTTGAAACACAACCTTATAAGTATAAGTCAGTTAAGTGATGTAGGGTATGACATCTCATTTGTTAAAAATGGTTGTCATATCAAGAGGTCAAGTGATCAAGAGATCATTTTGACAGGTTATAGGAAGAGAAATGTCTATTGTCTAGACATTATGGTTGAGAACAATAGTTCTCCAGTTTGTCTTGTAGCTGATGAGACAGTCTCTCATGTGTCAAATGGCACAAGAGGCTTGCCCATCTTAATTACAAGACTATTAGCAAACTCTTTAGCAAAGAGTTAGTGAGGAATGGTCCTCAAGTTAAGTGTGTTAAAGATGGCATTTGCTCAGCTTGTCAAAAGGGCAAGCAGACTAAATCCACCTTTAGGAGCATTAAAACAAAGATGCTGTGAGGTGCTTATACCTCTTGCATATGGATCTCTTTGGTCCAATGCCAGTTCACAGCTTAGGTAGGAAGGTCTACACCTTTGTAGTTGTAGATGACTACTCAAGGTTTTCCTGGGTGTTCTTCTTAAGACAGAAATCTGAAACACCTAGTGTTTTCCATAACTTTGTCAAGCAAATTCAGAATGAACTAAACAGTACAGTGGTCAAAATTAGAAGTGACCATGGCACTGAATTTCAGTCTGATAGCATGACAAGACTATGTGAAGACTTTGGGATATTTCAAGAATTTTCTTCACCTAGAACACCTCAGCAAAATGGCATTGCTGAAAGGAAGAATAGGACCTTGATAGAGGCTGGTAGGACCCTATTAAGTGATTCATCACTGCCAGAGTATTTCTGGGCTGAAGCAGTTAACACTGCATGCCATGTGATAAATAGGGCTACCATCACTAAAAGACTAAACAAGACCCCCTATGAAGTAGTGAAAGGCAGGAAACCAAACCTATCCTATTTTAGGATCTTTGGTTGTAAATGCTTCATACTTAACAATGGAAAGTCTTACATAACTAAGTTTGCTGCCAAGTCCCAAGAGGGAATTTTTGTTGGGTACAGCAATAATAGTAAGACTTATAGAGTCTACAACTTGACTACACAAGTTGTAGAGGAGTCTGTGCATGTAGTTTTTGATGAGACAAAACTTATTAACAATGAGTTGTCTGGTAGTGTGTGCAATCCCACAGGTCTTACTAAGAAGATGGACAAGCTAACCATAGAAGATGTACCTGCTGCAATACAGCAAGTAGAAGAAGATGGCTTATGTCCAGGGGAGAACTACATGTACCAGGAGATGAAGAAGTACAAGGAACTCAGCTTGATGAATATGCTGAAGAAGTTCAACCAGAAGTAAGGATGCCTCCAGCCAACAGGCATCTAAGAGATCATCCAGTAGAGCTGATTATTGGAGATCCAAGACAAGGAGTTCAGACAAGGAGCAGAAATCAGAATGCTGCAGTATATTCTAGTTTTCTGTCTCAAATAGAACCAAAGAAATTTGAAGAAGCTATACAAGATCCACAGTGGACTGAAGCAATGCAGGAAGAGCTTAATCAGTTCAAAAGGTGCAAGGTTTGGGACCTGGTTCCTAAACCTAAAGATCACAATGTGATAGGAAAAAGTGGATCTACAGGAATAAGTTAGATGAACAAGGAGTCATCATTAAGAATAAAGCAAGATTGGTTGCTAAAGGTTATAGGCAAGAAGAAGGTATTGATTTTGATCAAACCTTTGCTCCAGTAGCCAGACTGGAAGCCATAAGGATGTTCTTGGCCTATTCAACCTATCAGGATTCAAGGTATACCAAATGGATGTCAAGTCAGCATTCCTAAATGGTAATTTGAAAGAAGAAGTCTATGTGGAGCAGCCTTCAGGTTTTGTTGATCCAACTCAACCTCATTATGTCTATAGACTTAGGAAGCATTGTATGGGTTAAAACAAGCTCCTAGAGCTTGGTATGAAACCCTGTCTAGTTTCCTCATTGAGAACAAGTTCACAAGGGGAAATAGATAAGACTCTATTCCTTAGGGAATCTAGAGGCAAAGTCATACTTGTCCAAATATATGTAGATGACATTATATTTGGGTCTACTGAAAGTAGCCTTTGCAAAAGTTTGCAAAGCTTATGCAAAGTCAATTGAGATGAGTAGTATGGGAGAGCTAAGTTTTTCTTGGGTCTCCAGTTAAACAGACTGAAAGTGGTCTATCTTTGTCAGTCCAAGTTCACCCTAGAACTCATAAGGAAATATGGTATGGATTCATCCAGTACCATGAAGACTCCTATGGGGTCAAGTATGTCTCTTAGCAAGGATGATGCAGGGAAACCTGTAGATGAAACCTTGTATAGAGGGATAGTTGGCTTCTTACTATACTTGACTGCAAGTAGGCCTGACATTATGTATGCTACATGTGTTTGTGCCAGGTATCAAGCCTGCCCTAAAGAGTCTCACTTGACTGCAGTCAAAGAATTTTGAGATATCTAAAGGGCACTCCATATCTAGGCCTCTGGTACCCTAGGAATGGAGATTTTGATCTAACAGGTTATACAGATGCAGACTTTGCAGGATGCAAAGAGATAGAAAGAGCACAACTGGAACCTGTCAATTCCTAGGTGGAAGAATAATTTCATGGAGCAGCAAAAAGCAGACTAGTGTGGCTATCTCCACAGCTGAGTCAGAATATGTAGCTGCAGGAAGTTGCTGTGCTCAACTTCATGGATTCAACATCAGCTAGTTGACTATGGATTTCAGGTAAGTAGAACTCCACTTTACTGTGATTCTACAAGTGCTATTTCAATAGCTAACAACCTGTATCTCATAGTAGAACTAAACATATTGAGATTAAATATCACTTTCTTAGGGAGCATGTAGAAAGAATGATATTGCACTTGAATATGTTAAAACTGATAATCAGATAGCTGATATGTTTACTAAGCCCTTAGAAAAGCTAAGTTCAATAGGTTCAAAATTGAACTAGATATGATAAACTTAGACTAAGTTTACAGAACTAAAAATTGGCTAAGTAAAAGGTGTTGACACATAGACAAGTCTATGTCGACACAGAATAGTAAGTGTCGACACTTCAGGAAAATGGTGTCGACACATCTAGGAAGTTGGTGTCGACACTTCAGAATGTTAGTGTCGACACATGTCGAGTAAGTGTCGACACATTCAATGTGGTGTCGACACTTAAGTTTTACTCAGAATTTCTAAGTAACGTCTCGACTACATGTCGAGTAGTGTGGTGTCGACACATAACCAAGTGTCGACACATAAAATCTGTTGACTAAACTGTGTCGACACATGAGTGTCGAGACATTATAAGTCAGTGTCGACACTTATTGCCAGTGTCGACACATCTTTAGTAATTCATCACGCCTGTTCGTCTTCAAACCAGAAGGTATAAATAGGATTCTGTCTTTGTTTGTCGACACGCTTTCAGAGTTTCGAGACCAAACTACTGTGTCGACATTTCTCTTTTCTAAAGACTAATTCTACAAACCCTAATGGCTCCCAAGCTCGAGGAGAACGTCATGAAGGCTATGAACTGGTTCGTGGCGCGTTCGACGATGGCGATCAAGAAATCAAATCGGTGGTAACCCTAGTCACTGATTCTGGATTGGAGTACTTGGTTTCAGAACCAACAAAATATGGAAGAAGGAAGTTCTTGAATTCCTTACTGGAGCTTCTGTAGATGACTCAGGTTACAGAATCAAATCAAGAGTGCATGGAACCAAGGTCAAGATTTCACCCAAAACTCTGAGAAAGGTACTTCAGCTACTAAAATTCAAGCAGAAGAGGAAGTGACTACATCTAAGACCAGGGAAGCACTTACCTGGTGTGGTCTAGATCCTAAGATGAAGATAGGATCTGTATTCAACAGGAAAGGAATGAATAACCAAGGAAAATTCCTGTCTGAAATTGTGGGGAAAGTTATACTCAGCAAACTGGAGGGCATGACAGGGTGTCAGCCTCCATGTTCAGTGTTATGACCAGTTATCTTCAACCTAAAAACTGACTGGTCAATGGTTGTGTATGAGAAAATTAAGGAGTCTGAAAAAGCCCAATCTGGGCAGAATTATAAGTCTCTACCTGGCTGGTACAATACCAGAGGTAATGAGCACAGCTGCTGGAAGCAAGATCAATCATATGAGAAAGATGGATTCCAGGATATTTTCTAGATGGGAAAGGTGTTGTCAAAGACATGCCTACCCCTGAGAAGCCAGTATCTGAGAAAGTTACTCCTCCAGGAAGAAGAGAAAAACTGCTGTTATGGCACAAGAGTCTTCAAGCAGTTCTGAAAGTGAAGAACAGGTGGTGTTCACACCTGATGAGCAAGAAGAGGAGACAGTAATCAAGACCCCTGCTCCTCAGATGTAGCTGAGATCCAGGGGGAGCTGCCTCAAGCTAGCCCCATCCATAGGGATCACAGTCAGGGGAGCTTCCAGTAGTAGAAGAAACATCTACTCTGGCAGTGGCAAGCCACCCTCATTATCCAAGAGGTACTCACTGACTTAAAAACTTTAGACTATATTATAGAAGATGCTAATTTGTTTGATGTCATCAGCAAACTCAGCTACCTAGCCAAGCTCCAGATGTTGGTCTTGAAGACACATCTGCTGTGTGCAAAATGTTCCAAATATACTCAAGTAGTTGAAGAACCAAGTACTTCTCCAGCTCCATCCCCTCCTGAATATACAATGGAAGATTTGTTTCTGAATCTAGACCAAGATGATTTTGATATGGACAAGGATGCTGCTGCTGAAGATAAGAGTGCTGCTGCTGAGGGGGAGCACATGACAGTTCTGGAAGAGCCTTTAAGGCTAGACACTGAGAAGGCACTAGATGTGCAAGCTGAAAACCACAAAGCCCTAAGGATAGAGTTGAGATTGCCAGCACCTCTGCCTCTGAAGATGAGGAGAGTGTTAGGGCTAAGAAGAAGAAATTGTTTGTATTCAAAAGAAGAAGTCAGAGCTACAAGAAAGCTCTTCAATCCATTGCCCCACAGCCTATAGTTCAGCAAGCTCCAACTGCTGACCATTGCTTTACTTTGCACTACAGATCAAGCTGGATGAGCAAAGGAAGGCTATAGAGACTTATGTTGATGAAGGGCACAAGACCCTACAATTTGATCTGGCACAGGACATCAAGTCAATAAGGTTTGAATGAACCTTAATAAAAAGGAGATGACTGACTGCTTCCACAAGGTGGGAATGCAGTAGTCTATTTGGCTACTCACTAGGAGAAGATCAAGACTCAAGTAGATGATATATCATTGAAGCAGGGCTATGTGCTGGAAATCAACTAAGGATGAATGAAATCTGACAGCTTCACACAATGATATAATCACTGAATTGAAGAGTAAGCCAGCTGAATCTTCAACATCTGCTGCTGCAAAGGCCGAATTTGATAAAGCTTTTCAAGATGAAATTGCTGCTGTCAAGACTGCAATCAAGGATTCACAGAAGTCATTTCTGAACAGCTTACAAGCTTAGACTTATTTTAAGGATGGAATCAGGTACTTGGACAGCCAAATCAGGTTCCAGAAGATGATGTAAGAGATCATGTTGCTCAAGAAGTCATAAAGGGGGAGAGGGTGTTAGTCAAAGCAAGCTCAGACCATGCTAAGTGGATATCAAATTCCATCAGGGCTACCCTTGATATCCTCCCCTGTGTGATGATGATAATGTTGCTGAATCAGGGATTCAAAGTGCATATCTTGGAGGTGAGCAACAAGAAGTAGCTCAAGTGATTTATCCACCTCCAGATTTTGACATGGTTCATGCAGATGTAAGCATAATGTATAGCCCAATTGCTGGAAGTCAAATGTTGTTCTGGAAAAGGTTGTTCAACCTATATCAGCAGCTATGCAAGAGGCTTGGACAAAGAAGAAGAGACAAGGCTGTCAAAGAAGAGGTTTAGGAACTAGCAGAACAAAAGCCAGATTTTGAACAGTGGAGCCCTATGTTAGAAACCAGGCCGGGGGTCCCATACATTTTGGGTAAAGGCCCCGGTCCTGGCCGACTGCAGTCGAACGGCACAGCATCCCCAACCAAATCTCCCGGGGTCCCACACATTTTGGGTAAATGCCGGGGTAGGTTGTTGAGGCCTGGTCTCGACCCCAGGACCTCCTTTATAATAGGCCCTTAGCCAACCTCTCATACCCAACTGCACTGCAGTGCAGTTGGGTATGAGAGGTTGGCTAAGGCGCCTCTTATAAAGGAGGTCTGGGGTCGAGACCAGCCTCAACAACCTACCCGGGCATTTACCCAAAATGTGTGGGACCCCCGGAGATTGGTTGGGGATGCTTTGCCGTTCGACTGCAGTCGGCCAGGACCGGGGCCTTTACCCAAAATGTGTGGGACCCCCCGGCCTGGTTTCTAACAAAAGATGGCCATCTTTTGTTAGAACCAGGCCGGGGGGTCCCATACATTTGGTAAAGGCCCCGTCCTGGCCGACTGCAGTCGAACGGCACAGCATCCCCAACCAAATCTCCCGGGGGTTCCCACATTTGGGTAAATGCCCGGTAGGTTGTTGAGGCCTGGTCGCTCGACCCCAGGACCTCCTTTATAAGAGGCGCCTTAGCCAACCTCTCATACCAACTGCACTGCAGTGCAGTTGGTATGAGGGTTGGCTAAGGCGCCTCTTATAAAGGAGGTCCTGGGGTCGAGACCAGGCCTCAACAACCTACCCGGGCATTTACCCAAATGTGTGGGACCCCCGGGAGATTTGGTTGGGGATGCTGTGCCGTTCGACTGCAGTCGGCCATGGACCGGGGCCTTTACCCAGAATGTTGGGACCCCCGGCCTGGTTTCTAACACCTACCTCTAGAAATATCATTCTCACTGCCTGGAAAGCTCTAAAGACAACACTACTGATAGAAACAAGTGGTTCTCAGAAGCTGAATGGAGGAAGCATGAGATCAGGCAGGAAGCCATTGTCCAATATAGAAGGAGGATAGAGTAAGGTTAGGAAAGCTACTCCTACAGCTGTGGAGCCTAGCAAGTACTTTCCTAAGCCCTATCATTACTTTGAGAGGCAAAAGATCAAGGCTGATAAGCCGATCTCAAAGGAAAGAAGACTGCTGATACTGAGCCTGCTGCTGCTGTAAAGGCCAAAGTACAAGCTGGGAAAGGAATAGTTTATAAAGAACCTGATCAAACTAGACTAAGATTAGACTAAGAAACATTGTTGTAATCTTGTTGTAAATAATGGAAATGTATTAAAACAATGTTAGAACAATTTTTGATAATAATCTCATGATTGTTCAGAAGCATATGTCTATTCTTGTTTGTTCTGCAAAGTTTAATGAGTATACATGTGTGCTTTATTACATTTTTAAGTTTACCCTGTTGACATATACCTGCTTTACATCATTCTAATTTTTAATTTGAGTGGTGTATATCATTGACTAAGGGTTATGACTTCTCCAATAGGGGGAATTATTGGGTACTTGGTCAAATGTACCTGATTTGAAGAAGTCTGAACTAACTCAATGATATACATCATAATGTATTTGATGTATGTTTGAGTTACTTGTGCAGGTTAGGTATTCACTGGACTGAAGCTAAAAGTTTCTAAGTCCATGTGTCGACACCCAGAGGGAAAGTGTCGACACTTGAGAAAGCTTGTGCCGACACCCAGACAAGCAGTGTCGACACTTGGAGTAATGTGTCGACACCTGAGAAGAAGAGTCGACACCAGACAGAAAGTGTCGACACTTGGAGTTGTGTCGACACTCAGTGAAGAAGAATGCAAAAAAGCTGTGTCGACACTTAGCAGAAGTATCGACACCTAGAAGAGCTGATCTACATCAGAAAGTGTCGACACTTGGAGTTGTGGCGACACTCAGCAAAATTCTGCAGAGACTAAGGACAAGTGTCGACACTCAACACAATGTGTCGACACTCAATCAGCAGAGTCAACATATGAAGAATGTGTCGACACTCAGCACAATGTGTCGACACACATCAAAGGAGTCAACACTTGAAGTATGTGTCGACACTCAGCACAATGTGTCGACACACAACCAGAAGAGTCACACTTAGAAAGTGTCGACACCCAGCACAGTGTCGACACTTAGTTGAAGACTCTACACTTGAAGAAAGTTCGACACAAGGAGCTGTGTCGACACTTAGCAAAGAACAAAAAAGTTTACAAAATATTCTAAGTACAAGTGTCGACACTAGGGAATGTGTCGACACTCAGCTGAAGAAACAATTGAAGACTTGTGTCGACACCAAGAAGCAGTGTCGACACTTGACAGTTTCAACACATGAAGATGTGTCGACACAAAGGAGATGTGTCGACACTTAGAAGATTCACAAGTTACAGAAGATCAAGTACTTGTGTCGACACTTAATTTCAGTGTCGACACTTGAAGAAGAATCTGTGTCGAGACATACAAGGAGTTGTGTCGACACCTTGTAGACTTGAGTCGACACTTACACAACATGTGTCGACACTTGGTCTATAAGTGTCGACACTTAAGAACAGAAAGTCTCGACACTATCTGACAGTTAGAGAATTTTCAAGAAGTGACTGGTTGATATGACAGCTGCCGATCCAGCCGGTCTACAACACTGTCAGGAAGTCGAAGTCTGTTATGAACCGGACCAGCCGGTTACCATGAAGATGTCTATAAATAGGTACCCACGTTTACAGAAAGGTGTGTTGTTGTGTTGTTAGAGATTAACAGAAGAAGATTAAGTCTGATTGAGTTCAGATTAATCTAATAGTTTGTTCAAGTGGTTGCTGATCAAGTTATCCAAGTGATACAAATCAAGAAGATCTTGCTGTCCAACAGCAGATCTAAGAAGTTGGAGGAGAGAGCTCCAATCAAGAAATCAGTCTTTGGAACTAAGGCTGAGAAGAAGGATTCAGAATCATCTGGATCTCCAAGAAGCAGAGTCAAGGATCAACTGCAGAGGATTCAGACTAATTCAGTTCTACTCAAGAAGCTTTGAAGGAAGCTAAGTCAGTTTTGGATCTAGCTGAGTTCTTCCAAGGACTCTTCAAGAAACTCTCAACTCCTCTCTTATTTTGAGTTGTAGAGTTAGTTATTGTATTCAATTTTAACTTGTAGGATCCATTGGATCTGAGTGAATTGTAGCCTATATTATAAAGGCTGAGGGTAGGCTTGGTTGCCTGAGTGTAGGAGTTGAAGAACTCTGAGTGTAGGCCTTGATTGGCCTGAGTGTAGGCCTGGGTGGCTGAGTGTAGGCCTTGGTGGCTGAGTGTAAGGCTTTGGGCCTGAGGTGTAGGAACCTAGTTGGTTCTGAGATAGTGGAGAAGTTTGGCCGAATCTAGTACACTGCTAGATAGGCGAAGGGGTAAAGTGGATGTACCCAAAGATTGGGGAACCACTATAAATTTGTGTGTCTGCTGTGCTGTGCTGTGCTGTGGATTAGCAGTTTATATTTTTGTTATTGCTGTTAGCTGTAGAAATCTGTGAGATAACTATGTTGCTGCTAACAAAGTTTCAAAAAGGTTTAGGTCACCTATTCACCCCCCCCCCTCTAGGTGTTTAGGTACCATATCTTTCAATAAGTTCCCACAAACGAGCATAAATTAACTATACATTTTTTGTAATTTAAGATGGACTGATTCAGAATTGCTGATGTTCGCTCAAGGCTCTAAGACCGGACTAAATAGAACCGCCTTAGCTCGGGAGAGGTCAGCGCGCATGCAGCACAATAAGTAAATTTGGGAAGAGAATTTTTTTTTAACGTGGAAACCTGTCAATTGGGTGAAAAATCACGTGGTCAGATCTGTGCCAATCAAACCTCCACTATTTGTTGGTTGCTGTACAGAGTTTTGTTAAGAACTCGGTCAACAGACATCTCTCGTTACAATTTGAGGAAGAGAGAGAGAGAGAGTTGCTCGGGTGACAGCCACCACTCCAGAGCTTAGTATTTAACTTGTTGCTGTTGGGAGCTTCACGCACTGGTGCTCTGGAGTCTTTGACTATTGCTTGGAGGAGGGCACTGCTTGCTTGGTTTGTCATGGATCCTGTGGTTTGGAAGTTTGACCACTCGTTGTGCGTGCCTTATCCTCTACAACTTGTTTCTGATTGTCTTTTGGAGGAGACTGGTGCGATTGTCCTGACGATGATGGAGTTCTTATTCTAATTAAGCGCACAGAGTTTCTTGCTGGGGGAGAGCGCATGAAGCGCTTACTAGCAGAGAGCACGCGATGCGCTTGCTGGAGGAGAGCGCACGAGCGCTTGCTGGAGGAGAGTGCACAGAGCTCTTGAGGGGTAGAGCGCGCAGAGCACTGGAGGAGGAGAGCGCATGAAGCGCTAGCTGGAGTAGAGCGCGCAGAGCGCTGGTTGGAAAAGAGCCACAAGTGCTTGCTGGAGTAGAGCGCGTAGAGAGCTGGCTGAAGGAGAGCGCAGGGAGCGCTTGCTGGAGTAGAGCGCGCGGAGCGCTTGCTGGAGTAGAGTGCATGGATCGCTGGCTGAAAATTGCGCACAGAGCGCTTGCTGGAGTAGAGCGCGTGAAGAGCTGGCTAGAGAGAGCACATGGAGCGCTTGCTGGAGTAGAGCGCGCAGAGTGCTGTTGGAGGAGAGCGCACAGAGCGCTTGCTGGATTAGTGTGCACGTAGTGCTGGATAGAGGAGTGCGCGCAAAGCGCTTACTGTCAGTGCGCGGGGGGGGGGGGGGGGGTCTTGCTGCAGGAGAGCGCGCAAAGCGCTGGTTGGATGAGAGGGCATGGGCACTTTTTGTAGAGAGCGCACAAAGTACTTTCCTGAAGAGAGTGTGTGGGGCGCTTGTTGGGATAGCACACAAATCCTTTCTGAAGAGAGCGCGCGGGGCGCTTGTCGAGAACAGCGCATAAGCACTTTCTTGAGGAGAGCGCGCGGGCGATTGCTGAGGAGAGCGCCCTGAGCTCTTTCTTGAGGAGAGCGTGTTGGCGCTTACTGGAGGAGAACGCGAAGAGCGCTTGCCTGAGCAGAGCGCGTTGGGCGCTTGTTGAGGACGCGCGTGTACTCCCAAAATTTATACTCGCATATGAGCGTGCCAATAAAAAGATTTATCGTCCGATGATGG